>LPNX010499306.1:28114-47748 GCA_001517045.1 Pseudotsuga menziesii | reverse complement strand
TCCCCCAGGCGCAGCCATGGCGGCCGCTGTGGAGCTCGCGGAGGAAGACCTAGCGCAGCAGCGATCTCCTCGAACCTTCGACGCAGCCCTCACGTGAGATCAAAACCTTCATATCGACAAAATGTAGGATGTTGAAACTAGTAGAATGCACTAAAATTTTCACGTCATTCATACTCTGATATGAAGAAAATCTTGATTGAGGAACATTGTTATTGGAAGCAACATCCTCTATTATTTCATGATGATATACATATTCATGGGTGTATTGACGAGGATTCTTTGAGCCACTTAAAGTCTTCATGTTTTACTTGCTCCGTATTTGGTTCATATTTTGGTGGAGGTTCTTCATTCACTGCTTGGATGAAAGAACAAATGGTTGATTATTATTTTGATGCATATTACATTCTTTGGGAGTAGCATTATAGGACATGGGATCCTCACCTATGTCATTGGAGAATATTTGATTGGTCACTTGAAGCATGTATGCATTTGGAAAATGGTAGTCTACTCACTTGGAGGTATAAGCACTTTCATGATTTTTTGATGAGGCACCTCCTTGATGTATCTTTTTATTATGTTGTTATGTACTTTGATGATATATATTATGTACTCATGATGTTTGGAATAATGCATAAAAGAAAATGGGATCCATGAATTCTCTTTCCTAATGGTATGAGTTGGAGAGCACTCTTAATTGTTGGAATGCAATGCAAGCAATGGGACCCTAGGATAGTTTTTAGTACCATTGATTCCAAATTCTTCAGGAAACAAGCAGTATGGGAGATGGATTCCCCACTTAATAAGGTGATGTTAATCAGAGTAGTGAAGTAGCAAGCATGGTGTTTCCTCTCTAAAATATTCATGGAATCTCAAAGACTCAAAGGGGCAGCTCAGTGGCAACTTCAAAGAATCAATCAGAAAGCAGGTTCTTCAACAACCATGTTTGAAATTCCTTGAGGACTAGAAATATTGGGAAGGGGGGATTTTTAATGTCCCAAATTTTGCATCGGATCACAATGGCCAAATCACATTTTCCATATTCATGAAAGTTGTCAAATGGATGCTAAAAGTCAAATAATTGCCAAGGAGGAAAATCACTAGTTTCCTAGGTTGGGGGTGGAAGCTTTGAGATTTGGAATAAGGGGGATAATAAATTATGTTTAGACATTAGAAGAGGATAAATATTTAATAATGTAGATTATTAAATAAATAAAAGAGAAAATTGAAGTGGCAATGGATCGTGGAGACACATGGAGACTATGGGGCCCACACAAGCTAGAATTCCTATGATAAATGGCATCCTCCTCTTGTAATTTCGAATCTATGGGAAAACTAATGCTTTGGGATGGATTATGAGGTTAATATACTTGTACATATACTTCATAGGTCGAATTTAGGATGAATTGTAACTTACATGGGAGAGGAAGAGCCAAATGGGAGTTTCATGGACACTTGGCTAGATTCCCCTTACATTTATGACATCTATGACACCAATGATGGAGATTCTATGACAGTTATGACACAAGTCAGATATGAAAGCTGAAATAATGTCATGTCAGGCCTGAATAGAGCATCTTAGAGGTCGAATTTGGGAGTTGGAGAAGGCCAAGAGGTTCCTACTCAAATTTGGGAGAAGAGGGAAGGTGAAGAAAGAGGCCACATGGCATAGCATGAGCAACCACACCAATTTGACTTGGATTTGGTTTATGGATGGATTTGGAACCTTAGAAGACCAATAATGTTTATAAAATACAGGGATCAGCCATGATAAGAATATTTTTTATCATTTGATGAATTTGGGTTTGTGAAGAGAGAGCCAGTGGATGACTAGTTCCTTGCGTTAACCAATTTCGAGGGTAAAAGATTCCCATCCTAATTGGTGATTTGGAGAGGACACTCAGGTCTTTAAAGGATCTTCAATGGAGTCATAAGTTAAAGGTGAAATATACAGGAAGCTCATAGACATATCAATATCATCTTGTTCTTCCATTCATCTCAAGTTTTCTCACCATATTTTAGCTCTATGGAGTTAGGCGCACTTGGTGAGCTATTCATCTCTTTGAGGGAGATTCTCTTACTCTAGTATTTTGTATTATGATGTAAATGCTATGTATTTCAAGTTCAGAAAGATCTTAGTTCTAAAGGCCAAGATATCTCATGTATTATTGTCCAATATTGAATAAATAATGCCATTTCCCCAATACCTTGTTGTAAACTCTTGCAATCTTAATGGAATCGAATATATGTGTGCACCATTGATTATTTATGAATGAATAAACTGTAATTAATGTATACTATGGGTTTAATGTTCAGTAAATGATAATTTGTGTCCATTGGGTTGAACTTCATAGCGAGTGGAGCAAAATACATCTCATTTCCCCAAGGGTCCAAAACTAGTTTTTTATATCTGATTGAAGGAAGTGATAACAACCATGGGAGTTTGATTGGTTCAGAACATGAGTCTCTGATAATGTCTTATAAACATACCCTACTTCAATTTGAGAATTTGAGTGAGTTTCTGTACATTTGGGAAGCCATTCCGACAATTACCCAGGAGGGATTTGAGCCCCAAAATTGCTAGTTAAAGCATCTATCTTATTTAGAATTTGATATAGACTTGCAGAAGTAATTGGAAGGCCATAATACACCCATGAACATTATAATTAAGTTATTATATAATTCATACACATTCTCTTAATATTTGGAAGCAATTGGGCTGGTTTGGAGACCAAGACACTAAAACTAGTTAAGAGCCAAAATTGTGACAAAATTGGAAAATTGGGCATTTTGGTAAAAAAAATTTAAAAAGGGACATTAAAAAAGCATAGATAAATTATGTGCCATTTCAGAGGAAATATAAAAGGATACCATCCTTAAGAGCTGCAAATATGATGCTACGGTTAACAAACTCTCACTTCAAAAACATTATGCTTGTTTTGGGGATCCTTACACAATTTTGTTGCTTGTAGTTAAAAATATTGTGACAGTCCTAGAATGTTATGTAGTACACTCTTACTTTATCATATCATGGACTTTGGACAAATGAACCTCCACGATCATGGACCAATTAGGTGAAAAGACACAAATCAAGCTTTCTAATATTTAGATAGCTAGGTTGTTGAATCATCTATGGATAATATAATGGTGTTCAATGGATTATTATAGGTTAAAAACAATTGAAAACACACATGATTAGTACATTAAACTAAGTTGGTATGAGGTGATCCCCTAATGTATAATATTATAACACCACATGGTGATTAAGGTGTTGACCCCACTTACATATTTTCTCAGCCTTGACTTATTTATGACAAGGAAATCCGCATACCTAATCAACTCCATAAATCTCACCTAATACTTTCCCATTGTGAGCTTTCCCCAAGCCAATAAGTGGATTGCATTTGCCTATCTATGGTGATATATAGTAATATGACAAGTATTTGAATAGAATTTCTCCCTAAACAATTCCCATGCAACTACATATGCAAAAGTCCTTGTATATCTTTCCACTTTCTCTGACCGTAGTGTGGCACTTTGCTTAAGATGGAAAATTATCAAACAAGCCTTTTGATTACTAGTGATATTTGAACCCAAAACACCTATGGACATTAATTAACCATTTTCTAATAATTGTATCTTAATACAACCACTAAGATTTGTGAACTTTGCCTTATACAAATCCTTGAGGAGAATGTTTGATTGGGATTTAGTATTATCATTTCCTTCATTCTTTATGACGCATGCACCCCTACTAGGGTTAGGTTGTGGTTAAACACCACTTACCCCATGTGGGATTTGTTATGATTCTTGCTTCTTAGGGCATCTTTTAAGTTCACTGTAAACAATGGTTCATGGAGCCTTCCATGTCGTATAAATTGCAAGCACGTTTTTAAATATAACTAGTTTATTGTTTTTTTTTTTTTTTTTCAGTAACGTGTTTGCACATTTTTGTAGGAATTTATTAAAAATCGGCAAGCAAGGAAAATGGCAGGCTATCATGGAACTTGAAATGCAAGACCCTAAACACATGCCCACCTTTTCCTCCAAAGATCTTCTTTGGTCTGAAATTGATTGAACAAATGGAAGTTTTGATCGTGTTGCCAAAATCCCGTCCCATAGAGTATCCGACTTCATTGGGGGGGGAGAAATGAACCCTAATGATCCATATAATTTCATCCAACGAAAAAAGTAAGAACCGATGAAAAATGATACTACTTCATTGAGATATGAAGTGTAAGTACCTCAAGAATGTATTATCTATATGTAATTAATGATATCACATTTATAATTTGTTGTATGTACCGACATTGAAATTTTTTTGTATGTAGTTATGCATGCTCTTATGGTTTGGGGGACAAAAGAGGAGAAAAACCAGCTAGACGTAGGTTCTCATTTGCCAAGAAGAGTGGATGCCAATGCTATTTTATAGTTAAGGTTATGGTTCAAAATCTCGAGGCTGCAATATTGACATATAATCTATATGAGCATGAAGACAAACAAGGATGGCCTTGTCATGGTTTGCATGACACTTCAGGCAAGGCCAGGTCTCTACATAAGCCTAATCTCTCAAGGGACATAGTCTCGTATGTAGAAAGTTGTTTTTTTGAGGTTCCAATTGACTCAGTTTGTAAAATGCACATCAAGAAGCATGTTAACTTGGATGCGATAGCTCGGGATAGGGACTTCTTCTTGACCAAAAAGGATGTTGCAAACATCTACAGTTGGTTGAGAAAATGAAACTATCAACTCCATAAAAAATATGAGATGAGTGTTAATCTTTGGTACCAAAAACGTAAAGAAATTTTTTTCTTATACCAAAAGCCCAATGGTGTAGATGTCCCTTTCATAATTGGAATCCAAACGAAATGGATGTTGGAGACAATGGTCAAGCTATGTCATAACAACTTAATAGCCATGGATTCAACATTTAGTACAAATAAATATGGGGTATGTGTGTTGTCCGTGTTTTTTTAATATGATTATCCAATGTAGCCATTCAATTTATTTAATAAAAAAAGATTTCCACTTCTTGTCTTAATTTGAGTATGGCAGTACGGGATTTACACACCAGTTTCATTTGATGCACAACAAAGTGGGGTGCCAGTTGCATGGGTTGTTTCATCACAGAATACAACTGAAGATATTGCACTTTGGTTGGAGCAGTTTATGAATAGGTGTTACCAACTCCGTCCTTATTGGAAACCCAATGCCTTCATGGTTGATGATGTGTTAGCTGAGATAGCTGCATTGAGGTATATTCATTATCATTACTATTCATTTTAACTTATATTTTTTTATGAAAAAATCATTCTTTAACACATCGAACATTGCAAGAGGATGACATAGTGCGAAGTTATATTGTGCATTTGGCATGTAAGAAGGGCATGGCTAAAAAACATCAATAACTTGGCCACTAGTCCAGACATGGCAAGTGCAATGTTCATTAAGTTAGGTTATATTATGAAGTATTGTTCCAATGATGATGTGACTAATGAAATACAAGGATTTTTCAATGAATTTGTTGATGAGAGGAAATTCTTGGACTATCTCCACAAGAATTGGGTTTCCGGTGATAAGTTTTGTAAGTGCAGACGACTCTTTCTTATGTTTTTGCTTAAGTGTTTCATAATTACCATATATTTCCATTGACTTGTTTTTTTTACTTTCAGGGATGTGGGTTAAAGGCTATCATGATTTTCCGCATGCAAATCAAGAGACCAACAATGCTGTAGAATCCTACCGTTGTTACCTAAAGACCAACTTTCTCTCTGATCGATGAATAAATGTGCTCGTCAAATGGATTGGTTATTATATGTGCTCATGACAAATGCCGAACCTATGTATCGGTTCAAAGAAACTCTAAAAGAAGAAGGATAGTTGAACAACTACAGGAAAGAGAAGTAGCTTGAATCTTCAATGGAAAGAGAAAAAAGAATCCCTGACAGTGATTGTTTCCCTAATGAGAGCATATCTCACGCTTATTGGGTGAGGAGTCAAACAAATCCTCATAAGAAATACCTTATCACCTGGTATCGTGCAAATTTTATAGCGTGTGATTTCCCATGGTCTATTCACGATAACATGTACAAGCATGATATAAAGGTAGATTGGTTGTATTTCCCATTATGAGACTCAATCCCAGTACTAGATCATGAAGAAAGTGGATATTGTATTCTCTATATTTATTCATATTGACAATTTATAATTCTGTCCATCTAAAATTTCATAGTATATTGTACTGTAGTTTGCGATGGGCTATTGCAATCCTTGAATGAAAATAGAGAAGTTGGGAACACTGCTTATTGTTAATATGTTATAAAGGAGAGTGCAAAATAACAACAATAGCATGCCAAATATTGATCAAACAATCAATCCATGTCTGGGACTTTCTAAAATATGGTGTATATAGTAAGTCCGTGGCAGCTGATTTCATAATCACAGTTCATTCATTATGGTCATTCTACTCACTAAGTCTGTGGAAGCTGATTTCATAATCATAGTTCATTGAGCTTGTCCAATGCACAACCAAAGGTTCAATGCACATACTAGAGCATCAATTAAGGATTCAGCCACTATCCTTCATAAGATAAAAACAAGTTTGGACTGTTAAAGACAAAGGAAACCTAAATATGTGGAAAACTATTGGACTTTTAGCTTTCACCCTCTTTTTGAGAAACTTAGTGTGATTTTTTGTGTGTGATCTAAACAGTGCCTTGGAAAGTCACAGTGGTATGTGCAATATGATACAAACTTCAAAGCTCTCCCAAGCACAACACAGTGGAACAAAAAAACTTCAAACCCCTCCCAAGCACAACACAATGGAACAAAAAACATAGTATTACTTGCACCATAGTGGCAAACATAAAGATATTGGTAAAATATCAATAACCAACCAACAATAAAATAGGATAACATCTAACAATGCTTTCAAGGTTTTAAAAAAATGAGAAAAACTCTGAAAATATGGGTTTCGAAGTATTAAAATATAATCAAATTCTAATCATTTCCAGAGGAGCAGGGCCACATCAACATTTTATAGCATAATTATATATTTACCACTTATAAGTGTCTCAAGATTCTCATAAGTATAAAAAGTGGTGACAACAATAATAATTTCATCCCATAAATGCACCCCTTGAAACTTGCTTGATCAAAACCATGGTAAATTCGATTTGTTGGCTTGATTATTAAGGAGGGATACAACCTTGATGGCCATATAATGTTGCTGAAAAAAATTTCAAACAAGAAAACACACTGGTGCAACTAACCCATTGTCCCCATACCTAAGAATTGGATTCAAATTGAAGGAAGGTGGATCCACTTTTGAATGGGTTAGCATACTCTTCTGAAGCCGATCTTTTGTGATTTGGATTTTCTTTTTATACCAACGAAATTATCCCTTTCTACTACCGCCAAATATTATTGATTTGAACTTAGTGAAAATCATACCTAAAGAATACCAAACATTACTCAAATGCTTCCATATAAGTGCTACACACAATCATTCATTTTTTAAGCATTGATTCAACCCTCTACATAACAAGGTTGTCTATATCTGCTGCTAGAAAAACATTGTTAAAATAATGACTAAAATTGAGACTGTTGTAGAATTCATTTTTTCATACCATTGAGTGTAGCAACCATTCCTTTCTCGCCCAAACTGAATATTTTACCTTCCCTCAAGTAAAAGAAAAATTGAACAACTCCTTCCAAAGAAACACTCTCATTTACAAATCCTGACCTCTTGTAGACTCTACTTCGTTTATGCCTAGCCCATCATTTTACTCCTTGTGCTCACAAAAGAGTTTGCAATGATTGTTAGAGCCCCATTTTTCCACTTATGCTTTTGCTACACCCTTAACTGTATGTTCCAAACCATCAATTTTTTCAAAGATAAGCCCCATAGACTGTTAAGAAGGTGCAATAACTTGTAAAGACCAAACAATATATATAACTAGGCTTTGATCTATACACCATGCTGAATGGGGCTGCCACCAATATTTAATGGGAGAGTTATGAATGCACCATGTTCTAGGAACCATGAGTTCTAGGAACAAATATTGGAGAATGTATTGATCATGGCTTGATGACAGAGATTGAAGCTACTAGCGGTGACTGAAGCTATGGGTTGAGCACCTTTCATTGAATGTAATGAAATCTTAGTGGGTTGGGGTTTCTAATCCTCTGCAATCTCATATCTTTGGCCCTATTTTGTAGTTTTATTAATTTATACATCATGCAGGTGACATGCTTTAATGCTTTTAGCATTCCTTGGCTCATAAGCCTGGTTGGGTCAACATTTAGCATATGTTTAGTATTGTTGTATGTATTTTAGCTCAAGAATGAAATCACCTTCAAATTTCAAACACTTAATGTTTCTATCAGTCTATACAAAGGGACCAATTTGTAAACTTCTTTAGAAAAAAAATTATACAAAGGGACCAATTTGTACAATGCATCTCAAACAAAAAATTCTTCCTTCTATTATAAAAAGTGCTACATAAGAAAATTGGAGGTGCATACTTTAATGATTTTCTCTCTATGTAATCATAACATATGTGAACTAGAGGTGGAACTATGAGGTGTTGGTCTAGAATTTGTGGGAGAGACTTGTGCTCATGCCTTGGAGGAATAAAGAGAGTAACACTTGGATCATTACAAATTACAAAAAACAAAGAGTTCAATTTCTCTTAATTTAAATAAATACAGAATTTACTCAATCCTAACTGAAACCTTGTTACTTTTATTTGTTATTTGGTTTGTTGGATTATCTCCTTTGGTTCATGGGATGAATCCCCATTGGCTTTCATGTTGTCATAGTTGTAGAAACTACATGGTTTTAATTTGAAGGGTGGAGGTTTCAATTTTTTTGCCATAAAACAACCTAGGCACCAAATTGAATCTCTCCCAAAGTTTGGTGCTGCTGGCAGAGTTCTACTGTAGGGGTGTGTCCCAATCTATTAAATGTTGCATATAATATTCTAATAAGATTTCCATTAAGGTTACATTATATTTAATACAATGAGTTCATTTCGATTTCCAAAGGACAAATAAAAAATATACTTGCAGAAATCATCCTTAACACAGACTATAATGAGTTCATTTCGATTTCCAAAGGACAAATAAAACAATACTTGCAGAAATCATCCTTAACACAGTGGTCATATTGAGAGATGAACTCCCAAAATAAGTTTATCATTCCTTATGATAGATCTTAATAATTTTGTTTTGCAAAATAATCTTGAACTTATGTTGTTTTTCCATTTACTGAAACCCAAATTTTATAAAATATATATATTAAAAAGGTAGAGATGATTTCTTGCCCAATTTTCTTTCCAATTTTGTTTTCCTTTGCAAACTTAGGAACTATCTCTTCATTATTCTTTCCTAAGGAATTAAATATCTCAAATAGCATCTATTATCCTTCTTGATCCCCATCATGTAGAGTACTTGGCTTCATTGCTATGAAATTTAATTGATTTCAATACTAAAATATTTTTTACCTTGATCCAAATATAGTAATGAGCCAATGCACTTACTTATCAAATATTTTTATTAGCTAAGCTTTGAGATTCTCCTTATCCACCATATGTATTATTGAGATCCAAGAATTGGTGCTCAACCTTGATGTTAATTACAACTGCATAAGAGTTCAATTTCTCTCAGTTTAAATAAATAAAGAATTTACTCAATCCTACTTGAAACCTTGTTACCTTTTTTTAGTTATTTGGTTTGTTGGATTATCTCCTTTGGCTCATGGGATGAATCCCCATTGGCTGCCATGTTGTCATAGTTGTAGAAACTACATGATTTTAAGTTGAAGGGTGGAGGTTTCAATGTTTCTTCCATAAAATAGCCTAGGCACCAAATTGAATCTCTCTCAAAGTTTGGTGCTGCTGGAAGATTTCTACTAGTAGAGTTTAATTATGCATATTTTTATAGACAACCTGCTCACCAATATTTACATCATTGATTATATTTTAGCTTTTTTTAACTGGTTATGTTTAAATTTTATCAAATACATACCTTTCAGGGTCTTAAGTTGCACTTCCTTGTTGTTGAACTTGTGTTAACTCCATTACATGGCAGATTGAAAGTTTCTGCAGACATTAGGGTGACTTCATGGTTGCATGTCATGCCAAATTTTTGGCTTTTTTCATGAATATTTGTTTACCCTTGGGCAGCAGGTCATGTCACCAGAATAGAAGAAAGTATGCTTGCCCGATGTTAGTGGACTTCTGAATGACATGTATACAATAAATATTTACTTTAAGTCCAAGACTTAAGATTTTTGTATTGTAAATTTTCCTACAGTCATTGGTTATGAGGGGGTGTTTTTCATCATTTTCATTATAAGATTTCACACTACTGAATTGCCGCATTAGAGGAAATTTCAACTCAAAATGGGCCTTTTAACTTTTATTCAAATTCCATGTCATCATGTGTTAGCCAATGAAATTGCTTTAAATTTGAAATACCGTATAGGTCTTAAACACTTTTTTAATATAAATTTGGGGATAGGTATCATAAAAAAAACTACTTTTTTTGTTTGTATTTTTGACATATCTCCCTATGTTTTTACTCAAATTTCGATCAGGAGAGCTCGTTGGATGCGGAATTAAATTCCGCATCCAAAAAGTACCCACTCGGCATACTTTTGACGAACCCTGCTACCCCAAAAACAAGAAATACCTGAAAAAACGAAATGATGATGTCATCATTCCGTTTTTTCAGGTATTTCTTGTTTTTGGGGGTAGCGGGGTCCATCAAAAGTATGCCGAGTGGGTACTCGTTGGATGCAGAATTTAATTCCGCATCCAACGAGATCTCCTAATCGAAATTTGAGTAAAAACACAGGGAGATATGTCAAAAATACAAACAAAAAAGTAGTTTTTTTCTTTTCTTCCTCCAAAATTAATAAATATTATTTTATTATTTTAATAAATTAGTTCATTTTAGGAGGCTCATTTTGAGTTGAAATTTCCTCTAATAAGTTTAGGTTGATAGTCTGTCAACCTCTATAACAATGGTTTACATCCCAGTTGAGATATACAAATTTGTTACAAGTTTAAAATTTTGGCTTCCCTTGGCCTCCTTGACTGTGAAACCCAGTGCTGTCCGGCCTCCTGCAAATCTCCCCCAAAGGGTAAGGAGTAATAGTGCTTTAGAATCGATGATTATTCATTTGCTTTAGAAGGGTTAAGAGTTAGGGTTTACAAGTGTACATGCCCTTGACTAGGGATTTGAACTAAAACTTAAAAAAAAGGATCCAATCCATTAACACATTTCTATACAAAACCTTGCCATCAATTTTGCTGCCACAATAGTATGTGCTCACCAATACCACCAGTTTTACAGAAACCCTAATGATATATAGCAACTGGAATTTCCAGAACGTACAGACTGAGTGACATAAATTCGCAAACCCTAATGCATTTCATAACGTTTCTGTTTTAAATTATAGAACCTTATCATTGTTTTCAAAGGTCACCAATACAAACAACTTTATTGAAATATTTTTTTATGTACAACAATTAAGATCTTTAAATGTACAGAATGAATGCCATATGATCATGTTTTGCATTAGAGAAACCTTATTGTTGATTTTAGAACTCACCAATACTACTATTTTTACTGAAACCCTTTTGGCATATAACAATTAGGATTTTGAGAACCCCGAGAATGAAAGTGATTATAATTCCAAGAACACTGTACACATCTGAAAGAATTAATTAAAAAACCAACAAAGTGATTCAAGAGATACCATATTTAGAAAAACAGTATGTTGTTTCATAAGCATTTGCAATATCATAACCGTTTTGGACACGAAAGTACATTCCACCATAATTATATAAAAGCACTGTACACTTAACAAGAGTTGTGATGCAACCATGCCATGATAGACAGTACAACAAGAATAAGAAGAAAACATCCACGCCCTGGAAATATATATTGATTTTCAAGAACAACTCCTTTTGGAAGGGACTTTCATGGGAAGTCATCTTGGACATTAGAAGTTACAACTTCCCCTCTTCTTGAAACTATATCTATACACATCCTCTTGACCGCAGCTTAGTAATCAATGGTAAAAATGTAGAATTGATTAGCAACATTTTTTGCTTCTCTATGAAGATGTTTCAAATGGTCTTTTCGGACTTTGTATTCCCCATTCATCTGGTTACATATTAACATTGAGTTGGTGACCACTGCAATATTTTTTGCACCATGCTCTTTCACAACCTTTAACCCTTCAACAAGCGCTATATAGTATGCTTCATTGTTAGTAGTCCTTCCTGATACTTCTCTCCTATTTTGGAGAACATGGTTTGTATCTTGGTTGTGAAGGAGATAATAAATAACTGCTTGGCCTGGGTTAGGTTGATAGAACATCTCAATGCACATTGTCCACTTTTGCACCATTTTGTGACTACACTTTCTATCACCTATATAAATGAGCAAGAAGTTTAATTAGGAAGCACACAAGTAAAAAAAAATAACAATGAATAATCAAATGGACTTACTTGCATTATAAGCATTACAAGGAAAAAGTAATTATATTGCACCAAGTATGAAGATACAATCATGGGCATCAGTGTTCTTAGCAATTGAGTTGGATGACGTTAAAGAACTTGTAATAAGACATGCATAAGCATTTGCCTTTGTATAACAGAAAAACAACAATAATATGCAAGGAACTCATCCATCAATGCCCTGATCTAAATCTTCATTTAACTTTTTCAATAGAAATCAAACCAATAACTTTGTATTCATAGGAAAATCAAACCAATAACTTTATATTCATAGGAAAATCAAAGTTATATATATCATGTTGTCTTGAGCCAAAACAAATTCAAAGAAAGAAAATCAGACTTATATATAATATATGATATGGTCTTAAGCCATGTGCTAACTAACCAGGTCATTAAAGCTCCTCATATATGACTAATATAGCACTCATCAAAGCTCCTCATGTGCTAACTAACCAGATCATCTAAGGCTAATGACAAAAGATTAAATTTTTTAAGATCAAACACATTAAAAAAATTACACTATAGTTGAATTTGAAAGGTTTATTACAACAAGAATTACTTTAGGAAATTGTGAAATTCCAAGAAAATGTGTTTTTCATCACAACAACTGAAGCAACTAACATCTATCCAATAAGGGCCTTTACCATGATAAGGGAGGAAAATACGCATCGTGGACACAAAATGAAAACAAAGGACTCAAAAACACCACATAATCCATCTAGAGCAAAGTTCCAGCCGGGGTAGAGTTCCAGTCGGGGCAGGATTCCAAGCGGTGCAGGGTTCCAGGCGAGGCAGGGTTCCAGTCAGGGTAGGGTTCCAAGCAGGGAAGGGTTCCAAGCGAGACAGGGTTCTAGTTGGGGTAGGGTTCCAACTGGGGCAAAGATCAAGCCGAGGAAGAGTTGCAGCCGGGGCAGAGTTCCAACTGGGGCAGAGTTCCATGCGGGGCAGAGTTCCAGCTGGGGCAGAGTTCTTAGGGCTCAAAGGTCATGACACGGTACCATTATGAGGATTTGTGCACCAAGAATGGGTCTCAAGGCCTTGATTAAGGTTGAGGGAGGAAATCAAGGGACTTATATGCCAAATGAAGCTTCTTGGGCTTATGGGCCACGATGAAGGCCTTGAATCATCACACATCCTCTAGATGGTATCATTAGAAGGTTTTGCACAATATAGATTTATCTAAGGGTCTTTACCATGATAAGGGAGGAAAATACACATTGTGGATGAAAAATGAAAACAAAGGACTAGAAACACCACATAATCCCTAGAGCATATTTTTGGCCTTTGAGTGGGATGTGGTTTCCATTAGGACATTTTATACACCAATGATAGGTTTCAGGGCTTTGACCATGCTAGGGGAGGAAATCAAGGGCTATAGGATTTCATTGAAGATTCTAGGGTTCATGGGCCATGAACGAGGTTTCAAACCACCATATAAGTGAAACAAGAAAGAGATCACAAACCAAATAGATCAACCATATACCAAGAATAAATTAAAAAAATAGAAACTCAAGCATTTCCATTATGCCATCAAATAGATGTCTTCGCAAAGATCCATACGGGGCAAAAATACCACCATTGAGATTGAGGTCAAGATTTTCATCCAAATGATGAGTAAACAACAAGCTCCTAATATTCTTGCATATAATACCTATTATATGGGTTCTGCAAGATAAAGAAATCCAG
The DNA here is from genome assembly GCA_001517045.1 of Pseudotsuga menziesii. Taxonomy (NCBI): domain Eukaryota; kingdom Viridiplantae; phylum Streptophyta; class Pinopsida; order Pinales; family Pinaceae; genus Pseudotsuga; species Pseudotsuga menziesii. The sequence continues at coordinate 33,532 of LPNX010499306.1, read as the reverse complement.
CTGGGGCGGAGTTCCAGGTGGGGCAGGGTTCCAGGCGGGCAGGGTTCCAACCGGGGAAAAGCTCTAGCCAGGGAAGAGATTTAGCCGGGGCAAATTTCCAGTCGGGGCAAAGTTCCATCCTAGGTAGAGTTCCAGTCGGGGCAGAGTTCTTAGGGCTCAAAGGTCATGACAAGGTACCACTAAGAGGATTTGTGCACCAATAATGGGTCTCGAGGCCTTGATCAAGGTTGAGGGAGGAAATCAAGGGACTTATATGCTAAATGAAGCTTCTTGGGCTCACTGGGCCACGATGAAGACCTTGAATCATCACACATACTCTAAATGGTATCATTGACCTTTGAATGGGATATAGGTGGTATTAGAAGGTTTTGCACAATATAGATATTTTTAAGGGCCTTTACCATGATAAGGGAGGAAAATACGCATCGTGGACACAAAAAGAAAACAAAAGGCTCAATACACCACATAATCCCTCTAGAGCAAACCTTTGGCCTTTGAGTGGGATGTGGTTTCCATTTGGACATTTTATACACCAATGATAGGTTTCAGGGCTTTGACCATGCTAGGGGAGGAAATCAAGGGCTATAGGATTTCATTGAAGCTTCTAGGGTTCATGGGCCATGAATGAGGTTTCAAACCACTGTATAAGTGAAACAAGAAAGAGATCACAAACCAAATAGATCAACCAAATACCAAGAAGAAATTGACAAAATAAACTCAAGAATTTCATTTATGCCATCAAATAGATGTCTTCGCAAAGTTCCATCCAGGGCAGAAATACCACCATTGAGGTTGAGGTCAAGCTTTTCATCCAAATGATGAGCAAACAACAAGCTCCTAATCTTCTTGCGTATAATACCTAGTAGATGGGTTCTACAAGACAAAGAAATCTAGCTGGGGCAGAGTTCCAACCGGGGTAGAGTTCTAGCCGGGGCATAGTTCCAACCAGGCAAGAGTTCCAGCTAAGGAAAAGCTCCAGCCGAGGTAGGGTTCCATCTGGGGTAGGGTTCCAGCCGAGGAAAAGCTCCAGCCGGTGAAGAGTTCTAGCCAGGGGAAAGTTCCATGTGGGGGAGAGTTCCAACCAGGGCATAGTTCCATCCGCGGTAGAGTTCTTAGAGCTCAAAGGTCATGAAAATGTACCGTTACAAGGATTTTTGCACCAAGAATGGGTCTTGAGGCCTTGATCAAGGTTGAGGGAGGAAATCAAGGGACTTATATGCCAAATGAAGCTTCTTGGGCTCATGGGCCACAATGAAGGCCTTGAATCATCACACATCCTCTAGATGGTATGATTGACCTTTGAATGGGATATAGGTGGCATTAGAAGGTTTTGCACAATATAGATTTGTCTAAGGGCCTTTACCATGATAAGGGAGGAAAATACGTATCGTGGACACAAAATGAAAACAAAGAACTCTCACCACATAATCCCTCTAGAGCAAACCTTTAGCCTTTGAGTGGGATGTGGTTTCCATTAGGACATTTTATACACCAATGATAGGATTCAGGGATTTGACCATGCTAGGGGAGGAAATCAAGCGCTATAGGATTTCATTGAAACTTCTAGGGTTCATGGGCCATGAACACGGTTTCAAACCACCATATAAGTGAAACAAGAAAGAGCTCACAAACCAAATAGATTAACTAGATAACAAGAAGAAATCGCCAAAATAGAAACTCAAGCATTTCCATTATGCCATCAAATAGATGTCTTCGCAAATTTCCATCTGAGGCAAAGATACCACCATGGAGGCTGAGGTCAAGCTTTTCATCCAAATGATGAGAAAACAATAAGCTCTTAATCTTCTTGCATAATGATACCTAGTAGATGGGTTCTGCAAAACAAAGAAATCCAGCTGGGGTAGAGTTCCAGGCGGGGCAAAGTTCTAGTCGAGGCATATTTCCAGCCGGGGCAGAGTTCCAGCCGAGGCAGGGTCCCATCTGGGGCAGGGTTCGAACCGAGGCAAAGCTCCAGCCAGGGAAAAGTTCCAACTAGTGGAGAGTTCCAGCAGGGGAAAAGTTCCAACCGGGGCAGAGTTCTTAGGGCTCAAAGGTCATGACAAGGTACCGTTACGAGTATTTGTGCACCAAGAATGGGTCTCAAGGCCTTGATCAAGGTTGAGGGAGGAAATAAAGGTACTTATATTCCAAATGAAGCTTCTTGGGCTCATGGGCCATGATGAAGGCCTTGAATCATCACACATCCTCTATATGGGATCATTGACCTTTGAATGGGATATAGGTGGCAATAGAAGGTTTTGCACAATATAGATTTGTCTAAGGGCCTTTACCATGATAAGGGAGGAAAATAAGCATCGTGGACACCAAATGAAGCTTCTATGGTTCATGGGCTATGGACAAGGACTCAAAACACCGCATAATCCCTCTAGAGAAAACCTTTGGCCTTTGAGTGGGATGTGGTTTCCATTAGAACATTTTATACACAAATCAAGAATAATTTTAGGGGAGAAATTTAGCCCATGGGCTATTTTTAGGGGGTTTTATCCAAAAAAAGATTCGCCATTTCACAATTTTTGAAGACCTGTTTCACCCAATTTTGATGGGGTAAACTCTTTTCACCCTAAATATCGATAATTTATTATATGAACGATATAAAATCCTTGGAAATTAAAATATTTTTGAAAAATATCATCGAACATTTTATAGTTGGTGTTTTAAGAATTGGTAAGATTCGCCGACATTTATACACTTTTAAATAAGTATGGTTCCTTAAAATCATCCCTAACACAAATGATAGGTTTCAAGGCTTTGACCATGCTAGGAAAGGAAATCAAGGGCTATAGGATTTCATTGAAGCTTCTAGGGTTCATGGGCCATGAACGAGGTTTCAAACCACCATATAAGTGAAACATGAAAGAGATCACAAACCAAATAGATCAACCAGATACCAAGAAGAAATTGACAAAATAGAAACTCAAGCATTTCCATTATGCCATCAAATAGATGTCTTAGCAAAGTTCCATTCGGGGCAGAAATACCACCATTGAGGTTGAGGTCAAGATTTTCATCCAAATGACGAGAAAACAACAGGGATTTAACCTTCTTTTGTATAATACCTAGTAGATGGGTTTTGCAAAACAAAGAAATATAGTTGGGGCAGAGTTCTAGGTGGTGCAGAGTTCCAGGTGGGGCATAGTTCCAGCCATGGCAGAGTTCCAGGCGGGGCATAGTTCCAGCCATGGAAAAGTTCTAGCCGGGGCAAAGTTCCAGTCGAGGCAAAGCTTTAGCCGGGGCAGATTTCTAGCCGGGGCAAAGTTCCAACCGGGGCAGAGTTCCATCCGAGGCCGAGGCAGAGTTTCAGGTAGGGAAAAGTACCATGCGGGGCAAAGTTCCAGCCAGGGTAGAGTGTTGGAATATCTTTCAGAGTGGTGTATTCTAAACTAGTAGATGGTAGCTAGTGCTCAGTCTTAAAGTTTTAATGTATTGTCATTGATGGCAATCTACTATAAAGAGAAGGGGAACTGATATCAAATGGATGTGGCAATCCACTAAAAAAGAGGCACGCACGCAAGTATCAATGGAGAAAATCGAACAGTGGGAGATGCTAGAAATTCAGACTAAATCGGAAATCGGAAAAACTCTTAATCCTGTTTAGCGGACGGGAAAAACTCTTAATCGGAAATTGGAAGATATTTACATCGGAAGCTGAATGACTTTCCCAGCCGCAACGGCGAAAAAGCAAAGGTTAAAGACGTGCGACTAAAAGACTGATAAGCATCGACAGTCGGATTGCTTTTGCCTTCGGACGCGGAGTTGCTTTGGTAGCCGCAACGGCGGAAGCAACAAAGACAAGTGATCCAAAGCAATCGGAAGTCGAAAGATATTTGAATCGGAAGTTGAATGACTTTCCCAGCCGCAACGGCGGAAAAGGAAAAGTTAAATACGCGCACGACTAAAAGACTGATAAGCATCGGCAGTCGGAACGCTTTGGACTTCGGACGCGTAGTTGCTTTGGGAACCACAACGGTGGAAGCATAGTGTATTTCTCATCCGCAATAGTGGAAGTCCACAACTCAACAATCAGCCGACTAAGGAAAATACATCGGAGAAGAATACCGAGACTGAAGCCGATTAGCTTTCCGCAACGGCGGGGGTATAAGCAAGTAAACTTTCGATGAATTTAAACAAGCAACGACTCAACTCCAGCATTGGACACGATCTTTCTGAAGAATCACGAGATGTCTATCTTCCAAGCAATTGATGACCAAAACCGCAGAAGGAGATGAACAACACAGATGGCTTAATGAGCAGAGGAAGTCTCCATATTCAGAATCGAGCCCAGGGCTCTTTGAACTGGAAGCAGTGGAACATGAAGAGCCTAGCATAGTGGAATGTAGAGAGTCAGGAAAGCTGGGTATTCGAAGGGTCTTTCAGTTAGAGATGTTGAGAATCTATGGTATTCGTGGAATGTGAATCGTTTTTGTACAGACCAGCGTTCGTCCGTAACCGTTTCTGTAATGAACGGAGAGAATGCGAACCGACTGAAATTTATATATATATATATATTATAGCAAGCATAAATGGGTGTGATCTGTTTTAGAGGAGAGTAATGGTGTGTAGAGAGGGCAGAGCAGAGGAACTGAAGAATGTGTTGAACAGTTGAACAGAACAAAGAAGCAGAGAGCCGATGTTGAACAGAGCAGAGTGATTTGGTAAGCAGAGACATATCTGTATTGTTGCATTTTGATTCTATTGGAAAGTCTAGCAAATAAGGGAGGTAGAGAGGTGCTAGGGGAGACTTTATGTCTCTGTCTGCAAGTGGGTTCTTGTAGTAATTGAAGATTGGTGTCTTCACCCAGTTGGTGCTGGGTCACAGTGAGAGTTGATGCTCTCAGCAAGTTGGTGCTTGCATTTAGAGGTTGCAGTCTTTTTGAGTCGGTGCTCAAATAAGAAGTGACGTACAACCATTGAAGCCTTTGACATCATAAGAAGAAGAGGTTTTTCCCTTATGGGTTTCCTCGTGAAATATCTATGTATCATATATGTGATGAAATGTTGTGATTGAATGCTGTGTTTTTATGTTATCTGCTCTTATGTTTATAACTATGAATTCATAGAAAAGCTTGACTGCCATAAAGATTATTGATTCTAAGTTAAAAGAAGTATATTGGTAACAAATATTAACTAACTGATTCACCCCCCCTCTCAGTTAGTTTATACCTGTAACAATTGGTATCAGAGCAACGTTCCTTTTGGTTAAGGTAGATCCTAAAGAGTTAAAATGGCTAGTCAAGATGGATCAATAAACAAAGCACCCATATTTGATGGTAAAAATTTTGCTTTCTGGAAGGTTAGGATGAGAACATACTTAATGTCCCTAGGTGCTGATGTTTGGGAAGTAGTAGAGACTAGGTATGCAAAACCTGTTTTGCTGGCATCCAAAGATGATAAGCTATA
>LPNX010499306.1:11507-26624 GCA_001517045.1 Pseudotsuga menziesii | reverse complement strand
ACATTGATAGTGGATGTTCAAAACATATGTCAGGAGATAAAGAGAAGTTTATTTCTATGTCAGAGCAGAAATCTAGGAACGTAACATTTGGAAACGATGCACCACGAAAGATCAGAGGCAAGGGAATGGTTAGTCTTAGCAATGGTAAAGGAAAGGCTCAAGATGTGTTATTTGTAGATGGGTTGAAGCACAACCTTCTCAATGTGAGTCAAATGTGTGACAAAGGGTGTGAAATCCTATTCACTGCTAAAGATTGTAAAATTAAAAATGTTTCCTCAGGAAAACTGGTCGACAAAGGAATAAGAACTGAGAATAATGTTTACATTTTAAAAGAAGAAAAAGAAGAGTGTTATCTCAGCAAATATGATGAAAGCTGGCTGTGGCACAGAAGACTGGGACATCTACATTTTGATCATCTAATAAAACTCAAAAACAGAGCAGCAGTAAGGGACTTTCCAAAAATATCTAAACCACGTGATGAAGTGTGTAAACCTTGTCATACGGGGAAGTTAACCAGAACACAGTTTAAGTCAAAGAGTGTTCCCTCCACAAATAAGCCTCTTCAACTAGTTCATTTGGATCTGTGTGGCCCATCAAGGAAAGAAGGTACAGGTAAGGAGAACTATTTCATGCTCATGATTGATGACTATTCCAGACTAACATGGGTTGCATTCCTTAAAGAGAAGTCTGAAGCATTTTCTAAATTCAAGATCTTTAAAGCCCTGACTGAAAATCAGACTGGAAGAAAGATTAAAGCTATCAGATCTAACAGAGGAGGAGAATTCAGTTCAAGACAGTTCAAAGAATTCTGTGATGAGCATGGCATTAGGAAAGAATATACAATGGCAGGAACTCCTCAGCAAAATGGAGTGGTAGAAAGACAAAACAGAATAGTCCAACAGATGGCCAGATCAATGGTGAAGGAAAAGGATATTTCTCAAGGCTTCTGGGTGGAAGTTATCCATACAGCTGTGCACATTCTTAACAAAGCTCATTTGAGACCAAACAGTGACAAAACACCATATCATTTATGGTTTGGAAGACCTGCAACCATTAAACATTTCAGAGTTTTTGGGAGTAAATGCTATATCAAGAATAATGATGAAAATTTGGGCAAGTATGATGACAGAGCAGATGAAGGAATCTTTTTAGGATATGCTATAGAAAGCAAAGGCTATAGGTGTTATAACAAGAGGCTGTGTAAAATAGTAGATTGCATAGATGTGAAAGTAGATGAAGACTGTCATGGAAATATCAGTCAAAGGAATGATGAAGATTCATGTTTGGAAGATACAAATGAAGAGACAGAAGAACAGGTCCAAGAATCCCAGAAGGAAGAATCTGAATCATCAGACTATGAGGAAGCTAAACCTGAACAACACACTGTACAATCTTCTTCCAGAATGATTAGAAAAAATCACCCTGAAAGCCAAATCATTGGTGATGAGAGTAAAGGTGTTCAGACTAGAAGAAAGATTTTGCAGGAATATGAACAGTCTCATATTGCTCTTCTCTCTACAATTGAGCCCCAATATTTTAATGAAGCCAGCAAAGACAAAGACTGGGTAGCAGCCATGAATGAAGAGCTGGATCAGATTGAGAAGAATAGCACTTGGGAACTTGTTCCTAAGCCATCAAACAAGAATGTGATTGGTTCCAAATGGGTATATAAGAATAAATTAACTGAACAGGGACAGGTTGTAAGGAATAAAGCAAGACTGGTTTGTAAAGGTTATGCTCAGATTGAAGGACAAGACTTCGATGAAACATTTGCTCCAGTAGCAAGAACGGAGGCTGTCAAAATGTTTCTAGCCTATGCTTGTTACCAACGATTTAGAGTATACCAGATGGATGTCAAGTCAGCATTTCTCAATGGAAATTTAGAAGAAGAAGTGTATGTGGAGCAACCTAAAGGATTTTCACTCACAGATAAATCTGACTGTGTATGCAAACTGAAAAAGGCTTTGTATGGGTTGAAGCAAGCACCTAGAGCCTGGTATGCCAGACTGGACAAATATCTACAAGACAAAGGCTTCAAGAGAGGTTCTGTGGACAGCAATTTATATATCAAAACTAAATGTGATGACTTACTGATTGTATTGGTTTATGTGATGACATCATCTTTGGCTGTACTAATAATATTTCTGTTCAATGGTTTACTAACTCTATGAAATCTGAGTTTGAAATGTCATTGATTGGTGAGTTGTCCTATTTCCTTGGTCTTCAAATCTGTCAGAAACCTGAAGGTATGTTTCTTTCTCAAGAAAAGTATCTAAAGGAGATGTTAAAGAAGTTTCGAATGGAAGACTCTACACCTGTGAGTACACCCATGGTCAGTGGCTGCAAGTTGAGCAAAGATGATTCTTCACCTGAAGTGGATCAAAAGATGTACAGATCTATGATAGGAAGCCTGTTATATATTACTGCATCAAGACCTGATATCATGCATGCTGTTGGGATGGTAGGAAGGTTTCAAGCTGCTCCTAAACAGAGTCATCTACTAGCTGTGAAACGTATATTCAAATACCTGAAAGGTATGCTCTCTTATGGTCTGTGGTATCCCAGAAATAAGAACTTTCAGCTAATAACATATTCAGATGCAGATTGGGCTAATTGTGGAGATGAAAGAAAAAGTACAAGTGGCGGAGCATTCTTCTTGGGAGAGTCTTTGGTTGCCTGGCTAAGTAAAAAGCAAAGTTCCATTTCTTTATCTACTACTGAAGCAGAGTACATAGCTGCTGCTACTTGCTGTACTCAAATTTTATGGATGGTTCAATATCTTGCTGATCTATACGTAAATTATTCTGAGCCTATTCCCATTCACTGTGACAATACTAGTGCTATCAGTGTTTCCAAGAATCCTGTTCTTCATTCCAAAACTAAACACATTCCCATAAAGTACCATTTCTTGCGCGAACAAGTGGCTACTCAAGCAGTGTTGTTGCATTATATTCCTTCTACCGAACAGATTGCTGATATTTTTACTAAGCCTTTACCCACAGCTCGGTTTGAATATCTGCGTCAAAAGCTGGGTGTTCAGTCCTTGCCTCAATAACTCATGCATTGTGTTAGGGGGAGTCTGTGTTTATTGTATATCTTATTTTTGGTTACAGCATGGAATGGTAGTTCATTTTCTTAGTGCATCTTGTCAGGGGGAGACTAGTCATCAGACATACCATATCTTCCCAGGTTTATCCTTTGTCCTTGATGTCAAAGGGGGAGAAATGTGACCAGTTGAATGAGATATTGCCATCAATTTCAAAGGGGGAGATTGTTGGAATATCTTTCAGAGTGGTGTATTCTGAACTAGTAGATGGTAGCTAGTGCTCAGTCTTAAAGTTTTAATGTATTGTCATTGATGGCAATCTGCTATTAAGAGAAGGGGAACTGATGTCAAATGGATGTGGTAATCTACTGAAAAAGAGGAAGGCACGTAGGTATCAATGGAGAAAATCGAACAGTGGGAGATGCTAGAAATTCAGACTAAATCGGAAATCGAAAAAACTCTTAATCCTGTTTAGCGGGTGGGAAAAAATCTTAATCGAAAATTGGAAGATATTTACATCGGAAGCTGAATGACTTTCCCAGCCGCAACGGCGGAAAAGCAAAGGTTAAAGACGTGCGACTAAAATACTGATAAGCATCGGCAGTCGGAGCGCTTTTTCCTTCGGACGCGGAGTTGCTTTGGTAGCCGCAACGGTGGAAGCAACAAAGACAAGTCATCTAAAGCAATCGGAAGTCGGAAGATATTTGAATCGGAAGCTGAATGACTTTCCCAGCCGCAACGGCGGAAAAGGAAAAGTTAAAGAAGCGCGCGACCATTAGAGGAAATTTGGGGTCTAAAATGGGCCTTATAAGAAAACGTGCCAAAATAAGTTTTTGTGAGTTGGAATTCAAGAACCAATAGAATTTCAATAAAATAAGTCAACCATAATGGTTGAATTGACATATTTGTCATTAAAAAAAACTATTTTTTTTGTTCTTATTTTCGACATATCTCATTGTGTTTTTACTCAAATTTCGATCGAGAGAGCTCGTTGGATGCGGAATTTGATTCCGCATCTAACGAGTACCCACACTGCATACTTTTGATGGACCCCGCTACCTCAAAAACAAGAAATACCTGAAAACATGTGATGATGATGTCATCATCACGTGTTTTCAGGTATTTCTTGTTTTTGGGGTAGCGGGGTCCGTCAAAAGTATGAAGTGTGGGTACTCGTTGGATGCAGAATCAAATTCTGCATCCAACGAGCTCTCTCAATCGAAATTTGAGTAAAAACACAGGGAGATATGTCGAAAATACGAACACAAAAAGTAGTTTTTTTCTATCTTCCTCCAAAATTAATCAATATTATTTTATTATTTTAACTATTATTTTATTATTTTCCTTAGGAGGCCCATTTTAGACCCCAAAATTCCTCTAATGTAAAAGAATATGATCAAGCCCTAGCCACTCACAACTAGAAAAGAAGAGGTCAATCAAAATTCAAAAGAAGAAATTTCAAGGAGTCTCAACCTCCTAGAAGAATCCAAAGGGTAAGAGAAACTCCTCCAAGTAGAGACTACTCTAACTTTCAATGTTTTCATTGTAACAAGATAGGACACATTGCCCGAAATTGTCCTATAAGGAAGAAAGAGTATCAGAGGAGGATAAACAACAACAAAAGATATCATGCTCATCTGGCGGAAGATGAATATGAAGAAGAAGAAGAAGAAGGACCTCCAAGAAAGCAAACAAGAGAAGAAGATGCAGAAGAGTATGTACTATTCTCTGCACTCTCTGGGGCTATCACACCTGGAGAAGATACTTGGCTTATTGATAGTGGTGCTTCAAAGCACATGACGGGACAAAAGAGAACTCTGTCCAAACTTGAAGAAAGAAGCTCTCCTCAGAAAGTATCCCTAGGAGATGACTATCGATATCCGATCAAAGGAGTTGGTGAAGCAAGCTACAAACTTGATTCAGGTAATCCTCTAAAGATGAAAGATGTATTGTATGTACCCGGTTTAAAGAAGAACTTACTTTCTATCTCAACTTTAGATAAGAAAGGATTCAGAGTGGCTTTCATAGATGGCCAAGTACACATGTGTCCCAAAGGAAAGAATATTGAAGATGCAATCATCATTGGTGAAGAAGAAGGAGGCTTGTATAAACTCAAGGGGCACTTAGAAACAACCCTTGTTCATGAGTCCACTAACTCTAGTGAACTATGGCATAGAAGGCTTGCCCACATTAATTACAAAGCTCTACCTCATGTAAATAAGGTAGTGACGGGATTACCAGATATGAAGATCAAGCATGAAGGCATTTGCAAAGGGTGTGCGAAGGGAAAGAACATCAAGAATCCATTTCCAAAAAGTGAAACTAAAACAAAAGGTACGTTGGAATTGATTCATTCAGATGTTTGTGGTCCAATGTCTTCCACATCCTTAAGTGGCTTTGAATATTATATCACATTTATTGATGATTTTTCAAGAAAGACTTGGATATACTTCTTGAAAGCAAAGAGTGAAGTGTTTGAAAAATTTAAGAAGTTCAAAGCCTTGATAGAGAATCTTTCAGACAAGAAAATAAAGACACTCCGTCCAGACAATGGAGGAGAATATACCTCAAAAGAGTTTGAGGATTTTTGCAAAGATGCCAGAATCAAGAGGGAACTAACTACTCCCTACAATCCTCAACAGAATGGGGTTGCGGAAAGAAAGAACAGAACCATCATGGAGGCAGTGAAGACAATGATATATGATCAAGATCTTCCAATGCATTTATGGGTAGAAGTAGCAAGAACTAATGTATATGTACATAATAGAATATCTCATAGTGCTCTTGTGTTCAAGACTCCAGAAGAGATGTTCACAGGAAAGAAGCCTGAGGTAAGTCACCTCAAGATATTTGGTTGTCCAGTATATATTCATATACCAAAAGAGAAAAGAACCAAGTTAGACCCTTCTGGAAAGAAGGGGATATTTGTTGGATACTATGAAGTATCCAAAGCATTCAGAATTTACATTCCTGGATTCCATCACAAGGAAATCAGTCGAGATGTGACATTCGATGAAGAGGAAGCCCTCAAGAGATCCAGGAAGTGCCAACATGAAGAAGTGAATGAAGAAGAGACACCTCCCAGAAATAAAGAAACTACGTGTCTCCCTGAAGATGAAGCTCCTGAAGAACATGACATGACAGAACCTCAAGAACCTCCTATTATGGAGATATCAAGAAAGAGAAAGCCTGCTTGGACAAGAGAAATTATACGAGAGGCAGAAAGATATGGAGCTCCTGAAGGCTCCATAAGGGAAAGGAAGAAACCTAATACTTTTACCAACTACGTAGCCTTGATGAAGCCATACAAAAGAAGGGATGGGTAGAAGCAATGACTGAAGAATACCAGTCAATAATGAAGAATGATGTATGGGATATAGTTCCCAAACCAGAAGGAAAGAGTATAGTATCCTCCAAATGGATATACAAAATAAAGCATGCAGCTGATGGAAGTATTGAGAAATATAAAGCAAGATTTGTGGCCAGAGGATTCTCTCAGAAAGAGGGAATTGATTATGAAGAGACATTTGCCCCAGTAGCACGGTATACTTCGATTAGAGCTATCATGGCACTTGCATCCATGATGAAGTGGGACTTATACTAGATGGATGTGAAGACAACCTTCCTGAATGGTGTGATTGAAGAAGAAGTATACATAGAGCAGCCACAAGGGTTTGAAGTTGAAGATAGACATACTCATGTATGCAAGTTGAAGAAGGCCCTGTATGGCCTAAAACAAGCTCCTTGAGCTTGGTATGGAAGGATAGATAGTATCCTGTCAAACATGGGCTTTACCAAGAGTAAAGTTGATCCCAATCTTTACCTCAATACTGTAGAAGATGAACCTGTCATCCTGCTACTATATGTGGATGACTTATTCTTGACAGGAAATGAGAAACAGATTATGAAAAGCAAGAAGAAACTAGCAGAAGAATTTGAGATGAAAGATCTTGGGTTAATGCATTATTTCCTAGGTCTAGAAGTACGGCAAAGTTCATAAGGAATCTTTCTCAACCAAGGAAAGTATGCAATAGAGATATTGAAAAGATTCAATATGTTGGAATGCAAAGCCATGGCTACTCCCATGGATTCCAACCTGAAGTTGTTAGCCAATGACTCATCAGAGTTAGTGGATGTAACTCATTACAGACAGATCATTGGGTCATTGATGTACTTAACAAATACCAGACCAGACATTTGTTTTGCTATGAACACCTTAAGTCAATATCTAGTTCAACCTAGAAGGGTTCACTTGGTAGCTGCAAAACATGTGATGAGATATCTGAAAGGGACTATAGATTTTGGTCTATACTATGATGGTAGCCATGAATATAGATTGTATGGCTATACAGATGCAGATTGGGATGGAAGTATCTCAGATAGAAAAAGCACATCAGGTGGATGTTATAGTTTGGGATCTGCTATGATTTCATGGTTTAGCAGAAAACAGTCCTGTGTTGCTCTAAGCACAGCTGAAGCAGAATACATAGCAGCTTGCTCTGCTAGTTGTGAAGCCATATGGCTTCGGAAGTTGATGTCAGGATTATTCAACCTAGAATTGGATTCTATGTGACAATCAAAGTTGTATAAAGATGACAGAGAACCCGGTATTCCATGACAGATTGAAGCACATAGAAATAAGGTATTTCTACATTCGAGATATGATGCAGAAGGGAGCCATAAAGCTCCAATATGTGAGTATTGATGAACAAGTTGCTGATGTGCTGACAAAGCCTCTATCTGGAGTAAAGTTTGAATACTTTCGAGATAAGCTTGGTGTGGTTCGGAAAGACCTTCCCCGAAAGGGGGAGTAGTGATGTTGCAGTGGGATTGTATCATCCCTGGGCACTTGCCCTAAAGTGATCCGGTGACTTGGTCATCAAGATGGTGGTAGGATTGTATCATCCGTGAACCTCGATTCATAATAGATCTAGTGACTTCAGTCATTGAGAAGGTGGTAGGATTGTATCATCCTTGAACTTCGGTTCAGAACGGATGCAGTGACTTCGGTACTCGAGAACGTGTGTTGATCCTGTAATTCCGAAAGGAAGGATCGTTAGTAGCTCCGTAAAGACTTGATCTCGTAATTCTTAAAGGAAGGATCGTCTGAGCTCCACATATGTGTTGATCCTGTAATTCTGAAAGGAAGAATCATTAGCAACTCCGTAAAGACCAAAAATTCTGTAATTCTGAAAGGAAGGATCGTCTGAGTACCAAAAACATGTTGATCCCGTAATTTTGAAAGGAAGGATCATGTTGACGTTTTGATAATGATGATGTTGATGTTTTGATGATGTTGATGTTTTGATGATAATGATGTTTTGATGATGATGGTTTTTTCATGATGATGTTTCTGATTGAAAGATCAGAGTATGATGATGATGATGCTTTTGATCAAAAGATCAGAGTATGATGATGATGATGTTTCTGATCAAAAGATTAGAGTATGATGATGATGTTGTTACTAATCGAAAATTCAAAGTGCCAAAGATGTTGCTGATCGAAAGGTCAAAGTGCTGAAGATGTTGCTGAAGATGTTGTTGATCGAAAGGTCAAAGTGCTGAAGATGTTGCTAATCAAAAGGTCAAAGTGCTGAAGATGTTGCTGATCGAAAGGTCAAAAGATGTTGACGTTGATCAAAGAGTTGCTGTCATTGAAGATTGAAGATGAAGACTATATGATGTTGAAAAGCTTCCAATGATTTATAGATGTGTTACCCTAATGATGTTGATGATGTCATATCTCTCTCTCTCTCCTATTATTGTTGTTGTTGATGTTGTTATAGAATACCCTTCTTGTTAAGGGGGAGTGTTGAAATATTGTAACTTCGAAGAATATTCTATATGTATCTTTTTGTGGTCCCCGATGGTCCTATCGGGAGAACCACTTGTATTACTTTGTACCTCGATGCTCCTAATCGGAAGAAATAATAAGAGTCATGAGGTAGTCCCCTCTAATTGTAAAGGTGGGTCATTAGCACCCCAGTATGGTTACTTGAGCCTACATGACTTAACTCGAGCCTACATGTCGAAAGAGTTATCGTAAGTGAACAGATGAATATAAATACAGGTGTAGCGCTCCTCATTTGGAACACACACTCTCACTTGTGTAGCGCATTAGTGGAGAAGAGAAGAGTAGCAGGAGAAGGAGGAGGATCAGGCTTTGATCTTCTTGCTGGTTTTATCTTTTACCTTTTTGGGCATCTATATTGAGGAAGCTTTTGCTGGGTTTTTCCCTTTAGGGTTTTCCCAGGATAAATCTGCGTTGTTCTTGTGATGTTGTTTCTTTCAGTGATCCTGTTTATATGCTTTTGTTATGAAAATGAAATAATATACTGATGTCTTAGCTAAGCATATGAAAATTTAATAGGAAGCTCATTGGATTTACATGCAACTCCAGTATAAAGACTCATGAAACCTGGTAAGCCTTTTTAACATTTATGTTATGGTTAATTTCAGAGAAACGAAGAAATGTTGGGACACCATAGGGGAGTTTTCACATGAGATACTGTTAGAAAATATTATTTTTGCAGGAGAACTAAACCTTACTCTTAATCTCAATGAAAAAATAAGAGGGTCTAGAGTTAGAGACCTAACCAAGGAATGGGTCGAGGACTTGATTAAAGAATGGGATCTTATGGATATCAAAACTAACAAAAAGATTGTACACTTGGACAAATCAAAGAACTGGTCCAGGGAATATTGTTTCCAGATTAGATTAATTCTTGGTCCAAAGCTCCTTTCTCGTTCATGGCCTAAAGGAAAGCTCACCGATATTTCCCATGGGCATATCAGATCATAGGCTAATTATCCTAGAGATAAAAGAAAGCTCAAATCAAGGTCCCATACCTTTCAAGTTCAATCCTCTCTGGGTTTAGCACCAAGACTTTATGGAGAGAGTGTGAGTAGTATGGAACTCCCCTTTTTCGGGCTCATCGTTCTTCATTTGGGAAGAAAAACTAAGAAGATTAAAAAAAACTAAAAGGTTGGGTAAAAGGACTACCCTCCCACGTGGAGGAAAGGATAGAAGCCCAAAATCATATGGGCATATTTCAATTGCAAATGGAAAAGGTGGACATAACTAGAGAAATCCTAAGAAAAGAAGAGGATTTGCAGGTAAATATGCAATCTCCTTGTAGAAAAGAAGAGGAGTATTGGAGGCAGAAATATCGAAGTATTTAGATCCAATCGAGAGACAGGAACACCTCTTTTTTCAACAAGTAGGCTTAGTCTAGGAGACAATTCAACACGGTAAAGGAGATAAAAGTTTAGGACTCAACCATCTCTGACTTCGCTAATATTAAAAAGGAAACCTTCCATCATTTCAAAAGGTTATACACAAAAGAAGGCTCTAAAGACCCAATGCCAAGCTTGATTGAACAAGTTCCCAACAAAATAATAGACCATATGAATCTCAATCCCAACAAACCAGTTAGTCACTGCAAATAAAATTGGGCTTGGAAGAAATGGAACCAGATAAAGCACCCGGCCTAGATGGCTTCACAGATAGATTTATCAAAACCTGTTGGCAGGTGGTGAAAAAAGATCTCCACAAAATGGTTCTAAATTCACAATCTTGCCTAAAAATTGGGGGAAGCATGAACTCAACATTTCTATCTCTAATATTGAAATAAAAAGGCGCAAAATCCTTCAACTGGTTCTGACCAATATCCCTATGCAATATCAGTTAATCATAACAAAAATAATTGCCAACAGACTAATGGATATATGCCTAGATTAGTCCCAACTAAACAAGGAGGATTTGTTAAGTGCTGAAAAATCATGGATAACATCATACTAGTCCAAGAAGTGATCCACTCAAGTCTACAACCTAAGGAAAAAAGAATTGTTATCAAGATTGACCTAGCAAACACTTTTGATCGAGTAAAGCACTCCTTCCTCTTTGTTGTCCTTAAACAATTTGGATTTGCTGAGTCTTTCATTAGATGGATCAAAGCCTACATAGGGGAGCCATGAAGAGCCCCTTTGGTGGAAAGGAGAGCAATAGACTTCTTCAAATACATAAGGGGCCTACGTCAGGGATGCCCTCTTTCTTCCTTGCTCTCTGTACTGTAGGATCTGGTCTTAAGCTTTCTATTTGAAAAAATACGCCAAGATGATGATCTCCTTGGTCTTAGAATTGCAAGAGGAGTCCAAGACATAAATCATTCTCAATTCATGGATGACACCCTCTTGTTAGGAGGAGCTTCTCCATGAATAACTTCCTACTTTAAAACCGAGCTCGATGCTTAATGTCGCCTCAAGAAGCAAGATAAACGTGGGTAAAATCCAAATCTATGGGTGGAATATCTCTCTATGGGAATTAAACAACATAGTAAGGACTTTAGGATTCCAAGGAAAGATGTAGTGGTCCTCCTTCAAATACCTAGGACTCCTAATATTCCAAAAGACACCTCGAGGCAAAGGCTGGCTACTGCTGATAGAAAATTTCAAGCAACGATTGTAAAATTGGGGAACACGATGGCTAAATCTTGTAAGCAAGTTAGTTCTAATCAAATATGTTTTATCCAACTTTCCCATTTATCAATGTTCTCTTTTACTAGCACCAGCTGGAATTTTGCAGAAGATGGAAAAGCTAATATGAAATTTTTTTGGAGAGGAAAAAAAAATGACAAGAAATCCCCCCTGGTGAGATGGGAAAAAGTGACAAAACCGTTTCATGAAGGAGGACTTCAGATCAAATATCTCAAAGCACACAACCTTGCACTTGGAGAGAAAATCCTCTAGAGACAAGTCTCCAGAAAACCAAGACGGGATTAAAATCTATATGGAAAAAATATTACAGGAACTCCCGTCTTCGTAGTCTATATATTCCTCAATTGGGAAACACAGGTTCCCAAAATTTCCTTCTATGTAAAAAGGCTCATTTTTTTTTCCAGAAAAAAGCTCTTCTAGATCCCTGGCAATGGGTATAAAATAGACATCTGGGAGGACCGTATAATGTGAAGTGAACCATTCTCCAGTATTGCAACCATGGAACCTATCAAAATTTGGTTATCAAGTCGAGATATCAAAACTGTGTGGGAACTCTCGATTTGGGATAATGAAGGGAATATATGGAGAGGCTAGAAAATATTGGACCCACTAGAGCCACTTACGCAACCTTGGAACTCTTTGATGTCCCTTCTCAAAGGAAAACTGCCTCTCTCAGCTAGGGCCAAAGACATTGAAGGATGGGGCAAGGGTCTGTCCAATACACAGTAGCTCAAGGATATTGAGTCCTCAAGGCCTCTCATTCGATCCCCACAAACCCGAATCTATGGAAGGTGTCATAACCCCAAAATTTCCGAAAAATTTAAAATTTTTAAATTTTCATATCATTAACATAAATGTAGTTAACTAAACCTTTATTTAGTTATAAACTACCACATTCCTTATCTGAATTTATTTGTTGGTTATGTTTAGCAGTAGAACAGTTCTTTTCAGTTTACTGACTTTGTTTTCTTTTCGTCCACAAGGTGAGACGGTCATGCAAAACTGGGCTTACTTAGCATCCAAGCTAATGCAGACGTTTTCCTGTTCTTACAGACTACAGGTAAGAAGTTCGATTGGCAACTTGTCGAAATTCTAAAGTGTTTATAAATACCAGTACGTTGCAAAAATAAAAGTTCAAATAGGAAGATAAATGCTAAACCATTTTCAATACTTACTAAGGTAAAGTTCCATAACTATCCATCATTCTAGTGGAAGTAAATTTATGATTCTTTAAAGATTACTGTGCTATTCGATATTTATCATAAATTCCCAGTATTAAAAGACTCCAATTAAACTCTTTGCAACAAAAAGTAGAAAAAGGTAGAGTTATAGAATTTACAGTTTACCTTCCAAGTGCACACATACACTTACATCGTAATGTTCATTTATAAGGGGTTACGTACCACTGTTTCCAAAACTAAGTTTATTTCTTAGTCAGATAGATGACTTACTATAATAGGTTTTGATTCCTAAACCTTTCGTATTAAATAAGTGGACCTGTACTTAGTGGCTACTATTTTTAAAGGACTGCAGAACTGAATCATTAGTCTAACATTTACGATGATAATTCTTAAATGAAGAGTTTTAAAAGCTGAACTCTTATATGTCACCATTGCTTGGTTAAGAGTCTTTATTCTAGACAAAACAATATCAAAGTAAATGTTATTATTTTCTCTATATTACTTACTAATTTCCATTCTTAGAAATTTATGGTAAGAACTAAGGGTTAACATTACTATCTTGTACACTTACCGTGGTTGATCTTTGCAACACCCTTGATATCATCCATTAGTATATTTGATAATTAGACTATAGAGGTTGAGTAAATACTTGTGTGAGTACTAATCCTACCCAACATATGCACTATACATTCCTTCAATAGCAATTTACGAAACTTATTGCTTTTAAGATTGTAAGAGTTAGAAGACATATTAGTCACTCCCTAAAGGAAAGGTCATGAATGAGACCAATTCATAAAGGGTTTAACCCTAACGGAGTACTCATGTAAATCTTTATTTTATACCTACCAAGTTTATTCATAAGATCATATTATGCACTTCCTACTCTAGATAAAGTATACTCTTGATCAAATGTTATTAGGTAAAAGCATCATGTTACAAGGTTCTGGATTTCAAAGTCAAACACCTCCACGATGAATTATAGGGTTAAATCCCGGTTGCATTGCATGGATGATAATATATCGTAACAATATTGTAATGAATTATTAAAAATCTTGCATCGGTGGTAAGTTCCATATATAAGTTATGTATTAACATAATTCTTGTTATACAGCTCCAATGATAGGTTGACTCAGCCGAGACTAAGGTAAACCTTCGGGACAGCCAAATGATTGTCAACACTGGATCCTCGTGAATAAATCATTGAAACTATAGAAAGGAAACCCACCGTGAGTGAATTATTTGCATGGCGACGTGGCTTCGTGTGAGCCAAGCATCATGGGATTTAAAAGAATCATTTCTAAACCTAGCTCATTGTCTTCCCTCGCCTTCGGGCACTCGTCCATCTTCTGCGAAAAGGCTGGCTGCTCTGTCACCTGTATAGTGCTGTGATTGTCTTCGGCTTATTACTCCCTGGTTCGCTTGTGCAAATGGACCAAGTGAAGGCCGTTTCACAGTGTTTCTCTACGCCATGCGTTACTCACTCTCCTTTTAGTTTTTTGCTGCCTCCACAACTTAAACTTCAAACCCTTGATTGTATCAGTCCTCACCCTTCTTCTTCGGTTTACCACTACGGGGTGGTTCTTCTTTCAGGGTATCGTGGCTTGAGTTGCACTGTAAACTGTGTGTTATTTGGATAGAATAATGTCACGGCTTTAGAGTTTTACCCTGTCCGCCGAATAACTAGGGTTCTCTGCTGTCAGTGGTTGATAAAGTATTATAACGCCGTTTCCTTCTGCAGCTGACTGACAGACTCCTTGCTCGTGCTGGTCGCTGCACTACTGGTTAACTACGTTTAAAATGTCGAGGTAAGAATTATTATTCGTTTCTTCTATGATAATGCACATTTTTGTTTATATAACTCCTTGCCTTTAATATAAAACTAACAGTTGGTTGTATAATGGTTTGCAGGTACAACTTACCTCTCTTCTCTGTCTACGCAGTGAGTTCGAGGTTACGGCAATAAGAGGCCACGGTAAGCCCTGGCTTTTCCATGGCTCTTCCACCTTGTGCAAACCCTTATGGGGTAAAAGGGTTGGTCGTTGCGGCCTGTTAGACCCTCATGGATTTTG
Source organism: Pseudotsuga menziesii (assembly GCA_001517045.1). NCBI lineage: Eukaryota > Viridiplantae > Streptophyta > Pinopsida > Pinales > Pinaceae > Pseudotsuga > Pseudotsuga menziesii. The sequence goes on along the minus strand of LPNX010499306.1, from coordinate 11,833 downwards.
GGTGCTTTTGGTTTATTACTTCATTGTTTTTCATAGTTTGATAAGGCCATAGCTTTACTGCAGGGCTCTCCGACTTCGGCCGTGAGTGTACATTTTGTTTTGAATATATTACTATGTTTAAGTAAAGAACAGGCTGTAAGCCTCCTTATGTAATTTCTCAGTACAGCCGCGAGTTATTATTACTGAACTGGGTTTTTACAGTGATTACTTTTGTATATTCAGAAAGAATAGGGTTTTTACCCTAATTTTGACAGTGAAGAAAAATAACTCCATTCCTCTTTAAAATTACTATTTAGTTGTACTGTGCTTCCGAAATGTGAGGGTTA
>LPNX010499306.1:0-10114 GCA_001517045.1 Pseudotsuga menziesii | reverse complement strand
TGAGTCATCAATTCCTACTTAGCATTAAATTTAATATAATGTCTCAGGAATATAATTAAACAATTAACATTATTTTACAAAATTGGGGTATGTGACAGAAGGGATTCTAGAAAACAAAATGCATTCCAAAAGTGGACATGCTTATTTGGACTCTAGCACATCAAAGTATACTAACCAATGAAAATCTGCATAAAAGAGGTATTGCTAGCCCCTCAAGGTGTACTCTTTGTTATCAGCATATAGAAACCTCAAAGCATCTCTTCCTTGATTGTAAGTATGCTAAAGAAGTATGGCAGGAAGCCCTGGGTCCCTGGCACCAAAAAATAGAAATCCATGGAATCATAACTGCTCTAATCTCCAGGTGGGGCTCCTTGTACCAGCATCCCCTTTATTTAAAAGGTTGGTTCAAGTTAGGATGGTTGACTCTCCCAAAGTTCACCCTTTTGAAAATCTGGCCGGAAAGGAACTCTCGAATATTCCGGGATAAGAAATCTCCTCCAATATAGGTGGCGACTAGAATCAAAGGCTTGTTAAAAGACTTTCTCCAAAGTGGGATAAACACTAAAAAGAGTCTTGAGGTACTACCAGAAGAAGCATATTAGGGGGAGTAACTGTGACTTAAACTATCCCATCCATCTCCCACCATGACCCCTATGGTGTTAAATTTTCATATGCTAAGCTAGATCATTAGTATTTCATTTCGAATTCATAACAAAAGCATATAAACAGGATCACTGAAAGATAGAAAAGCACAACCATACAAAAGGAACACAAAGATTTATCCTGGGAAAACCCTAAAGGGAAAAACCCAACAAAAGCTTCCTCAATATAGATGCCCCAAAAAGATAAAAGGTAAAACCAATAAGGAGATCAAATCCTAATCCTCCTCCTTCTCCAGCTACTTTTCTCTTCTCCACTCATGTGCTACACAAGTGAGAGTGTGTGTGTGTTCCAAATGAGGAGCACTACACCTCTATTTATATTCATCCGTCCACTTAAGTTAACTCATTTGACATGTAGGCTCGAGTTAAATCATGTAGCCTTGATTTACACATGTAGGCTCAAGTAACCACACTGGGGTGCTGATGACCCACCTTTACAATTAGAGGGGACTACCTCATGACTCTTATTAGTTCTTCCGATTAGGAGCATCGGGGTACAATGTAATACAAGTGGTTCTCCCGGTAGGACCATCGGGGACCACAAAAAGATACATATAGAATATTCTTCGAAGTTACAATATTTCAACACTCCCCCTTAACGAGAAGGGTATTCTACAGCAACATCAATAACAACAAGAGTAGAGATAGGAGGCATCATCAACATCAGCAGGGTAACACATCTATAAATCATTGGAATTTTTTCAACATCATGTGGTCTTCATATTCAATCTTCAGTATTCATCATCATTAATTCTTTGACTGCTTCGATCAGCAACATCTTCAGCATTTTGACTATTCGATCAGCAACAACATCTTCAGCATTTCGACCTTTCAATCAACAACATCTTCAACACTTTGACTTTTCGATCAGCAACAACATCTTCAGCATTTTGTCCTTTTGATCAGCAACATCTTTAGCACTTTGACTTTTTGATCAGCAACAACATCTTCAACACCTTGACCTTTCGATCAGCAGCAACATCTTCAGCACTTTTGACCTCTCGATCAAAAATATCATCATCAACACTTTGACCTTTCGATCAGCAACAACATCTTCAGCACTTTGACCTCTCAATGAGCAATATCATCATCAAAACTTTGACCTTTCGATCAGTAGCAACATCATCATCATCATATTCTGATCTGTCGATCATAATCATCATCACATTCTGATCTTTCGATCAGAAACATCATCATCATATTCTGATCTTTCGATCAGAAACATCATCAACATACTCTGATCTTTCGATCAGAAACATCATAATCATAGTGCGTCATCATCATACTCTGATCTTTAGATCAGTACGTCATCATCATCGTACTTTGATCTTTCAATCAGTATGTCATCATCATCATACTCTGATCTTTCGATCAGTACGTCATCATCATACTCTGATCTCTCGATCAGTACGTCATCATCATCATACTCTGATCTTTCGATCAGTACGTCATCATCATACTCCGTTCTCTCGATCAGTACATCATCATCATCATACTCTGATCTTTAGATCAGTATGTCATCATCATCATACTCTGATCTTTTGATCAGTATGTCATCATCATCATATTTTGATCTTTCGATCAGTACGTCATCATTATACTCTGATCTCTCGATCAGTACGTCGTCATCATCATACTCTGATCTTTCGATCAGTACGACATCATCATCATCAGCAACAACTTGCAAACCACAACTCAAAGACAAAAAGTCTTTGGATCACTTTTGGACTTAAAGTCTAAGGATGATACAATCCCACCACATTCTCGACAACCGAAGTTACCGGATTGATTACGGGAGAATCAGTCCCTATCACTTTAGGACGAAGTCCAAGGACAATGCAATCCTACCACATTCTTGAGGACTGAAGCCACCAAATTGATTACAGGAGAATCAGTCCCTATCACTTTAGGACTATGTACAAGGACGATGCAATCCTACCACATTCTTGAGGACCGAAGCCACTGGATTGATTACGAGAGAATCAGTCCCTATCACTTTAGGACTATGTCCAAGGATGATGCAATCCTACCACATTCTTGAGGACCGAAGCCACCGAATTGATTACGGGAGAATCAGTCCCTATCCCTTTAGGACTATGTCCAAGGATGATGGAATCCTACCACATTCTCGAGGACCGAAGCCACCGGATTGATTACGGGAGAATTAGTCCCTATCACTTTAGGACGATGTCCAAGGATGATGCAATCCTACTGCATTCTCGAGGACCGAGGTCACCAGATCTATTATGGACGGATGTCCCGGGATGATACAATCCCTCTTCATTCTCGAAGACCGAGGTCTCTGGATCACTTTAGGGTAAGTTCCTAAGGATGATACAATCCCATCACGTTCTCGAGGACCGAGGTCACCGGATCTATTATGGACAGATGTCCCGGGATGATACAATCCCACTTCATTCTCGAAGACCGAGGTCTCTGGATCACTTTAGGGCAAGTTCCCAAGGATGATACAATCCCATCATGTTCTCGAGGACCGAGGTCACCGGATCTATTATGGATAGATGTCCCGGGATGATACAATCCCTCTTCATTCTTGAAGACCGAGGTCTCCGGGTCACTTTAGGGAAAGTGCCCAGGGATGATACAATCCCACTGCAATCATCACTACTCCCCCTTTCGAGGAAGGTCCTTTTGAACAACACCAAGCTTGTCCTGAAGGTGTTCGAACTTTACTTGAGACAGACGCTTTGTCAGTACATCATCATCCAAACCATCATCATCTACATCTTCAGTATGTGAATACTGAACTATCACCATCTGTATCTCCAGTATGTGAATACTGAAAGCATCATCATCTATATCTTCAGTATAGAAATACTGAAAGCATCATCATCTCTATATTCAGTATAGAAATACAGAATCACCATCATCTGCATCTTATCTCGTATGTAGAAATACCGGATTTCTATGTGTTACGACAGAACACGGGGTTCTCTATCATCACGACTCTGGTTATCACATAGAATCATTGTAGTATCCATCTTCAGGTCAAAGAGACCTGATATCATCTTCCGAAGCCATATGGCTTCACAACTTAGCAGAGCAATCTGCTATGTATGCTGCTTCAGTTGTGCTAAGAGAAACACTGGACTGTTTCCTGCTAAACCATGAACTCATAGCACATCCCAGACTGTAACATCCACCTGAAGTGCTTTTTTTGTCTGAGATACTTCCGGCCCAATCTGCATCTGTGTAGCCATACAATCTATACTCATGTCTACCATCATAGTATAGACCAAATTCTATAGTCCCTTTCAGATATCTCATCACATGTTTTGCAGCTACTAAGTGAACTTGTCTTGGTTGAACAAGAAATTGACTCAAGGTGTTCACAGCAAAAAAGATGTTTGGTCTAGTATTTGTTAAGTACATCAATGACCCAATGATCTGTCTGTAATGAGTCACATACACTAACTTTGATGAGCCATCGGCTAATAGCTTCAGGTTGAAATCCATAGGAGTAGCCATGGCTTTGCATTCCAACATATTGAATATCTCTACCACATACTTTCCCTGGTTGAGAAAGATTCCTTCTGAACTTTACCATACTTCCAGACCTAGGAAACAATGCATTAACCCAAGGTCTTTCATCTCAAATTCTTCTGCTAGTTTCTTCTTGCTTTCTACAATATGTTTCTCATTCCCTGTCAAGAATAAGTCATCCACATATCGTATGACAGGTTCATCTTCTACAACCTTGTAGTAAAGGTTAGGATTGACTTTACTCCTGGCAAAGCCCATGCTCATCAAGAAACTATCTATTCTTCCATACCAAGCTCTGGGAGCTTGCTTCAGGCCATAGAGGGCCTTCTTCATCTTGCATATGTGAGTCCATCTGTCTTCAACTTCAAATCCTTATGACTATTCGATGTAAAACTATTCCCAAATCATACCATTAAGGAAGGCTTGTCTGTACTTCATCATGGAAGCAACTACCATCATGGTTCTGAAGGAAGTGTACCTTGCTTCCTGGAGTAAGTGTCTCTTCAGAATTAATTCCCTCTTTCTTATAGAAACCTCTAACCACAATTCTTTCCTTTCTTCTATCAACAACATATTTTATCTTGCAAATCTATTTGTAAGATACCACATTCTTGCTTTCTGGTTTGAGTACTATATCCCAAACATCATTCTAGTATTCTTTCATCATAACATCTTCCATGAGTTTGTCTTGTCAGGTCATCAACATATCCTAGTCTTCTACATTCAACTTTGAAGGTTGTAACCCACTTTACTCTTGGTAAAGTCTCGATTCATCAGGAAGTTGTCCATCATGTCGTACTGTGTCGAACTCAGATATCTTCTGTAGTCACTTCCCCTGAAGTGGAGTATTATCTTCCTTATTCATTCTGTACAGGTGGTTCTATGCTTGATATATACTGGTCAATAGAGTATGTCATATCATAGTCTATTCTTTCTGAGGAAAATCACGAACCTTGCTTTGTACACTTGTTCTTGTAGATCCATATGGAGGATACTACATACTTTCCTTTATGTCTCGAAATCATATCGTATACATCATTCCTCAAGATCAACTGTCATTCTTTGATCATAGCTTTTTTCATAGCATTATTTTTCTTCATCTTGAGTTATCTCTCATACCCATGGTCGTCTTCATCCTTCGAGGTGGATCTACCGCTCTCTGAAGGTGTCTTTGACCCTAGGAGCTTCAGATTCATGTGTATTGAATTGTCATCACTTGTTCTTCAGAACAAGTCTCATCCTTCTTTTCTTGTAGGAGGTTGTATAGGCCCCTTTCCTACAATTCAAATGCACCAATTGCATGGTTAGAACTATTTCATATGCATAACAACAAATTCTTATGCATCATGCAACTGTTTAGCCAATACAACATTCATCCATATCTCACAGAAACTTTCTAGATGCCTTCCATCTCTACCATGACATCATTGAGATTGTGCACTAATCCAATATGTCAGCAAAGAGGTTTGATAAGTAGCAATGGAGAGTTGTATAGCACCATGAGCTACTTACCTATCACATGCATATTAGAGTATACAATCATTAATGCAAACAATCCATCATGCATAACACATCAACTGAATATAATCAAATGTATAACAAAACAATATCATGAAATGACAATTGAATGCTTATCTTTTATTTGTTTCGTGGGTAGACTCCATCTTGATCATTCTGCTTTATCATCTTCTTCATTCATGAAATCATCATTTCTTATCCAAATGATAAGATGAATAAGAGGTTCTTCAAGAATTGAGTTCTTCATATTCCTCATCACTTGAGGGATCTTCTTTGAATGGTGAGAGCTTGATCTTCAATTGCTCCCATCTTCTTCTTCTCTTCTTATGAGTCGAGCTGAAAGTAATTACTTCCTTCTGGCATACATTCTTCGCATGAATGAATCCCATGATCCTGGGAGGCCATTCAAGGTGGCTATCACCACTTCTGCATTCTCCACTTCTTCTTCTACCGCTTCAAGTTGTTCTGCATTCTGGATCTTTACATTCTTCAACTATTTTCTCAAAGCCATCTTCTGATTTAAGTTCTTATCTTCAAATAGCTTGATCAAAGAATAAAACATCTTTGGTGTCTTTAGGGAAGACACTTGTGGTACAAGTTGATCTGTGATTGAATCAACAATGATCTTCTTGGCCTTCAATCAAGTTCTTCTTGTGTAAGGCTTTGAGCCGCATCTCCCTCTAGAACTGGAACCTCTCTACTCATGTAGGTGTCCAATTCATTTTCTTCAGAGAGATCAAATACTTCCATGCTTGGAAGTTATAAACTTCATCAAGATCATCAACAAGCTGATGTTATAGATCACTTTGAAATGAGAACCTCAAATTCAAATAGCAAAAGATTAGATCTTACCGATTTGAGGTGTCCATCCTGTTTTTGGAGTTGGCTGATCTAGGGCTTGTCAGAGAAACCCTAATTTTCAAAAATTGGAATCTTTTAGATCTAACTGGATAGAAAGATAGATATCTTCAAATGGATCTGTCCAATGCACTCATTTTCTGAAAACAGTGGAGGGAAGCTCCCGGAACAGGAAGCCCTAGTTTTCCAATTTCTTCTGCAGAAATGCCTGTCACTGTCTCTGTGATATATCTAAAATTAATGCTCCTCTATGTCTGAAATTTTGTACTGAGGTATCCTTGCATGTCCCTGATCCAACACCATAGGTTTCATCAAAATTGGTTTCACCAATTGGGATTTATGATCCTTTTCCCAAGGTGACCTGTTACAGGACTGTTCAGATCAGTGAAGTTGTACGGCATGCCATGTATCACTGGTTCATCTTCTGAGTCTAATATTCGGATCATAGAAATTAAATTCTGTGCTATTTTTGGAACATCTTTAGGAATTCCATTTGGACTCCTGTAGCCCAATATATAACAATTTTACCTAGGTGTCCTGTTTAGGGATGAATTCTGGAAGAGGTTGGAACCCTAACTTGGAGGGATCATATCTCCCAGAATATAGCGAATCTAAGGATGAATTTTGGACATAGTGTACATTAGGATTGTATCTTCTGCCTCTGCAATTTTCAACTTCTGATCCTTCACCAATCTCTGAATATAGCAAAAGTACCAAAACTTAGCAGTTTTAGTATTTAGGGTTTTTCTAGCTCGGGGTCAAACTAGGGTTTGACTTTCCCGGAGTTTCACCCAACCAAATTTCTTGATGCAGGTCTCTAAACTTCAATTTTGATGAGGAGAACAATCCTATGCTAGGCTCACTCAAAAATTCCTCTTATGTAGAAATCCCTAATTTTCCACACCAAGACTGAAAATGCTTGAAATTGAATTTCGCTTCGACAGAAAGATGCGCCCTTCAATGGAGAGTCAGTTTAGGCTTCTTTTGTTGATCGATTGTGGATAGAGACCCAAAAAGTAAGAATCCCTAGCTTCTCTAGCTGCACAATGTCTTCTTTCATGGTGGCTTTGATACCATGTTAAATTTTCATATGCTAAGCTAGATCATTAGTATTTCATTTCGAATTCATAACAAAAGCATATAAACAGGATCACTGAAAGATAGACAAGCACAACCATACAAAATGAACACAAAGATTTATCCTGGGAAAACCCTAAAGGGAAAAACCCAACAAAAGCTTCCTCAATATAGATGCCCCAAAAAGATAAAAGGTAAAACCAACAAGGAGATCAAAGCCTGATCCTCCTCCTCCTCCAGCTACTTTTCTCTTCTGCACTAATGTGCTACACAAGTGAGAGTGTGTGTGTGTTCCAAATGAGGAGCACTACACCTCTATTTATATTCATCCATTCACTTAAGTTAACTCATTTGACATGTAGGCTCGAGTTAAATCATGTAGGCTCGAGTTACACATGTAGGCTCAAGAAACCACACTGGGGTGCTGATGACCCACCTTTACAATTAGAGGGGACTACCTCATGACTCTTGTTAGTTCTTCTGATTAGGAGCATCGGGGTACAATGTAATACAAGTGGTTCTCCCGGTAGGACCATCGGGGACCACAAAAAGATACATATAGAATATTCTTCGAAGTTACAATATTTCAACATATGGAAAGATGCAAAATAAGACTGGATGAAGACAAATTTTCTCAATGGAGCCATGGAACAAAGCTACACAATCTTTTCTTTGATGGAGCTACAAAAGGAAACCCAGGGGCGGTAGGAGAGGGAGGGATTATCTGCACTCTCGATGGAATAATAGAACTCCAGTATGCTTGGGGACTTGGCAATGCTACAAATAATCAAGACGAAGCTGCAGTGCTTCTCTAAGGACTACGATAACTTTGGAGAAAAGGAATATTGCAGGTCAGGATAATAGGGGATTCAAGAATCCTTATTGGTTTAATGGTAAGAAGAAACAAACCAACGAAAATCCACCTAAAAGAAATCGTTCTTAGAATACAACACATAGCTTTAAAATTCCACAAGCTCAACTACTTTCATGTGCTGTGCGAATTTAATTCCGAAGCAGACCAAGCTGCTAACAAAACAATTGGATTGGAACCCAACATCCTCATTATTAATGAACACGAATACGATCGGGACCCACTCCCCTAGCGAGAAGTCCCTCACTCCCGCATGGTGTCTTGGACGACACGTGGTGTTTTTGCGTGGGGAGGTGGCAGGACGGGAGGATTGAAGACATGAAAGAACAAGAGGGAAGAAGCTCACAAATGAAGGAGATGTCTAGAGATCTGAAAAGACAAGGGAGACGAAATTTGCATGCAGAAGTGACTTTCATGTCCAAATATCTGCTAGGAAAACGGTCTTCATCCAGAAGGTACAAGCCATTTCAGGCATGATGAAGCCATGTGTGTCTTGGGTGGTACAATCCAATTCAAGCAAGATGATGACAATTATGTCCTATGTGAGTGTTGTGAATGAGCCTAAAGATTTAAAGCATGCCACTGAGATTATCTTAACTATGGAAGCATGTGATTGGACAAAGGATACAAGTAACCATTGTGATACATTCATTCATTCGTTAATTGGAAAGGAAAGCTTGTATTGGCTCATTGTTCGCTTGCACCAAGAGCTGGTTGATCAACATTGTGCGCTCCCTCAAGTGACTCAGATCTCCAAAAGGCAGTCTGGAGACATGGACACCAGTGAAGAAAGAAAACTTTGTTTCCCGTAGTATGGCTTGGCTGACATGGGACACTGACTGTGAAAGGCCAAAGATGATTTGGATAGTCAAAAGTGCCATCCGCGTATATTCAAAGGAGAGATGTGGGAGCGACTGGAGCAAGTAGTAGATGAACTCCATGAAATCAGAATGGTCCAAAGGGAGCAAGCAGTTGCTGAGGAAACTCGTCACCAGGAGCAAGTCCAAGCCATCAAGGCGCTTGCAGATAGACTGACCCACGTCGAGATCCAGGTTGGAACAATGGTCTTTGAAGCTCGAGTACAAAAAGAAGTTGAATCCAACCGAAACTTTGTCAATGACACTAGTTATGGGACCCCTCTTGGAAAATAATCAGGTGTTATATGTTTTTTTGTCTACTGTTGAGACATCATGTCTGTATATTTCGAAATATATTTAGTAGGAAAGTAGTATTTTTTCTTGTTTATCAGTATTACAGACAATATGGAGCAGACAATCCTAGTAGCATTAGATACAATAATCCTTTTTCATATGCGAAAATCTAATGTAATCTCCCAATGCTCCAACATTTGGGATTTTTTTGTTAATATACACACTAGTACAAAAGGGCGGATTTTTCCACGGAGGTTTTCCACGTTTCTTACTTTTTGGTGTAAAATCTGATGTAACAGGGACGAGGCGTCGCTGTATCCACGCCTAGCCGTCGCTATATCCACGCCTGAACTCGTAGCCGTCACTGTATCCGCCCCTGGACTCGTATCCGTCGCTATATCCACGCCTGGACTCGTAGCCGTCGCTGTATCCACGCCCATTAAAAATATCATATTTCTCCAAAGTTTCGTTCT
>LPNX010499297.1:324739-369880 GCA_001517045.1 Pseudotsuga menziesii | reverse complement strand
GCCTCCTAGGTTCCCTTCTGCTTTTTCTGCTTTATTGACTGCTTTTTCAGTGTTTTAAGGCACATAGGAAAGCAAGACTAGGTGAGGTGAACTTGTTTTATTGCCATTTCATCCTCCACTCTTTCCTCCATGAAAAAGCATGTATGAGCTGCCATTCCACCACTCATTATCTTGCCCATGTGCCCTTTCCAATTTGTGATCCTCATGACAGATTTGGGATCATCTTTTTACACCTATGGGGGATTTGCCTATTTTGGGTAAGCCTGCTTTATGCTAGTTTTGGATGCCTCCTTATGCATTCAACCTATTGATGTATTCTATATATTCAGAAACCTATGTTATTACAAGGTTGGCTATTGTACACTGAGTTAATATAATTTTGTGTTACAGCTCCATTTTCAGTCTCCATTGTTGACAATTTTGCATGATCAATTGTAATTTGTTGTGAGTGAAATTAATCAGTCTGGAAACCTTCAAGACCTATGAAGATGTGCTGAATAAATATCTACAGGTGGAAATGGACAAAGATATTCCTTCCTATCCGACAGACCACAGGATAGAAGAACAGCTGGAAACTGTACAAAAGTCCTTGAAAGAGTTGTCCCTCAAAAATCAATAAATCTGGTGTACGAAATGTTCGACGGTCGGACATTCGAAAGATAATTGTCGAACTGAATACAGCTGACAAGATGTCCGATTTGTGCAAACTAAATTCTTTTGTGATATTTTCCAGGAGACTGGAGATCATTCCACGAAGGAATGTGCGTTTAACATGAAGAATGCAAAAGCTTCCTGGTGCGCTATTTGCGAGACAACAAGTCACAATACGGCCGACTGTCAATTGAACCTAAAAAACAGATAGAACTATCAGGCCATCTACCAGACAAATGCAATGGCACAGAGCAATGAGCAAAATAATACCAACAACCAGAACGGGCAAGGACATGATGGCCGACGATATGAACGTCGGTACGACAATTGACGACAGAGATATGCAAGAAGAGGTCGATTCATGGGGAATCGCGATATACGAACTCGTCGACCCACACAATGCTTCATCTGCTATAAAGAAGGGCACAGATGTGCAGACTGTCCGTACAAGGACAGAACTGACCTTAAATTCTGTATGCATTGCGGAGTAGGCGATCACTCTCTGGAGGATTGTCCTACCATGTTAGAAAAGATCAATAATAAGAAGAATGTTAATGTCTTGTCTTGTGTACAAAATCATGATATATTAACCACTAAAAATCTGCATATTGTCACTCGTCAAGACACAAAAACAGGCCCTGATAACCCACAAATTAGTAAAATTAAAAACACAAATGGTTATCCGGATCCCCTAAAAGGAAAAACAAACTTATCAAGAAGCCACACACATCTTTCAAGACATTGCACAGCAAGAAGACAGTCTTACTAGTCGACTTAGGATGACATAGCAATTAACTCATCTCATCCAAATAGACAAATCAGTTGCCCAATTCATTGACTTATTGCACACACTAAAAGATACCACAAGGGAAAAAAAACTAAAAACATTTGTAGCTTAAACCAAAAGGATAAAAACGATGTCGACCCACTTGTCGACCTGGAAATCGAAGGATACCATGTCCGACAGGTAGTGCTCGATTTCGGGTCTGAAGTAAATATTATGACCAGGAATACATGGGAATAGATGGGTAAACCTCGACTCTATGAGTCAGGCATCTATCTAAAACTGGCCGACCAAGGTCTCATTGAACCCATTGGGGTTTGGAGAGATGTCGACACAACCATTAAGGGAATCTCGACCAAGGTTGATTTTGAAATTATCGACCCGAAGGAAGGTTCTAGCTCTTTCCCAGCCCTAGTAGGTCGACCTTGGGGACGAAAGATGAAAGCATCTATATCCCTAGACAAGGAAAGAATCAAACTTAAATGGAATGGTCATAAGGTCATTGTACCCATTAATCCTTCCCACAGACAACCTTGGACTGAACCAATTGATGAGGAAGTAGATGTTAGACAACTCTACCAGATCCACAACAATCTGGACTATACAGAACCAAACGCCCAAGGGGAAATTTACCTAGGTAACCCAGACTCAGTTGGCTATAATTCAGATGCTGAATTATATGACTGGGAGATGGAAAATTATGAAACACAAGCAAAAGGGTGCTGGACTATACAAAAAGAACAGAAAAAACCCACCCGACAGTGCTTTGTAGTCTCCATTATCCCTAAGCTCTTTGAAAAGAAACTCAGAGAACGCCCCACCTTACAACCGACCAACGTACATACCCCACAAACACCAAGGTATAAGGAAAGGGAATCCCCAGTCCTACATGTTGAGAAAGTATCTAAAAACATTGGAGAACATGGCCGACTTCAAAGTTTAGTGGAAACATTCACAGGTCAAGCCGCTAGATGGTGGGATACCCATCAGTCAAAACTACAGACCTGGACCACTGCTTCAACTTACTTTGTTGAACGGTTTGGAGGGAAAAAGTTAACACAGGAAGCCCAAATCCCTATCTTCACACAGGGCCAAAACCCATAAGACCACATTAGGACTTGTGAAAAAGAGTGGAGAAGACTTGGACATAAGGATGAAAGAGCCTGGCCACACTTGTTCCCATCAACCCTCGACGACTTACCTAGTAAGTGGTATAAGATGGAAGAAGCTAGGGGAGAAACCTTCTTCTGGCATGAACTAAAGGAAAATTTCATTAAAGACTTTAATTTTGAACCTCAAAATAAACACTTAGCCGCGCCAGCAGCACAAATCCAACACTTTCTCCAACCGACTGAAAAAATACTCTATCAAAACCATCGCCAGATCCAGAACTGTAACATCATCCACACCGGATCAAAAGTCGAGTCGACCTGGTTACAGTTAGAAAATGAACAAACAAAAGGCAAGAGCTTTAGGTGGAAAGCCAACCACGCTGAAACTACAAAACCTATCTATTCAATTCTAAGGGTCGTGACCAATGACAAACCAGACATCGACAAAATGACTGCAGCTGACTTCGCTGCCACATTTTCACAATTCACAGAAGGAAGTCGACCGATCAACGAAGCACAAGCATCGGAGTGGTTAGATGCAAAGGTTAAAACTAAGGAGGTCGACATTTCAAATGACGACCATCCCAAAATCTCAAAGATTGGTGACTATTGGAGTGAACAACAGACCGCCGAAATAGTGACCTTACTTAAAGAATTCCAGGATGTATTTGCCAGATATTATAAAGACCTCAAAGGGTTAGTTCAGGAAATGGGTGAAATGAAAATAGATACGAAACCTGATGTCCGACCTGTCAAGAAAAGACCTTATAAACTAGCTCACAAGTACAAGGAGATAGTTAAGAAGGAAATAGACAACATGTTAGCAGCAGGGATCATCTACCCTATAGACCAGTCAGAATGGGAAAGTCCCATGGTCGTTCAGCCTAAGAAACATGATTCGACCAGGTTAAGAATTTGTGTCGACTTTAGGGAGCTCAACAAAGTCACACTCACAGATCCATTCCCCACACCCTATGCTGATGAAATCTTGAATGAAGTTGCAAGACATGAATGTTACTCCTTTACAGATGGATTTTTAGGCTACAATCAAGTACCCATAGCAAAAGAGGATCAGAAGAAAACAACCTTTGTATGTGAAATTGGGTCCTTTGCCTACAGAGTTATGCCCTTTGGGTTGAAGAATGCACCACCAGGATTCTCTCGAATTGTTGTCAAAACATTCCAAGAATATATCTATAAAACCATGGCAGTATACTTTGACGACTGGACTATCTACTCCACCCTGAAGGATCACTGCACATGGCTCAGGCTTATGCTGGAAATATGTCAACAGATACAACTTTCCCTGAATATTAAGAAATGTATCTTTATGACACCCATAGGCATACTCCTCAGACATATTGTCTGTAAGGAAGGGATCAAGGTTGACTTTGATAAAATTAAAATCATCCTCAACCTGAAGCCCCCAATAAACCCTAAACAGGTTCGGGTGTTATTGGGCCATACAGGATATTATAGGAAGTTCATACGACACTATTCAGACATGACCTACCCTCTAGAAGAACTATTAAAGGACGATATAGAGTTTAAATGGACAAAAGAGTGCCAAATATCGTTCGACAAACTAAAAATAAAACTGGTCGAAGCCCCTATACTCAAATTCCCAAATTGGTCAACCAAATTTCATGTGCATATCGATGCATCCGGAATAGCAATAGGTGCAATACTAACACAACCAGGGGATGATGGGATGGACTATCCTATCGTATACAGTAGTCGAAAACTAAATAAGGATGAAAGAAACTATTCGACCATCGAAAGAGAAGCCCTAGGTATGGTCTTTGCACTTTAGAAGTATCGACATTACCTTCTAGCCAACCCCTTCATATTTTACACCAACTATCAAGCATTGAAGTATCTTGTTAATAAACCCCTTCATCATGGAAGAATATGTCGATGGCTACTTCTTTTTCAAGAATTTGAGTTTGAAGTAGTGGTCCGACCAGGAAAGCTAAATGTCGGACTCGACCACCTATCACGTATCGACACAAGGGAGGACCCGACTAGAATAGACGACGACCTGCCAGATGCCCACTTATTTTTTATAGAAGCAGTTCCAGAAGAACTAGAAGAAATTGCTCAGTTCCTAGAGACAGGCCAGGCACCAGAAGGTCTGAACACCAAGAAAAAGAAAATCTTAGCTATGAAGGCTGCCCCTTACAGCCTCATCAATGGATTTCTATACAAAATAGGGTTAGATGACATTCTCAGACAATGTGTACTCAACCATGAATGAGACCAGATCATGCACGAAGCACACTATGGACCTGTAGGAGGACATTTCCAAGCAGACACAACTGCCAAGAAAATCCAACAGTTAGGATTATGGTGGCCGACACTCCACAGAGATTGCAAAAACTTTGTTAGTCAATGTGACAGATGCCAACGACTTGGTCGACCTCTGTCGAGCACAGAAATTCCCTTGATATCCGTAAACCCTAGTCTCACATTTGAAATCTGGGCTATAGACTTCATAGGACCATTCACTATACCAGCAAGATGATCAGGTGCCAGATATATCATCACTGCAGTGGAGTATGTTACTAAATGGGCAAAAGCTGAACCTGTCGACACATGTTCGAGTGAGGTCACAGCTAAATTTATATATGAAAACATCATCACCCGATTTGGATGTCCCTTGACATTGATCAGTGACCAAGGAACCCACTTCATTAACAAAACCATCAAACATCTAACCGATCAATTTCATATCGATCATCGACGAAGTACAGCATATCACCCTCAGTAGAACGGTGCAATAGAAGCTTTCAATAAAACATTAACGAAAGGGTTAACTAAAATATGCAGTACCGACAAAGATGATTGGGATGAGAAAATCCCTGCAGTCTTATGGGCATACAGGACAGCCTATAAGCGGTCGACCGACCAAACTCCCTTTCGACTAGTTTATGGACAAGAAGCAGTCGTCCCCCTACATTTCCGACAACAGTCCCCTATTGTAGCTCAGCTACTACATGTCGATGTCGAACATGCAAGACAGGATCGATTATTTCAACTAAGTAAGCTGGAAGAACATAGACTTATGGCCATCCAACACCAGGAGATTCAAAAACAACAACAGAAAGCCTGGCATGACCGTAACATCAAGAATAAAAACTTGTCGGTCGGTGACCTTGCTTTACTCTATAATAGTAGAGTCAAAGGCAAACCAAATAAACTACACACAGAGTGGATGGGACCCTACATTGTTGAAAAGATACACCCCAATGGCTCAATTCGACTAAAAACATTACAGGGCCTAGTATTTCAGAAGCCCGTCAATGGATCCCGACTTAAACGGTTAAAAAAAATAAATAAATAAAAATTCAAATAACGACCTTAACCGTCACCAAAAACCTATAAAAAGACAGAAAAATTCCAAAAACCAAATAACAACAAACCATGACAGCAACTCACTACCTCGATCATCGACCATCTTTGACGACCAGTTAGGCTGACCGTTTTCACCCACGACACCGACCGTCGACCTCGAATGTCCCATCACGCATTGATGGCCTCGAGCGCCGAAACAAATCCTCCATTAAGTTGCACTCGAGTATTGCAGCTGGACTTTCAATTCCACCATTGCTATACCCATTTCGACACTCAACCCCATCCATGCCTATAAATAATGGACCGCCGAAGGTTCATTCACCACACCCATTTCCATCAGAGCACCTGCAATCTCAGTCGACCAAAACACAAGAATCCTGTCAAAAATCCGACCAGTCCGACACAATGGCACCAAAACTAACCAGATCTGTGGCCAAGGCAAAGGAGTTGCAAGCCGAGGACAACCCCTTGCTCAACCGACTCAAGAACATAAAAAATGCGAAGGTCCAGGAGGGCCCATTTCAGAAACTCTGGCAAGAGATCCAAGAATGGGCCTTTGTCGACAATCGAATGACACAGGCTACTGAGAAGGTCCGGAGCAGCAGCATTTTCCAGTACCCTAACGCACCATTGATGGCCAGCTTCGATGGGACGAAGGAGGCAGCGGTAAAAATTTTCATCAATCGTTACCACAACAGCCGGTTTTATTTCGACCAACCGATAGACATCACCGGGGAGGTGATCTCCAAGCTTATGGGTCGGTCGAACAAAGGCAGTCCTGTACCTATTGGCATCAAAGAAGGGTTGGTCCAAGAACTTACAGGCACACCCACTGGGAAAAACTCGAAGGGATTGATGATAGGCCAAATTGTGACAAGGACTCCACAAATTGTGGCTAAAATCATCGCAGTTACCCTTACATTGGCCAGTCGAAGCAGCGACCTTAAACTGGAGATGTTGGAGGCTGTAGACACGATCTCCACAGACGGTTGAGTCTACCGATGGGGAGACTATGTCGCTGACCTGGTCAAAACCATATGCGAGCGCTGCCAAGAGGTCAAAGGTATCATCAAATTCCCATCCCTTATCATCTGGATTGTTATGTATCACATATGTCCGGAAGGCAGTCCAGTCTTCCGGGAGCCGACCAGGTTTGAAATGCACAGGTTCAAACCTTTCTCACAAAAGGGAACCCTGCATGAGCTGGCCCAAGGGAAAGTCTTCTTGGACACTTGGCTTCAGCAGTTGAAGGTCCATATGACGAGGTGTAGGGTGCCCCAGAACATCCGACGAAACCTCCCTGCAGACTCCCATATACAGTTGGAACTGGACCATACCTCAGTATGGTATATGCGCGGTCAAGACCCCAAAGCACAGGACCTCGACTACTACCCCACAGTCGACCAGATTTTCCGCGAGTTGACCCGACAGGAAAAGACGAAGATACCAGTCCCAGAGGCTACCAAACAGGTCGAATTCTCCATTATCGAGCCGCTTACCGACCAGGAGAAGGAGGAGGACTACGAACTTAATCTATACATCAGCACATTCGTGTCGGAAGATACCCCGACCATGCCCACTAGTCGGGTACACCTCACAATCAAACCTCTGACTGCCAAGGTAGTCAACCCCCAGATGATAGTACAACAATATCCCACAGTGCCATAGACAACTCCACCGGCTCCGGCACCGGCTGCAACAACAGTTGACCCAGCTCAAATAACCACAGGTGAAGTCGACGAAGCCGATCCTGAGTATGCTTTATCTAAGAGCATCATCAAGAAACTGGCTAAGGAGATAACTTTCACAAGGAAAAATATCAAAGCCCAAAAATTACAACAAGGTAGGGGTAAGCGCAAGCTTATCCTGGCCGATTCATCTGATGATGAGGAGGAAATTGCAGCTGCGGCCATCGACATTGTCGAGGATGCCCGTGCCAATAAAGTGTCAGTCGAGGTTCAGTTTCAATGGTACGTCGATGTAGGCGCTCCGGAGGGTCGGCCAAAGAAAGAAAAAACCGGCCCGACATCTGAAACTGTGGTCGAACTCGTGTCGACCCCTCCCCCCCCATCTCCGACCACCATAGTCGAAGAACAAGCACAAGTACAGCAGGCTGATAGTCCCCCTGAGGAATACCAACGCGCCATCTTGGAGGCACTCAGAGCCAAGGTCGCCCAAGATGCTGAGCTTAAATATTTCTTCGAGACACTTCCTGGACAGTTTAAGTCGGCCCAGAAAATACAGACAAAATCCCCTCTTTATGCAAGCAGAAATCCTTATGCAACTGTTACGACGACATTCACCCGCGACGAACAGGGTGACATAATAGGAACTTCAAAGTCTGTCACCGAACCACTAGACCAGGACAACCTACCCTCTACACCTTCGGAAGCAGGTATCTTTTCCGACAAAAGTTCACCACATACTCCAGTTAACCTTTTGACCCCTGACCATACCCCCACTCCGTCCCCAACACCACCATCATCCCAACCTCCTTCACCACCACCTCCACCGATGAAATCCCCACCACCAGAACTACAGCCAAACCCAGCACATCCACCATTATCTTCACAACCAGAAGCCGACATCCCACCTCCTCAAACAGAAAAACCCCTGTCCCCCATACCCCCTCCTCAAAAAGAAACACAACCATCTTCTATACCACCTAACCAACCAGAACAACCTTCGACCTCCAATCCACCAACTACAGACCCAACTTCCACTACTGCAGGTACCCATGAGCAAGCAACAGACAACCAGCAACAGAAGAAACAGCATCGTCCCATACCCTCCACCGTGCGGATAAGCTTAAAATATGCCAGCTCATTGACCGACACAGAGGTCGGCCAACTCCTCAAAACTGTGGCTAAGGAATCGAAGAAAAGGGCAGATCGAAAAACCAAGGAGCTGGTCGCCAAAAATGCAGAAGAAGTCGAGTTTCTTGGCAGATGCAGAGCTCTAGCACAGACGGTGATACCAGGCCCTCTCGAAGTCAACACAGATCGACCTATAGAAAGGGCATATCAGCTTTTTGAGGGCATGGTGTCGACCATCCAGACCCATCGCCAAGAGACTAAAACAAAACAACAAGAGGAAACTGCCCGACTGCTCCTAACACAGCACACTGCCTTTTCGGAGGCTTACAAGGTCTTACAGGACCATATGGAGGAGTCTATTGTCACCGAGGAAGTACTAAGAGACTGGCCTACCCATTATGGGCAGGTCTATCATCAGACCAGGCAGACACGACAAGGCATTCAAGCCTTGGAGGGCCGAAAGTCGACAGAAACAGAAATGAGGCAGACCATTGACGAGTAGATTGTGATGGCGACCACCAAACTACAGAAGCTCGAACAAGAGGCTCATCGGTGGGTTCAGCAAGCCCTTCCAAACTTAGAGAAGGTCGACAACATCTGTCCGTAGAAGAAACGACTCCTCGATTCTGCAGAAGAACAAAACCAACTGTTGGGTCCCAACATGGAGCACATTGCAGAAAAGCCCATGGCCGAAAAGATGTTGATACTATCAAGTCTAACTACTCTAACGATCGACATCCAGAAATCCCTGCAGACATGGACTGATTTCCAGCATCATCTAGCCACCACAGCTCCAGCCATTGTTGAGGTATGCGTCCAGAAGAGACCGACTATTCGTCTGCACAGTCCACAGCCAGAGCAAAGTTGAAAGGATTCAACAAAAAGTTCATTTTGGTACCTCCCTGTTCTTCGGGACGAAGAAACCTTTTTGTTTGTGGGGGAGATGTAGAAGGAGCAATTCTATGAAGTCGACTTGAACGAAGACCGACTTAGTCGATCATCCAACTAAGTCGATGGTTCGACCAAGTCGGACGGCCGACTAAACTAGTTAATTAAGTCGGCTAACTAACAGTCATGTCGGTTCACCGAACCGACAGGTAGTTATGTTGTAACTGTTTCCAAATTGTATATATTAGGTTGTTGAGCCAAGCAAAGAACTCAGTTCAATTCTGTGCCTTGTATGAACTCATTGTGATAATATAATCTGTTCCTTTCTATCTGTTCTTATCTCTTGTCTCTGTTTATATTTATGTATGTTTTAGTATGTATTATTGATAACCTTATGTGATCTGTGAGATTACAACAGCCTTCAAACTTTGGGATGTCTGAAGGCAGCTTAGTTGGCATGGGTGGCCAAAAAGCTTGGTGATGGATGGGGTCATTTGTGAATCTGGACAAGTCAGGCAAGTTCAAACGAGCCATGAAGGGCAGATTTGACCCCAAGTTGATGTGGGATGGGGTCGTAATGGGGGTGGGGTTTGCAGGTGCATAATGCATCTGCATGGCTGGGGGTGCTTGTGGTGGCACCATGGCGAATGGGCCAATTCCCCCAAGTGTTTTGGGTGGGATGGTATGGGTAGCAGGGGCATTTCCCCCATGTATGGCGGTAGGGGCAATGTGGGTGGTCAATGCACTGCCCCCCTGTGTGGCAAGGGGGACAATGTGTGTGGAGGGGCCACTGCCCCCATGTGTTACTGCTGGGCCAGATTGGCTGGTCACTATGGGTGGTGGCAATTAGCTAATGACATCTTGAATGACTATGCTTGGACCTCTTGCCAAGTTGTGAGTGACAGGTTGTGATGTGGACATGGGTCCACTTGCTAAGGTTAGGCTGGAAAATGGATCCGTGTTGGCACTAGCCATGGGGCTTGATGGTGCGGTGTGGAGGTCTGGTTCAGACTGATATGGGTCTGAATAAGAATCAGAGGCTGTGTGACCCTCTGATGGTGTGGGAGATTGCTAAGAGTGGCTACGACAGTGCCGACTGAGTGTTCCAAATGGTGGTGGTTCACCTCTTAGGCCTGAGGAAGATCGTGGAGGATCAATTGTGTTCACTTTTGTGTATAAACTGGTGGGTATGAGATTTGGACCCCAGTTTCAATGGCTTTCTATTGGCTAAAGGTGGTCTCTCAGCCACCAAGACTGCCAGAAGACAGCACTTGGCTTGTTCCTCATGGGTGCTTCTACTCAATCGGAAGGGGTCGTTGCCCGTTTCGCTTGGAAATTCCTCTCAGCAACTAGCTACTTTGGGGTTCCTGTGGTACTCCTCACAATGATTTTTTGGGCAAATCCCAAGTACTTCTCACAGTTGTAGCAGTTAGGGACTTATGTCCTCAAAGACTGCAGAATTGATTGAACTTAGTGTAAATTTGGTAAATTTTAAGGCTTATTCAGTGTCATGAACTAAGTTGGGTTAATTATTTGGTATGGTATGTTGGTTTTCTTGTTTGTTCTGGTACTTGGTTTGCAATATGGTTTATGGCTTCATGGTAGATTTCATATCATGGTTTTGTATGCAAACATAAATAGAAATTTGTAAGCAAATGTAGTGATTAACCGTGAATTGTTGGCCTAACTAAATGTCTACCTCTCAGTGATATTCTTCTGCAACCAAGAGAAGGTGTTGGGATCTCAACACAATGGGACTAAGCCCATCCGTAGATCCTCAGGTCACCTTCGAAGTGCTAGGTTGGTCAAGCAGAGAAAATGCTTAGCGCCATGAGAATCCCTCTTTCTCTACCCCCCATACCTTCCAGGTCACCTGGTTTTAGTGGTTTGGGAAAAATACCATGGAGTGCCTAGATCTATACGAGCTTACCCTTCATCGTATCCCAGAATACCCCATAGGGTGATGACTAGGTAGAGGAGGAAGGGGGCATCAATATGGTTAATTTTAGGGTATTTTTAGTTAGACTAGTTCATTTTATTAAACCTTAATGATTGATTTAGCATATACACTTTTTTCATGGATTTATTTGCAGAAAATGAAAACTGGAATTAAAAGGGACCTGCAATGGTGGATAGAGGTGTCTAGGATGCACTGACAATCCTCTAAAACTACAAATTACTGCTAATTAAACTTAAAAACAACTTCTATGTGACAAGCCGCACATTTTTGACCAAATCCCACGAGGGGGCCGCGAGATTTTTCTAGAAATGAGCGAGGGGGTTGCACAAAACACCAAAACAGTCGCAACTTGAGCTCCTGGGCTGAATTTTTGCCTGTATGAGGATTAAGTGTGCCCTGGGCATGCCTGTCTAGGGATTAAGTGCACCTTGTCTCACCTTTTCCCCCGATAAGAGCGACCTACTCCAGAAAGGGGTGTTTTTGGTGATGTAGGGTCAGATTTGGCCAACAATAACTAGTACTGGGTCAGTCTGACTCGGTTCGGCCTAGCAGAGGCTTCGGTACTGAAAAAAAAAGGAAATAAAGTAGATTTAAACAGATCTAATAGAAATTTTTTGAAAACTAGGGTAAAAACTGTAAAACTTGAAAACTTGAAATTTTTTGCCCAGGGATCTTGTGGGATCGACCCATGGGAGTCGCCAAAGCTGTAGCAATAATTTCTCCTTGATATAGGGGTAGGAATGGCTCCCTTGTGCCTATAGGGCATAAGGGTAAGTTCCTACCCTTAGAAAATAGTAAAAAAAATGGAATGGAATTATGGCATAAACAGAGCTGCGAATTCAAACTAAGCTAATCTAGGCAAGACTAAGTAAATGGAAGCTACTGTAAACTAAATCTAAGAGCTAATAACAGAAAGAAATATGGATATGTAGCCCTTGTGATCCCCTCTGCACCCAATGGGTTAGGGTTCCGCCTCCAAAACCTACAAAATAAACCTGAGCTACTAAACGTACAAACAATGGCAATGAAAAACCTGGAAATAGAGATGAGGGTTAGAAAGTAAAAACAATGAAACAAAACATAAAAAGAGATTATAACACACTTAGGTGGAAATGGGCCACCATGCCCTAGCTCATGGGAGCACCTCTCTCTTGGTTGGGAAGCAATGGCTTAATGAGATGGAAATGGAGGAGAGGGAGAGTGGATGGTTTGAGAGCAAGAGGTCTCAAAGAATCCACGGGTAGCATAACAATAGGCAAGTGAGGAGTGTTTTGAGAGTGACCCCCCACCCTCCTTTTATAGTTTTTCCAAGGGATTTTAGGGTTTTAAGCCTTTGGTCAGAGCTTTAGCCCCTTTTTTGGGCCGTTAGCCCCTTCCGTCCTAACTTTAGCCCCTTTTATGGTTTTAGCCCCTTTTTGAGGGCTTTAGCTCCTAGGGGGGCTATTTTCGGCTCGTTTTTGGGGGTTTTATCCCTTTTCTTCATCCTTGGGCTCTTTTGGAGGTGTGGGGGTCAAATTGAAGGTCTTATGGAGTGAAATGAGTGTTGTGAGATGGTGTCCTTGGGTGGTGTAGGCCATTGAGAGCTATGTGGGTGATTTTTGGGTTATCAACTATGTCTGAATTTAAATACTTATGGGAAGTTTACACTTCCTATCCCACAAGTCTAGTCTAAGCTAGTAGATGTATGGCCCTATAAAACAAAAATTTCTAATAAATTTTAATTATAGCATTCATTTTAAGGTCTATTTTTTACCCAGAATGCAAGTGGAGTGAAAGACTATGATGTTATTGACTTGATAAGAAATGTAAAAATAAAAGGTGTATAAATCAATTTCAAAGCAAAATGATCACTACTTAAAACAAGCTTCTCTTTTCTTTTTTTTGTAAATATAAACTGATGAAAATGCAACTAACGAAGAGGAAACTAAGACTATATTTTTGTAATTTTCGATATTTTATTAAAAACTAAAAATAAAACTACTCTTATGCAAATCAAATGCAAAAGCTTCAAATGTTTTCTTTTCACTTTTCAAATTGTTCAAAAACCACTATGCACCTAAATGCACAATTCTTAAGTATGCTTGAATAAATTAATTGTATAAGGTAATCAAAATAAAGAAAAGAAGATTCATAAAACCAAAGATCAACCACCTGAGGAAGACTTGGAAAAACCTAACTTGGGCAGACACAATGAATGGAAATTACTGAAATCAAACAAAGGTAAGTGACAAACCAACCCTATTTGGAGATAGAAAAGGATAAAACGGTGTTTAGAACCCTGATCACTGATTCAGAAAACCAACACTCAAACCTCTCACCCAACAGGAAAATCCACTTCAAGTTGCTAACAGAAAGACAATCCAAACAATAAAAACTCAAGGTCTTACTGTTATAGCTGATTTCACCACTCCAGGTGAATCACACTTTGTATGGCCTTCCCCTGTCCCGCTGCAAACTCCTTAGACCCCATGGACCATTTTTTGTCCTTTCATGTTTCCTTGATCATCCCTAAAAACATATGAAAAATGATACATGTGACTTTTAAAGTACGAATTTCTCTTCATAACAGAATTTCTCTTCGTAACAGAATTGGCGACTCCGCTGGGGAGTTCCTAGTAGTTGTCCTTTGGGGGTTTTTTTATTGGCATTTAATGAATTTGAATTTCTCTTTCTCTCTTGTTTCTGTGTCATGTCTGGGGGAATGTATGCCTAGTAGGGTCTGATTGGTGTGAATTTTGTCTTAGCCTGGTTGTTTTCCTTGAATTTAAGCACCTTTCTTCCTGTACGTGATTTTTTAACTCACAGTCGAGTATACACACGGATTCCTCTGCGATTGCCGCGTATGCACGTGGGTTTATTGCGAACAGTCGCGTATGCCCTTGATTTTTCCTTTTTGTGGAATTTAATTGGTTGCTGGGTGAATTCTGATATTTTCTGAGTCTCCTTTGGCACTTCCTGAGTCTGTTTAGACCTCTGTTTCTGACCAGAAACGTTTTTTTTTAGGCTAATTTTTTTTTTTTTTAAGAAGGTTCTTGTCATGGAATTTTTGATTTTTTGTTTGAGATTAGTGCATTAGAGTTCTTTTACCTTTGCTTGAGTGATATTTGTGTGTCCTTACAGATTCTAGGGGTTGTAGAATCATTCTTTTGCCTTTTACATCTCTTTTATTCCAAAAAATCCAAAAACATTTGCTTATCATCATGCATTGCATTTTGCATCTTTGCATTATACTTGCATTAGATTTGCTTTGGAGTACTAGTTAGGACTTCATATAGGAAAAATTTGCATTCATCACTTGAAGAGAATTGTGCATTTCACGTAGTAGCATACCCTGTTTTCATGGACACAATGCATTTGCATTGATTGTTAGGTGTGCATTTTACTTCATGTTGCGTCATAACACCATTAGTTGCACGGTCATATCCCTTTTTTGAGTAATAAAGCCAACTAAAATCAACGCTAAATTAAAATGAACTACACTCTTTTATTTTATAGGGTGCACCAACAAGCTTAGGTTTTAGGATCTTGGAATAGTTCATTGTAAGTCAATTCTCCAAGATCACTAAACAACAACATGTATGTGTCTGTCCAGGTGAGTGTGCGAAATACTTGGTATAACCAGTGTTTCTCAGGATCCTCCTCTCAAAAGGGAGTTAAGCACGACGTAGTGTGAGCGGTTATTGATTGGGATGACCCCTAGTCATAACTGAGTAGCACCAAACATATTTCCAAGATTGTATTTGTATCTGGGGGCTCTTTCAAGAGTTTTGGGCTTTGCTACCCTGCCCATACGGTCAATCCCACCTGCGATTGTCCGCCTAAGCATTGATTATATTGAGGTGACCTTAGTGGCCTTACCTAGGATATCAAGGGGGCACTTTGCAGGGGTTATTCTACGGGTGTCCTGGCCAGGTTGGGGTCGGACAGCACAGTTGCTTTACGTGTTGAAGCTAAGGGCCACAATAATTGGTTACGTACCACCGCTTGTTGTGTATGGGAGTCTCAAGCCTCTCTTAGGTGAGACATACCTGCTTCATTCAGGAGCTCATTTATCCAGCCCTTGTTTGCTTGCATTTGGCTTTATATTTTATTAGTGATTGCTCTGTGCATGATAGTTGGCCTAGGGTTTACGTAAATAGAGAGTCTTTTCTATTTTTTGAGTCATTGTGGATTCGAGTGTGGCTCATCGTCGTTCTTGTCGTTTAGCAGGAATTCTACCTTCTACTTCTCCTCCTCCTTTGGGAGAGAGACCTAGAAATTCTAGGTGGACTATTTCACACATTGATTCACACACCATGGGAGACCGTTTAGAGGATATTCCTGAACCACATCCTCCCATTCTTCTCGACGATGGGGAGTTTACTCCTACTTACGATCCTTCACCCGACTTGGCTGAGTTAGGTCCTATGATTTTTGAGATAGGAACCATGCATGATAGACCTACTCACTCTAGGGTTGATTCCCCATTAACGCGTTACCAGTATGGAATGCCGGAGGATGCCGAGACTCAGTTTGAACCTGCTAGCACTAGCTATGGTAGTTATGCTATGTCTGGTTTCCCTACACATGATTTGGCATTTCATGTCAAATCCGATTTCGAGCCTAACACTATGCCTGGGGGCACTCTCATTCCTTACCATGCAGAGAGGTTTGGGAGCATTAGTCACATTGCACCTTCCATCCCAGTGGTGGAAGTTACATCGTATATCCCTCCTAGGTCTAGGGTTAGTGATCCGATTAGGATACCAGATACGAGACAAGTGACGATAGGAGGTAGGACGTACATTATTACTCAGATTCCTTCGTCGTCGATCCCTAGTTCTTCAAATGTACATCCTCCACCTTATTCACGTGGTCCTTCAAGCTGGTATATGGCTACGAGTCAGGTCCGTACTGTGGTTACTAGACCGATTGTGTCTCAGGTTTACATACCGCTCGTTGCTTCAGGAGGCTATGTTGATACTTCTAGAGGTCATGTTACTACTTCCGGAGCGTATATCCCTACTTTCGGTATGTATATCCCTACTTTCATGCGTATCTTCCTACCTACAGAGTGTCTCATGGGGCATCGCATGCGATGACCTATGGACCCTATTATGGGATGTAGTATGGACAGGGTTCTTCACCTTATGGAGGTGAGTATCAACAACCTGCTTACTCTCCTAATTATGGCTTTGTAGCTCTTACTAGTAAAGTTCCACCGCACTATGGTGCTTCCACGCCACCCTATATGAGTCATACAGGAGGAGGACACTATGGCCAAGGCCATGGTGGTAATCAACCCTATATGAATCAGGGAGCATTCCATCGACCTCATCATCCTAGGCTCCCTTTCTTCACGATGCTTAATCTTCTTGAATTATCGAGATTGACGAACGATCCTGTGGCTCATGACCCAGCTTGGCTGGCTGTCCCTACCAAACTTCCTTCAGACATACCTAAGTTCAAGGGCAAACCAGAAGAGGATCTGAGAAAACATGTTACTATGTTTCACCTATGGTCCTCTTTGAATTCCTTACATCAGGACTCAGTCCATTTGAGACTATTTCAACGCACCCTTATAGGGCCTGCCGCGAAGTGGTATATAGAGTTACCTAGGGGAGATTTCGCTTTGTTCGACGACCTTGCGATGACTTTTCTTAATCACTTCCAGCTACCAGTGTGTTATGACGTTGGTACTAAAATCTTATCGACATTTCAGCAAGATAAAGCCACACATATTTCTGATCATATTCAAGAGTGGCGTAGATGAAAGAGGTTAATTAAAGCTTTTATATCGCCGGAGTTCCTCCTCGAGTGGTTCCTCAAGTCGTTATTGCCATATATAGTGAAGCATGTTTCCACATCCGGAGTGGAGAATGAGGAACAAATGATTTTTAGGGCACAGGAACTGGACTTGATTTATGCTCAGTCCAGTTTATTGTATGAGATTATTCCCAATGCTCCTCGTTCCAGTTTCGATCCCAAAGTCAAACCTGGACCACATGCCGATGGCATTGTGGGTTGTGCTAGTGCGAAACCTACGGATTTGGTTGCAAAACAAGTTAGTCAATTGTCAATCAACCAATCTGCTTCGGAACAAGCTATGGCGTTGTCTCAACCTGCCCAAATGATGAGTGTACTCTCTGTGCAATTGTCGGACCAGAAGGGCAACTAGAAGCCCGGACGGAATAGAAAAAAGGTAAAAATAATCGAAGGGGTGGGAATAAGAATGAGAATGCAAACAATAATGACAAGAATAGTAGAAATTCTAGGGGGGACAAGCAAGCTAAACGTAAGGTTAATTTCCCTTGCAAGTTGTGTAAGGACGATCACCTCACTTACTTGTGCCCTTGTATTGAGGAAGCTTTGAGATTCTTCGCATAGGGCCCAACTGTGCTAACTAACCCTTTACCGCATAATCAAAATATGAACTCGAAGTCCCATGACCAGTCTGGTGATGATGATCCACCAGAGGGTAGTGGTCATGGGTGCATTAACATGGTCTATGCTGCGAAAGTTGTGACCCATGCAAAAGATTATAGTTCATCACAACCCAATCCAAGAAAAGAGCCTGATCCACCAGGGTCCCCTTTGCGCATTGCGAAACCTACGGATAAACCTGAGGCTGTACCTCACATTCCTAAGGGATTCCTTAAGCATTTCGGGCATAATCCAAATACCCGAGCCACCCAGAATTATTCAGTTGTCAAGGATTTGGGCCACACTCCTTGTGTGATGTCTGCATTGGAAGTGCTTCAGAGTTGTCCTTCGCAAAGGAAGGCGTTGCTTTCTGCCCTTGGTGTGAACAATGATGATTCTTCCTCTGTGATCAAATTTGAAACCGCAGGACTTCAGCCTTGCTTTCCCTACTATGTGTCTCTTTTGGTTCACGTAGAATGTCTTAATATGACCGTCAAGCGCACTATGATTGACGAGGGTGCTGCTGCTTCTGTGATGTCTTTGTCCTGTTGGAAGGGTCTAGGTTCTCCTAAGCTGTTTAAATCAGCGACTATGTTAACTGGATTCGATGGGAGATATTTTAGGCTGCACAGCATCCTTCCTTCTCTTAAAGTCCATTTGGGGGGGAAGACCGTTGCGATAGAGGTCAAGGTGGTTGATGCGCCCCTTGACTACAATATCTTCCTAGGTAGGAACTGGATGTATAGTATGCAAGACGTTGCTTCTTCCTTTTTCTGTATTGTATGCTTTCCACATAATGGGAAGATCATAATGATTGATCAAACGACATTCAAGAATCCGTCTGTTACAGCATCTTCGGGAGCTTCGATCCCGATCATTGACCACTCTCAACCGGCAACTGGGAGTGTGGGTGTAGGCATGTATCCATCCCTCATGGGAAGCTTTAGTTGTCCTACATCGATGCTCATGATAGGATCTATTTTTTATGAGGCTTCGACATCTATGACATTGGTGTCTTTTCGCATGACTCATATGGAAGATCCTTGGATTCTTCCTACACCGAGTACTTCGAGTGAGCCCGATGAGACAAACGTGCCTGTAAGAGTTACCTTGAGACTGGGGTGTTACATAGCCATAATTTTAAGACTTATAGATGGGTTGAACCCCAGACACATAAGGAGGCACATAACCTCCCGACATAAAGGTACTGGTAAATGAGGGAACAACATGGCTAGAGGTAGCACTCCATCCCAAAGAACTGTGTGAACTATGGGGAGGATGCGTCATGAGAAATGCATTCGAAGGAATAGGTTCATGGACGATGGAGCATAGGATGGAATGTAATTTTTCTTTCAATGTTCACATGTCTCAGGCCTCTTCCATGCAAAGCAATACTAGTATTAGGCCTAGGTAATAGGTATGAAGATCCTGCCACAAAGGGAGTGGAAGGTGAATTATGACCACTATCAAACCCATCTGCATGGTAAGGAATGGATGTGCTTCCAAGCATAGTACTAGGATCTATACTAGGATCTAGAGAATATGAAGGAAAAGGTTCTGAAAGGTATGGCATGCCAAATATAAAAGGGCTAGTGTTAGAGCGATCAAGATGACTCTTATCGCTTGACCTTCGAGGCAAAGACCATTGGTTAGTATTTACATAATCTAAAAAACTAGGATCATGCATTATATGATGTACCAACCTTAGCAAGATTGGTTTTTTCTAGAGTCCCATATACACTCAATGGAACATTCCCCATCTCAGAGGATGAAGAAGGGGGGGATTCTGGCATCTCATATGCATGACTCATAATGAGACCAGTGTGTGAATCACAATGAGTATGATTCCACCTAGATTGTATAACTATATTCTTCCAAGGAGGAGGATACGTAGAAGGAGAAATTCCTACTAAACATCGATAATAGTGAGATTCATATCCTTAATCCATGATGACTCCATAAAAATAAATAGACTCAACTAATTACAAGCCATAGAGCAACCTGGCGCACACAAAGCACACTCATAAGAGAATCTAAGCCAAAATGAAAGCAATCCAAGGGGAGGATAAGTGAGCTCCCAAATGTAGAAGGTATGTCTCACCTAGGAGAGGCCTGAGACTTCCATACACTACAAGAGGAGGTGTGTAACCAATTATAGTGGCCCTCTACTTTAATGGATAAAGAGATTGTGTTGTCTGATCCCTACCTCTCTAGAACACTCACATAATAAAATCTACAAGTACCCCCTGCGATACCCAGGTAAGGAAACTATGGTCACCCCAATATAACCAATGCTCAAGGGGATAGTCACAAGTGGGATATACCATATGGGCAGGGAAACAAATCCTGAAGTTATAAAGCACCAAAGGTACATCAAAATCCCCCAAATACAAATAGGATCCTGGAAATATATATGGCACTGCACAAAGAGTGGAAAGAGGATATCCCCACCACAAATGTGTATGTTTTATTTGTGCTTAAATCTTGTGTAAGAGGAGCCTCCTAAGAACACTGATTATACCAAGGATTTCACTTTCTCACCTCGAGAGACACCTACATGTTTTGTTTAGTAGTCTTGGAGAAATTTACTCACAAAAACCTATTCCAAGATTCTAAAACCTAAGCTTGTTGATGCACCCTATCAAATAAAAATGTGTAATTCACTTTAAAATAAGCATTCATTTTAGAGGTTTTGATTACTCAAATGGAAAGACCATGCAACCAATGATGTTATGGCTCAGCAGTGAAAGTAAATAGGCGCACCTAAAAAAGAATTCCAATTGCAATTTTTTCTTTAAATGTGAAAAAGGGGTATGCATGACAACATGAGATGCATATTTCTTCCTTCAAATGATAATGCAACCATTCCTATATGAAAACCTAACTACTAATCAACTAAGCAAACCTAGTGCAAGTACTATGCAAATGCAAAAATACATGAACATGGAAAAAACAAAATATTTTTGTATTTTTGAAATAAATGATATATAAATGCAATAAAAGACTCTTCAACTCCCAGACCCTGCTTCAAATATGAGACAATAGCCAATAAAGACACTGAGATAAAATAAACCTAATGCACTAATACTGAAAAAAAGGAAACAATATGACAAGAACAACTTCTAACTAAGAAGAAAATAAAAAAAGGTCTATGGTCAGAAACAAAGGTAATAGACAGACCACAAAACAATCCAAGATGACTTGGAAAAATTCAAGATCCACCCAAAATCTCTCAAACATCCCATTCACACTCAAAAGAGGAGCATACATGACTGTTTGCAGGAAACCTTCATGTATACGCAGTTGTTCAAACACAACCCGCGTGTATACGCAGCTATAAAGCGAAAACCTGTGTACAACAAGAGAAAGGGGTTAAAATGAAAATCCAAGACCTAAATTACTCCAACAGGACACTAATGGGATAACATACTTATGGACCCGACACATAAAAATAGAGAAACAGAGAGCAATTCAAGAACATTTTACTTCCAAAACCCTAAATAAAAAACGAGGAACATCCCTAGTGGAGTCACCAATTCTGTTAAGGAGAGAAACTTCCTATGGCTTGGGGTATACCACAACAAACTGAATGACGCCAGAATCCAATCCATTTCAAGATGCAAGAGAAACAAATGTTGCTAACACTAAGGGATATAGAACATACCTTATTCCATATGGTTTTAGTAGATCCTTGTTGAGATTTTACAACATGCTTGTACCTACAATTCAACCTCAACAACAGCAAATAAGGCAAGCATGATAGATATTAGAGTGTTAGGCCTACTCTAGCATATATAAATCCAACATGTATAATAAAATACAACTACATCCATGGATAAAATATTCATAGTCATACACATGTAATTGACGAGAAATAGATAGTTCTATTAATAATGAACAGAGATAATAGTGACAAAATCTGTTGGCACCTCGTCGAAACAGAGAAACCTAGTCCTCCATCTAGGCCTCCACCACTTTAATCCTCCATCTCAATGGAAATACTACAAAGTAATGGAAATCTTGGGAAGAGTAGCAATGTGTGCTCAAAAGGACAAAGGGATGCAGACTAAAGCATAAGAAGACGAGGCAACAATGAACTATAGTTTCCTTGCTCTCAAATGTTCTCCTCCTTCAATGCATCCAAGAGGCTCTATATATATCCCTTCAATAGGTAGTGAAGGGTCGAGTCAAAGTGTTTCCAGGAATATGGAAGGCCAAGAGTCAATTTATCCGGGACTCATTGAGGAAAACTCCAAAAGTTTTTTTTACGCACATTTCCCGATGTATGCGGGCTACAGTGGAGCATATTGCATTTACACACAGGTTTTAGCTTAAAAGTCATGTGTAGCAGTAAAAATGTGTTTTTTAGGGAATTTATTGGATCATAAAAGTATAATTTGAGCAAGGGGGTCCAAAGAGTCTACAGAGGGACATGGAAGGCCATAAAAGTGTGATATACCAAGTGTGGTAAAATCAGATATAACATTCAACCCAAGCTCCCTCATTGATTACAGACTACTCCTTATCCCTTAATTCAGGGAATATGCTTGACTAGGGGTGCTAATGTTTGAATGTGGTCATTTTGTGGTCTTCTTGGGTATTTATTGTCTCCTAGAGACTCTCTCACTCACACATGTGTTCACCCATGCCTAGCATGCCTTCATTTATGAGCCAACATGCCTCCATAAATGTTCACACTTGCATTCATGATTGTTTGGTATGGTTTGGGAGCCTATTGGTCAACCTAGGGGGGTTTATGGGTCAAATCATATCCTGACACTTGTATGCATCTAGATTGCCTCCAAGGGACCACAGATTTTCCACATTTTATTATAAGTGTGTACCATATAGATCTACAAGTTGTACACTAATATAAAGATCAATTATTGGCACCACCTATCTCTGTTATTTTGTTATGTTTTGCTGTTCTCTTGCATATTTTGTGCATAAATTAGATTGTCAATATTGATCTAGCTCATAGATATCACTGTGAATCAATTATCACAGTATTGAAGCCAACTTGCACATAAAATAAAATCAATGACAACCAAACTGAATAATGGAGTTGTAAGTACCGATAAATAAACCTTGGGTAACTTGTTGAGCAAGTCCTTCACCTTTTGAGCAAGTTTCCACTTGTTAAACCCTAACCCTAATCCAATGTTGCACCCTCATTGTGGAAAATAGAAATTAAGAGCCATGAATGATGTTTCCATGTTTCAGTCACTCAGCCCAAAGGGGAAATTCACCCTCAAGAAAAATAGAAAGTGTGAAGCTTAGGTAATGTTTGCTTACAAGTGTCTTCATATCAAAATAGAAATTGCACCCTACTTTGTCCCAAGTTGCATGATTTTGCCGTGAATTATTTTCTTGCACTTTCTGCTTTTGAAGTTGTTGACTTTTCTTTGCTTTTGGACACTTTCCATCTTTTCCTGACTGTTTTCTTTTGGACAATTTACATATTTTTTTGCTGCTTGATTTTGGATAGTTTCCATCTTTTATGATTGTTTTCTTTTTCCAATTTTCTTGACAATTTCCATTTGTGATCCAAGGAAAGTTGACTTTCCTAATTCTCTTTCCTGACATGGCACTCATTTCCACATGTCATTATTTTCCACATTTATTAAATAATTACATACAATAATTAGAATTGGAAATTATCTTAATACATGCCTCCATAGTTTTAAATAACCTAAATTCCCTAGGTAAATCAATTAATTCATCTTTTGACCCCCTAGGTGTTAAGCAAGGTCGACACTTTTGATGTCACTTCAAAGGAGGGACATGACAGCAAGTATCTATGAGTTTGATATGCAATATTGCATTTAGATAGCATGCCTTCAAGCAAATCAATGAGACATTCATCAATATGTATATATTTTGGAGTTCTTCAGCGCAAAGTTGATAATGGAGGTAGGGAGGTTGGAAATATACCTTCTACCATATCACCCAACTAGTCTGGCATTTCAATAGAAGCTTCAGGTCCTTCTCTCATGTTGGAAATATTTCATTGATAATTGTGGAGATGCTCTATGGTGCTACTCAAATGCAAGAAAAATAATGGTGGAGATGCTCTATGGTGCTACTCAATAAGAGATTCTCCAACCTTGATATTTTTATTTCCCAGTTCTGTCTAGATACTCCACCACAATGATTAATGAAATATTGTGTTTGATGCTCCTAAATTGTAAGAAAATTAATGGTGTAGAATTGTACATGGTCTATGGTGTTTTTCTATTGAATTATTGAACCTTGTCCAATGTCTTTGGTGCTCCAAGAAATCCTTATACACTTGTGATGGAGATGGTGAATACAATAATGAATTTGTGTGTTGTTCTAATGGAGAAAGTTAATGCACTGTATAGAACCATAAATTGCACGTGGAATTTAT
This sequence comes from Pseudotsuga menziesii, assembly GCA_001517045.1. NCBI lineage: Eukaryota > Viridiplantae > Streptophyta > Pinopsida > Pinales > Pinaceae > Pseudotsuga > Pseudotsuga menziesii. The sequence goes on along the minus strand of LPNX010499297.1, from coordinate 345,522 downwards.
TTTCCTTCAAACCCGTTAGAGCGTCTCTCGGATAGGGACTTCTGCTATCTATACAAATGCAAAACATGTACTTGTTTTCATTCAACTAAAACACATACAAGTTTTATTCTAATAATGTTTAGTACACATAAACCCACACTTCCTAAGTCTTAAAACCCTCTAACACCACTAACACCCCCCTCTTCCCCTTAACTCTTATCAACTCCATCTCTCACTTTCTTAATCCTCCACCTACAACTAACCCCCACCTCTATATACACACACAAGCACATCGACATCCCTTTTTCTCCCCCTACCACTAATTTTACTCCGCCCCCCTCTCTCCCCCTCCTACTCATATCTTTATCTATATACCCTCTTCATGAAATATGGGAATTCAATATATGCAACTATCCAAAGGAGTTAGTAAGGGTTAGGGAGAGGGGGGTGAGAAAGAGAGAGAGGTAAAGGGATAGATGTTGGGGTGCGGTAAGGGGTTTGATGTAGAGAGAGAAGGGGAGTGTTTAAGGGGTTAGATATAAAGATAGAGTGGGGTGTTAGGAGATTGGGGGTAAGTGGAGAAAGGGAGAAAGAGAGTGAGAGAAGGGGTTAGTTAGGGTTAGAAAGACAGAGAGTAAACCAATGGGGTAGTGGCATGTTAAGGGGTTGATGAAGAGAGATAGAGGGGTGTGGGTTAGGTGTAGGCATAGGATTAGGGGACTTAGGGAGAGTGAGAGGGAGGCTTAGTAAGAGATAGGGGAAGAGGCGGAGAGGTAGAGGGTGGGTTTGGGGTTTGGGTAGGAACCTAGGATGATTAGAGAGAAAGGGGGTTATAGGTGAGGAGTGTGGGTGTTTGGGTTAGGGAGAGAGTGAGAGGTAAGGGAGAAGAGAGGGGGAAGAAAGAGAGGAGGAGGAGGGGGTTTTAACCCAAAAAATTATGTGATTAAGCTCTACATGACATACACCACAAAGACATCCATGACATTTCCCTCATTTGACCCCCACACCCTTGCAAAGGCTCAAACAACACAGAAAAGGCTTAAAAACCCCTAAAAGGAGCCAAAATAGCTCTTATAGGGGCTAAAACGTCCAAAAAGGGTCTAAAACCCCTCAAAGGAGCTTAAAACCCCCAAAAGAACTAGGAAATGGGAAAAAGGGGCTAAAGCCTTGTCCTAGGGCTTGAAACCCTAAAACCCAAGAGAAAAACTATAAATACAAGGGTTGGGGACACTCTTAAGACATTCGTTCCTTACCTACCATTAATCTGCCCGTATGAGTGCCTTGAGGATCCAAATATCTGAAGACATTCATCCCTCTCTCTCATTTGATCCATTAGCCACATCCCATGTGTGTTGAGCTTAGCTCCTCACCATTCAAACCAGTAAGGAGAGGTTTCTTCTTGAGCTAGGTCATGGTGGCCCATCTTCCATTAAAGAGCTTAGGTATAATGATATGCATGATTTGTTTGTTTTTATTTGCTGCTTAGATGTATGTGTAGTTTATTTCCAATAGTAGATTGCAGGTTCTCCATTGATTACTTGTTGCAGGTTTATTGCTCTAATAGTTTATTGTAGGGTTTCCATGGCTCAAAGCTAACTCTTTCCTACATGTTCCTCTTCCATCTGCAAATACCCTATCCTTCTGTCCTATAGACGGAAGGTAGCCATTTCTACTCATAGCTAGGGTGAAATCCCTACTATAGATTGGAGACCATACCAAGTCGATCCCACGGGATCCCTGGGTTTTTTCAGTTTATTTCCAGTTTTTTGTTAACCTAATTTAGATTTCTGTTTGAATCTAGTTTAGCTATCTGGTTTTTTCATTTACATTTACATTCAAGCCCCCTTAAGTTCGACCCAAGCCCGTTCGGCCATAGTACAAGTTACTGTCGGTCGTTACCAGCTCAGATTTCAAATTTTTTCAATTTTCGGGCGAGGACACTCTTATCGGGATAAAAAGTGCGAACAAGTCGGTCATTTAACCCCGAAAGGAGTGAATTCACTCCCAGGTGCCAGATCATGTCTATTTTTGGTTTCTGTGTGACCCCCTTGCCTGTTTTTGGAAACATTCAGCGACCCCCTCGCCAAATTTTCCCCGAAAAGGGTGACCTGTCTCTAAGGATTCGGTTTTTTGTTGTCCGTACTATTAGTGCATCTCAGCCGCCGTTGTACAGCAGCCTGTTTCTTTCTACATACAATTTATGTAAATTGATGATAGATTTGATTAGCTATTAATACAAATGAATCTTTTTTAAGGATTAGCTAAAGTATTGTAAGTTAATTTTTAGTTTTTAATTAAACATTGGAAATTAACCCCTTTCCTAGCCCTTCCTCCTCTACCTAGTCATCACCCTCTAGAGTATTATGGGATAAGACGAAGGGTCAAGCTTGTATAGTAATAGGAACTTACACTTGTGATTGCTTTAGAACACTAAAAATGGGTGACTTGGAAGGTAGAGGGGGTGGTAGTCCCAGGGGGCCTCACGGTGTTCACATCCTCCTTCTTGACCAACCTTGCACTCAGAGAGCGACCTCAAGATCTATGGGTGGGATTAGTCCCACTGTGTTGAGAGACCAACACTCCTTCATGGTAAAAAAGGAATATAGGTGTAGGGTAGTCACCTAGAAATTCTACAATAGTTTAGGTTCATTATTTGCGTGTTTCGAATTTTCTGTTTCAAAAGTTCAATGGTTTCATAACAGGTTGCCCGTTCTGTAATCTCTATAACAAACTAGAAATGTCTGTGAAGTATTCATAAACCATAATTGTAGTTAGCAACCTAATAACAGAAAATAATCTAACAATGAACAATATTTCATACAATAAACATGCATGCAACCACACCAAACAAGCTAACCAAAATCAGTTCATGACGTTGAGCCAACCATTAAAATATATCAATTTACATTAATTCAAAATCTTGTAGTATTTGAGGACATAAGTCCTTGACTGCCTTAACCATGGGAGGTACTTGGCCTTAGCCCTAAAACTCATTGTGAGGAGTACCATGGGAACCTTAAAGTAGCTGGCCGTTGAGAGGAATTGCTAAGTGAAACAGACAATGACTCCTACCAATTGACTAGCACTCACATGAGGAAAAATCCAAGCGCTGTCTCCTAGCAGTATTGGTGGCCGAGTGACCACCTGAAAGCCAATAGGAAGCCACTAAAACTGGGGTTGAGAATGTCATTACCAGATTATACCATTTGACCTACCAACTAGACACAATTGATCCCCCACACTCTTATTCATGCCTAAGAGGTGATCCAGTACAGTTCAGGTCCTTGAACCAACATCGTTGAGACCATTCTCGATGACCCTCTACACCATCAGAGGGCCACACAACCTCTGTCTCAGACTCAGACTCATATCAATCTGAGCTAGATTTATGCACTGCACCATCTAGCCCCATGTTTGGTGCAAAACTAGATCCACTATTCGGATTGGTGATTGGTAGTGGACCCATGTCCATACCTCACACCACCGCCAATACCCTTGCAAGCGGTCCTAATACTACCATGAAGACTCTCCTAACTCAGTTGCCTTTACCTGCACCCACTGGTCGAACTATTCCACCTGTCATACCTGGGACAGTTAAGATATTACCTTCTTCTCACACTGTCCTAATTCCCATACCTGGGGGTAGTGGCCTATCCACAACTGTACCACACGTAACCCCAATCATGCAGGGACATCATGTTCCTGCAAACCCCACCACCATTGCTGGTCCTTCCCACATCAACCTTGGGTCAAACCTCCCTTTCATGGCACGCCTCAACTTGCCTGACTTGGCTAGGTTAACCAATGACCCTATCTATCATCAAGCCTTTTGGCCTCCCATGCCAACCAAAATACCTTCATACATCCCTAAGTTTGAAGGGAAGGCAGGGGAGTGCCATCAAAACCATATAATGATGTTTCGTCTATGGTGCTCATCAAACAAGATCGTAGATGACTCGATCAAACTCAAACTTTTCCAATCCACTCTCACAGGTGCTATAGCCAAGTGGTACATTGAGCTACCACAAGCCAAGTACCCATACTTCAACTCCTGGGCCTTTATGTTCGTGCAATATTTCCAGCTCCCCGTCAGATATGATGAAGGAGTGGAAATATTACTATCTTGCCACCAAAACACTATTGTAGTAGGGATTTCTCCTTGCTACAAAGGTAGGAATGGCTCCCTTTTGTCTATAGGATGGAAGGGTAGGTTCCTGCGTGTGGAAAATATGTAAAAGAAAAGTAGAACAGAAAGGAAAGCAAATGGACAAGAAACGGCTGTGAGCCCCTTTGCAAACAAGGTTAGGGCTTCGCTCCAAGAACATGCAAATAACTATTAGAAATAATAAACCTGCAAAAACATGTTAGAGATCAAACCTACAAACAAATAATGGTCAGAAAACAACTAAACTAACAAAGCAAACACATAAACAAAACTAGATTATACCTCTCCTTTGGAGAAATGGGCCACCATGCCCTGGCTGGAAGAAGCACCTCCCTATCTCACTCAGCAATGGAGGAGCTATGGCTCAATGGGGAAGATGAGTGGAAGAGAGGGGGATGTGGGTGGATTGAGAGGAAAACAGTCTCAAGGCATCCACGGGCAACATAACAGTATGCAAGAGAGGTGTTGTTTGAGAGTGACCCCCCCCTCCTTTTATATCTTTTTTGGGGATTTTTAGGGTTTTAAGCCCTTGGTCAGGGCTTTAGCCCCTTTTTTGGGATTTTAGCCCCTTTCGCCCTAACTTTAGCTCTTGTTAGGGTTTTAGGCTCCTTTGAGGGGTTTTAGGCCCTTTTTGGAGGCTTTAGCCCCTAGGAGAGTTATTTAGGCTCCTTTTGGGGGTTTTTAAGCCATTTTATTCATTCTTAAGCCTTTTTGAGGGTGTGGGGCTATAATGGACTAATACGAGGGTTGATCATGGGTGTCCTTGGGTGGTGTAGGCCATGTAGAGCTAAGTGAGGGATTTTTTGGGTTAACATATTGCCCCCTAATGTGTGAGGGATTTTTTGGGTTAACATATTGCCCCCTAATGTGTGAGGGAAGGAGCTCATCGTATGGCCGAGGGACATCATAGGATTTGCTGTTTAGAGGTGGTGCTTCCGAGGTTGGGGCATGGTGGCTTTTGGTTTTTGTATTAATATGGTTCCCATCAATGGGTGAGATACAGATAATGTGTGACATGTATATGGATGAGGTGGGCATCCCCATGCTCATGACAATGTCAAAAGAATAATTTGATCTATGCTCTAAAATACAAGAGCCGATCATATACAACTGATGATACAATAATGGTTGCCTCGATGTGAGGTTGAATACAATAATGATCTGGTACATTGGACCCATGGCATTCTCATGGAATGCTATATCTTCATGAGTAACAATCTACTGGATATGGAACGGTACATAGCTATATGGACTCGCTAATTGAGAGTCAGAGTCTCTCTGGTACAAGTATGCTGCATCAATCATAAATATATATAGAAGCACTATTGGAGCTTCTGAACACTGTCTCCAACGTAACCCAGAAATTGCAAGGGAAATAACCTATTTAGGTCCCTCGAGTAGACTCATCCATGTGCTATATTCAGGTGACATCCAGGGTCTTCGACCAAATACAGCATGGACCAAACCTTGTACGAATCTCAATGGTGAGATGATGTAGTTGAAGTCAAGCACATGAGAAGCAACCATCCCGAGAGGCACTAAGGACTCCTCCCAAGTGGTCCAAGGAACTCATCAATGATGTTAATGAAATGAAGGTACAGGGACCTCTCGGTCTATCCTCTAGAATATGTGTGTTGTCGTCGACAGAGAGAGACCTGCCCCTAGTCAAGGAAATGATGTTTCCTTGACTAGAAGCGCGAGGGAGATAACCAAAAGGTGTGAGACAATCTATGGACTAACCCACTAAATGGGGGGGGGTGGTGGGGAGGGAAAGAGTTGAACAAGGGCAGGGGGAGTGTAGTAGACTCAAACTTCCTTTGTTCAGAGTATGATGGCAGGGTGGACTAGGCAGTAAATGAAACTAACTCATGGGAATGGGATCATAGCTGTAATACTGAGAATGTCACTGCAGATGGGAAATACTTGGAGGAGGTGGACACTTTTAATATTGATGGGACCCAAGGAAGACACATTGCAGAGTACTCTGAACAAAGGCGACCCAATGTGGGAATGTTGCCAAACTGTTTTCTATGGGGTGGTGTCTAGGGACACCGTTGTGGTACGATCTTGAGCCCGAGAAAGTAAATGCTCGATGGTGCTTTCAATTTTAGAGAGTTTGAAAGCACGAAGAAGACTCTAGTGGGGGCTCTTTTTCGTTGGTAGTCTCCTTGCCCGAAAAAGGATAAAAGTATACATAGAAGAGCTCGCCCAGCCTGTAGGGGATGAGAGACTTCTTTACTATTGGTAGTCCAATCAGGCTGGAAAAGGTTAAACCTATACTGACTGGATGGTCATTTAGATACTTTTACGAGAATGAACAAAACCAAGTTTGCTCAGTAATCTTTTCTTGATGAGAAGGATGGAAAAGAGCTTAACGACAACTCATGGTGAGCTTTTTCGTAAAGTGCGACCCCTCTGTCCATGAAAGCATAAAATTATGCAAAGGGGAACGGTATTGGATTGAATACGCCAAGGTGGTCCTTTTCCTTTAATGGTCTACATGGTCAGCAAAATGAGGTAAATGAGACGATGTAGATGCCCTTTCCTATACTTTAGCAAGTGGGAAAGGAAGCAGTTGTGCTCAGCTATCTTTTAATTGTTTTTAGGAGTCAGAAAAGAGCTTAAACAAAACTCCAGTATGGTCAACTGATTGCAGTGGCATAGGCGGTGCCACATGTCGGGACGGTGGATAGTGGTCCAAAGGTCATCCATGCAGTATGGATAGAGCAGAAGGATCTCAAACATACCAATACATGCATGGGATAGATCGCGATAGAGGCTCGTGAGTCGATGCGGCAGAGGCACGTAAACTGAGGTAGGTCTCAGAAAGAGGTCAGGAGAGCTGTGTGTGAGTTGTGGTGGACGGACTTGACTACATGCGATGTGAGTGCAAGTCCAAGGGCATTTATATGCCAAATACATGCAAGAAAAATAAATCATTTTGTGGACAATGGTGCAGAGATCCATGTAAGGTGTGGTGGATGAAGTAGACAACTATGTGTTAAAATACAAAATAAAAAATGGTGACCCCTAATGGGCGATGGCCCAAAAGACCACATGAGTAGCGGTAAGGAAGAGTGATACAAGTACAGGTCTACAGACACTTGCATTGCCATGCTATGGCTTGTAAATCAAGGTAGCTTCCAAGAAACGGTCCTGAAATTTATTTGTTAAACATGAGACGATTGTCTCATAAGAAGATAGAAATTTGAGCCTGGAGGTGTGAGAGGTGTCTCAAACTAGTTTCGAGTGACTTTGGATTAGCAGCTGATGGTGCTGCCCCTGAGTTGTGCTAAAAAAATTTGAAAAACAAGAAAGGGAAAAAACTATGCTATAAGGGACTCATAGTGATTATATCAGGCATAGACTCTCTTGAGGTGGAGCCCGTTGCATGGCTTCTTCAAGAGTCGACCATTTGAGTCAGCAAAGAGGTATGCCCCCTTGCCGAGACGAAGGTAATTGGCAAGGTAGGATGACAGAATATGGTATTTTATGGGAAGAACTGATTCCACACTATGGTTTAAAGGAAATGGGGTAAAATCGAAGGAATTCTTACAGATCTCTCCCTCATCGCGTAAGTGGTGCTGTGATAGATCAGGTGGATCTTCCAAAACCAATGAGACAAAAGGAAAAATGGTGCTAGAGATCATGTAAATGGTATTGGTTATGGTTTTTGTGGCCTTGCCCCCAATCTCTGTTGGAGGAAGAGGGGTAGGCTTGGAGACAGGAGGAGTCTTTGATGGACCTGGAGGTAGGTGCAACATCATCTCAATCGGATCGACATGAGTCAACACATCCTGGGGCCTTAGAGGTAGGGTAGGTGGTTCAAGGTACCACACAAGATTGCCCAGTGTGAAATCCTGTAGATTGCAGGCTGCCAAGATAGACTTACTGACGATCTCGGATAGTAGGAAAAGGAAAGGTAAAAGGAAAAGGAAAAGGAAAAGGATCATGTTGATCGAGAATGAACCCCATTGTATTCCTGGTAACTGAGGTTGAGGTTGCAACTGAGGTTGCGATGGTGGCTGCGGAAACAATGGAAGAGAGAGGTCTGATGGACCATCGATGATGGTGGAGACAAGAGGGTCTGTAGAACTGGACATCATGTAAATGGACATGGTGTCTGAAGAAGGAGGTGGGGGGTGAACTTGTTCGATCAAGGTGATCTCAGATTCAAGGGAATTTTGATGAAGGTTGGCTAAACCCATTCAGAACTCAGACAAGTCTTCGCAATGGTGAGAATAATGTCCATACAAAATGTAGAGGGCACAAGCATGGTTTGTTCTTAGTGACTTATTTCTGACTATTGGCGCAGTTGGGATTTTGACCATAGGGATGTTTTCGTTTTTATCCATGGCATCCAAATGCACACAGATCATTGGGATTTCAGGGTAGTTCTAAGTTGGGTGGCCCTATTACTTGCAGACGGTGCAAGGCAGGACTTATTGTGGCTCTGCAGTAGGTTTCACATTCTTTCCCTTGGCCCATTTTGGGTGGGGTGGTGTGGGTGCAGGTGTGGCAGTTGGATTTTGCGGGCCGAGTGGAGGGTGAGACTCGACCGCAATGGGTTGCACCGGGGTTAAAAAAACCTGGGGCATTGGTGGTTGAACTAGTGGATCAAGATACCACACTGGAATTCCCAATGTAAAGTTGGGTAGGCTTAAGGTGGCCATTACCGGCTTGCTCATGACACCAGGCGGGGGAAAGAGGAAGGGAATCATATGGACTGGAGATGATCCCAGATAAATCCTCGATGGTTGAATGTAGGGGTGAGGTTGTGGTTGCGGTTGTGCGTAATGCTATTGCTATGTATGATGTTGCGGCTACGGAAGATGTTGTGGTTGGGGTTGGGGTTACAGCTACGGTTGTTTTTTGGGTGCAGCGGTGCTAGATGATACCATGCACAAGTCCACAGTCTCATATTGTGTTAGTGGTGGTGACACTAAGGGGAAAGGAGTTGTCATGGTGGTATCGGCAAAGAACCCAGGGCCCACATTCAACAATGGGGAGGCTGGTGTGTTTTCAACCATGGTGTTGATTACAGGGACAAAATTGGCATGCGTGGTCATCCCTTGTGGCTCAATGGTGGTGATGGTAGGGATAACATTGGTGGGTTTCGTTAACCCTTGTGGATCATGATAATTGAGTTGATAAACCATCACAATATTACCTTCATGGGAGAACAACATGAGACAGAAGACAGTTGATGCGACCACTCTCATGACGTACATATAACTTCTTCTGAGGAGAAGGTTATAGTCTAGTTGAGCATTGACAACCTCTATGTCAATCAAAAATGTCTTCTCGGATAATGTGATGGGGACATGGGGGAGGATCCCTTGGGCTTTAGTGGGATGGCTATCATAATCCAGCAGAGTCATGGAGGATGGTTGCAGAATTGGTGATCCAAGTTTATGCCAAACCAGGGTAGACATAATGCACGTAGATTCCCCCTCATCTACTATGAACCGGTGCACAACCAAATTCTGGATAGACACTGGGGTTTGGAAGGCGATAGTGGATGCCATGTGTGGTTCTCCATTCTCCGTGTCAAATGTTATAAACTTGGATTCAGAGGGGTCTACGACCCCAAGGGCGGCTAGTAACACTTTTTGTATCATTGGGCACATTTTGAGTACCTCTAGAGAAGAAATGGCCATTAGTGTTTGGGCCAAATCATCCACGATGCTATAGTTGACTGCAGCTCTAGCCGTGGCATTGTTGGCCACTCGGCATATGGGAGGGTAGGGGAATGGGGGTAACTGAAGAGGTAGGTTAACTTTTTTCGACGTTGATGCCGCTGATGTGTCAGCGGGTTCGGTATTGGTGCCATACTGATTTTGTCTGGTCTATAGGTTGACCTCTTCAGTCATCATAGCTAGTAGGTGGTGAACACTTGTTTCAGCCATGGGAGGTGCCCCCAAAGCATTGGGATTGGGTTGGGGAGGGGGTGCGGTTGCCACTAGTCCTTGGACTGGTAACAAGTTTTAGAGCACCATAGGAGGAGGTCCTTGTGGTGCCAGGTTGGTTTGGACTTGGTTCATAGCGTTGGCATCCTGTTGGGCCTCGTTTTGAATGGCCTACTTAGCGCGACCTGTGAGGGGACACTTGAATGTGTAGTGCCTATAGATGTCATAGCGTGTGCAATGGGGCGTTGCGTCTAGGTGCATATGGTCGTGGGGGATTTTAGGTGGGTCGATGCACTACGGCATTGTTGGGAGGGTTCGATTGTTGACCGCCTCCCTATGGTTGATTATTGGCTTGGTTTCGAGGTCAATTATTTCTAGCTTTCCCTTGTTGATTGTTGCGGGTAGGCTAGTTAGGACGGTTTTGTTGTGTAAATACTTGTCCCAATGGAGTGGGTTGAGTAGGGGCGGGGGATTGAACCTCTTGCACTGGTGGTGCATAATAAATTTGGGTGGGTTGCGGTGCCACAAATGTGGGCATTTTCCCTGCGTACTGTTGTGTTGGCCATGCCATGGCTTGAGCCTGCTGTGGTGGCGCAGGCTGTACGTAGGAAGTTGTTGCTCCGGACTGGGACATCATTCTGGCATACTCCGGAGTTTGGTTTTGGTAGGAAACACTAGCAGTGTTTCTTGGTTGTGGTGGAACTACAGGTGGTGTCGGACGATGTTGCGGTTGTTGGGAGAGTGATCCTATGAAGCCATCTACAACATGGGATGCCCCCGGTGCATCCCGGTAGCAGGTACCAGGGTGGGGAGCATATTGAATGACCATGTATAGGTATCCAGACTAAGCGTAGATCAGGTCAAACTATTGGGCTTTCAGTATGGCCTCCTCTTCGGATTACAGACGTTCGGATGCGACGTCCTTTGCTATGGGTGGGAGCAAGGTTTTGAGAAACCAATCCAAGAAGATCATGTCGTTAAGTTGGATTTTGCAGAAACTATGATGTCACCGCCACTCATGGATGTGGTCGGTTATATGTGTGGCAGTGCTCTGGCGACAGGATAACAGGATCTCCACCCCTTCGTCATATCTGACAGGGAGTTGGAAATACTGTAGGAACATGAAAGCTAAGGAGTTGAAATCTAGGTACTTGGCTTGCAGTAGCTCAATGTACCATTTGGCTGCCGCACCTGTGAGAGTGCCTTGGAAAATTCTTAGTCTGATCAAGTCATCTACGATGCTATTTGAGGAGCACCATAGATGAAAATGTCATAATGTAATTTTGGGGACACTCCCCTACCTTGCCTTCAAACTTGGGAATGTCTTATGGTAGCTTGGTTGGCATGGGAGGCAAAAAGGTTTGATGGCGGATGGGGTCATTTGTCAATCGAGCCAAATCAGGAAAGTTAAGATGAGCCATGAAAGGAAAATTTGATCCCAGGTTAATGTGAGATGGGGCAGCGATGGTGGCAGGGTTTGTAGGTGCATAGTGCATCTGCATTGCTAGGGGCACTCATGGTCGCACCATTGTAGATGGGCCAATGCTAGCAAGTGTGGTGTGAGGGGCAGTGTGGATGGAAGGGACACTTCCCCCCATGTGTGACAGGAGGGATAGTGTATGTGGACGGGGCACTGCTCCGCAAGTTTTCTTTCATTAGACTCATTAAATTAAACATTGAGAGACCATATTTTGGGAACGAACCCCTCCTCTCTCAGGTTCGTAAAACATATGAGTTTGGACTTGTCTTTGGATGATCTATAATGAGTGTTTGTTACCCTCTTTGAACTCATAAAACTGAAAAGAGGCACTCATCAATCATGATGGAGGAAATGGGAAGGGAATTATTTTGCAAATAAATGGTAGTAGTTTTTCGTTACCTTTGAACATGGCACTTGTCTGCATATCATTTTCATTCAATTGGGTATTTAGCTGATCTCCATGACAATCCACTTTCATGAGTCATGTCACTCCTTTGAGTCTGTCAAAAGAACACATTGTCCATTGTTGAACTGTGTGTTTGTCTGGTTTAGTCATGCTGCCAAGTATTTTGTCATGCCACCCAATGTTCAAAGGGAAGTTGAAATTTTTTTACCTCTACAGTCAAAACAGTCTATGTGTCAGTACTTTTGAGTTAGTCTTATGGTTACTACATTCACATCAATCCAGAACTATGTTCCGAGTTTTGTGTCATCAATGTGGGACTCATCATGGCCCTCCTTCGATGAGACTATTCCCGTCAACATCAACTCATCATCTGGGAAATAGTCTTAGAAACAAAAACTTAGTACCTTGACATCTGTATGCCTTAATGACATATTCTCTCACTCCCGACATAGGTTCACATCATTGACCTATGATTGATGGACTTGACTGGGTGTTCAACATCAAGACATCTATTCACGCTCAGTATTTTTTACTAGGGTACCTTGGGAATCATTGACATCAATGGTGATCTCCCTCGCACTTGTTAACGGTTCGCATCATTGGCTGATAATCAAGTGGTTTCTACCATGTTCGACTTCAGATCATTGTAATCACATGGATAGAATCGTACTTTGTGGAAGACGAGACGAAGACCCTGGGTATTTGTTTAGCACTCATTGCTTTCCCCAGGTTACGATGGAGTTTTGTATGTCTAGCATGGATCCACATTTGTATGGTCTAGGGTATGCTCAAATTTGTGTCTATATCACATAGATCCATGTTGTATGTCTGGTAGCTATGTCCAAGTTTGAGTCCTCTATCACATGGATATATGTTGTATTCTAGTAGCCATGCTTGTTTATTCCTCTCATGGATCTTCCTTGTATTGGTCTGCAGCCATGATTTGGTTACATTTGTTTATGAGTCAAAAGTATTGATGTACTACAGATGCCTACTGGATGAAATTCTCCAACCAAGCTAACATTTTCACCTTGAAGTAACAACTTGTTCTCTCAAATCTCTCGCTTATCCTATCCCTCTAAGTCTCATGCTTTGGGGGGCATTCTGTTATACCTAAATCTTGTCACCATCATGTTATAAGACCCTTAACTTCCATGTTTTCCCTTCATCCCAACACTTAGAGTGGAAACTTGCTATGTTTGTCAATTCTACTTGAAAAAACCTAGCACCGCGCTTTCCCTGTGGTCAATGAGCGGTACCCTGCTGTTGAGGCCTGGAAATTTGTAGGCAACAACAGCAAGGGATTCTCTCTAGTCAACGTTCCCAACTATCCCGTGACTGTTTGGTGTAGGGAATCCATCCGGTTTGCAGTCCGGCTACCGTAGGTCAAGTAACAAAACAAAGGTTTTACCGGTTGCGGCTCGGTCCACCGTGTATGTTTTTTGTATTTTTGACTTAATGTATGATATGCACATGCCTAATTAACAACACAGGGTGATAAAGATGCAAAGAGTAGTCACAATGTGATGCGCAGGTTCTTACCTCTCGTCTTAGAACTCACAAGCATTTAAATCACATATGCAATAATAAAGTAACGCTAACTATCTATCTATCTACCTATCTATCCCCGGGGAGCCAAATTGTAACTTATTTATGAGTAATGTGTATTGTGCATGCATTATAAAGAGAAATTACAGATAGCTGATTTTCCTTCCCACAACACATGAACGATTAAAGATATTTAGACAATCAGATAGCCAATTGTTTATGAACAGCATGCATTACTCATGGTGGTAATTTCACAGAATAAACTAGAAATCATTCAAACAAGAACATAGGCTCTAAGAGTTAGAACGATCCCACAGTTAATGGACAAAAACTGGAAAAACAAAATAGTTCATCTTTCACCAATCCATAACATAGCATTTGAACGTCCCACCAAACTTTCTCCAACCGGCAAACAATAATTCTTTATTGCAAAAAAAAGTAGTTCTTCTTACAATATCTTTTTACATGTCTAACTGGGAAAAATCCCCTTCTTCCTCTAAGTCTTCTATATTTATACAAAAAGATGAGACTGTTGGGTTGCCCACAAATAACCCTTGGGCTTCCCAACTTTTCGCCTCCCAAAAATTTCCTCAAATGTTTATAAAATCGTTACATATTACAAAAGTGAATGATTATTCATGAGGAGGGCCCGGCTTGAGTATTTAGGAATTTCTTCCACGCCAAAGCCTCAAAGGCGATGCCTTCAATCGCATAAGCTTCCAAAAATTGAATGTTTATTTCGAACTTCGCGGCTTGATTCTTGATGGCCTCAATTCTGGCCACACTCAAACGAATTTGATCCTCCAAAAGCTGCACACTGATGGCGGAATGATCTACTTCACTCCTTAATACCTGGTGGTCGAGGGCCTTAATGTGCTGTATTTTTTCTTCTTCCTCTTGATACCTCTTCTGTAAAATCTCCACAAATGAGTTGTGGTCTGGAAAAACCTCTAGCCTTTGCTCAGCTTCTACTTGGCACCGGTTATATGTAATCAGGATCCTTCTGAAGAATTCTGAGCATGCTCCTTTTGTCTTCCTAACAGCCTTTTTGAAATTTTCTGCTATGTTTATAACAAACTCTAAAAAGTCATAATCCTGCTGAAGGGCTTGCTGATCTTTCGAAGGAAGCTCTGCAAGAGTTTCCTCATTATTTTCCAACCTTGTCATTCTTGCTATCAAGACTTCCATGACGTCCTGAGATCTATCAACAAAATAAGAGGAAGTCTCTAGAATTTCCTCTAATCGGCCATCTATTTGCAAAAATTTATATCTCTCTTCTTCTATGGTGGTTTGCAGCTAAAGCATCTTGGCCTTTTGTTCCAGTACATGCTCCTTGAAGGGTTGGAGGTCAACCTGTTGCTCTCTTGCTTCTTCTAGAGCAATTGTTAAAGAAGAAATCTGCTCTTGAAGCTTCAACTCTTGTTCTTGAGCTTGCTTCTCACTTGCTTCCAAAGTGATCTTTTGCAGCTCTAAGCCTTCTATCCTTCCCAGCAGTTGTTCCTTCTCCACCCTAAGATCTCGATACTCTTGTTGCACTCTCTCCAAACACTCCTATGTAGTTTCCCTAACTTGTCTCTCCACTTGGAGGAGCTGTAGTTCATCATTTGAAGACCTTATATCTTTTTTCATGTCCTCATATTTCCTCTTTAGCTTATTTCTTTCCTCTCTCTCCTTTCTCAATGTGTCTTTCAGTTGAGCAGAGGACTTCTTGGATTGCTCCAAGTTTGTCATGATCTTGTCCACATTATCTTCTGAAGCGTGAATCAGTGCAGCTCCAGCTCTAATGGTGAATCTTGCATCTCGATCTGTTCCAAATACAATGGGTGTATCCGTTATCATTTTCCTGGGAAGACCTCCTGTTTCAACCTTCCTTTCCATTCTCTTGACTATCCTCTTTGTCTCCTTGTCATAGAAAACGGTGTTAAAATCAGGTATTTCTTCCCCTTTCTTCTGTTCAAAGGGGACCAGCTTCAGTGTAGGGACCACAGACTGTCCAGGTGTGCTAGCAGTCTGTACTTCTAGGTCCTGAACCTCAGGGTTCTCCATGTCCTGGGTCTGTCCTCCAGCTGTGTCAGAGGCTGACTGTTCTGTCTCTATCTGCGTCATCTCTAGCCTCTCTGCTTCTTGCTTCTGTAGCTCCTCATCAAGCTTCTTCTTCTTTTCTTCTTCTTTATTCCTTGCATCTTCCTCTGCTTTTCTAGCTTCCTCTTGCACATCTATTCTTTTCTCTTCCTCTTCTCCCTGCAACCACCCTGCAGCTTCTTGTGCCAGCCTTTGGGCTTCCTCATTTTGTTTCCTTGCTTCTTCATCAGCTTTGGCTTGTTCATCCGCTCCTTTCCCACCTTTTGTGGTAATCTTCTTCTTGAACCTTCTCCTCAAGGCTGTCATGTTCAAAGCACTACGAAAGACAGATTCTTCTCTATCCCAATGGTGGGTGTATTCGAAATGGACATTGTTTTCTTTGCAGTGTTCAACCACTTTGCTATGAGAATCATTTCTATGGAAGGGCATCTCACCAAAATGAAACCTTTCCAACTCTTCTACAAACTCATCTGCTTTCTTCACTTTGGCAAACCTATAACTTCCTAACTTGAAAGGAAAAGGGGGATAGGCAGCCTTCTTATGTTCAAACAAAAAACTTCCAATGCCATCCAGGAATACCTGCCTAACTGCCTCTTTATGAATGATGTAGTCAGTGGCATATTTGGGTAGTAGGGAGGGTGCTCTGGAGCCTCCAAACATCCTAAAGTAGAGTCCATCCTCAGTCAGGAAATAATCTACATGTTCTTCAATTACCTTTAATGCCTCTTCCGATATGCAGTCACATTCTTTCAAAAAAATGAGTGTACAATGGCATGATGAACTATTCGCAGACCTCACGGTAATGACTATGGTATTTATGCGCCCATAGTGGCTTGTATGCAGCATAAACAGGCATCCTCTCCCTGTCCCAGATGCACCTAAGGCTGGGGAAAGGTTGATTGCATAGTATGCAATCAACAAGTATGGAACTCATGTAAAATTCAGACCTCTTCTGGGACACTCCTCCCAAAGCTGAGGCCATGCAGGCTAAAAGACTGTTTGATACTATGTTGGCCCAGTTGAAAATGGTCCCCTGGGTTGCAACATAAACAATAATTGGCATCCATTCTAATTTGAAGCTCTTTCCATGTGCTCTCCCAAAAATCATGTTAAGCATTAAGGCGATAAACCTGTATGGGGCTCTTAAGCTTGCTGTGTCATACTCTCTTGTAGGCCTGGTTCTGAATTTTTTTCCAGGAAACAACATTCTTTTGAGGGTCTCCACAAGGTCCATTTTGATGTTCTTTAGCCAATCATTAGACAAAAATACTTGTGCTTCTGGTAGGTGGTAGGCCAGGGCTACATATCCGGGGCTATAGGCAGCATAGCCTTGTTTGTCAACATTTTCCAGGATCATAGTGATTACATCTGCCTAGGGCAGAATCCAACCAATCACTTCATAGCATGGGAAAAGCTCTGGTCTGGTGGCAATCTTCATTAGTGAATATCTCTCTATATTTGCGTATATGCTTTCTTCCTCCAAGCCCATATCAGGCACCTCTCGACGCGTGATCAACCTATATATCTCTCCCCAATGGTACTCGGGCTCTACACCAGATATACACTTGGTGTCTACATAGATGTATTTGGTTTTGGTAATAACTTCCACATCAGGGTCCTCTTCGACCACAGGGGCCTTCTTCTTTTGTCTCTTCGACATTTTGAGTTCGGAATCTTCCTGTTATACATGCAATTTTCATCATTAGGCCCTTTACGGCTAAGTTGCAAACATTGAGGCACAATGTGCAGTGTTTAGTTACTTTGTCTATGTTTAACATGACGAAAATTAGTCAAATGAAGCACATATATGCAAGCTAACACTTTATTCTAATACCAAAACAGTTCTATCAACAAATTTCAAGCAGGAAATAAATCTACATTAACATGAAGAAAACTTCGGCTTTCTGCGGGCGCCATGATCATCGCGCTGTGGGGAATGACAAGGGGATTCATGCAATATTTCAACGATGTGCCACAAAAAAATACTGCCTATGCAATCTAAGGTTGATATAACTATATGCAGTGATATATCCCCCTCCACCGGCCTGGGTTCAAAATTTGGCCGTGAATCGGGTCGTGCGGAACTGTGCGGCGAAATACAGCTGTGGTTTGAGGACACGGGTAGAACAAAAACAAAAATGGGGGCAGAACCATTCCAAACATCACCAGAAGGCCATGAAAACATTCCCCATCAAAACATCATCACACAGGGCAGATTGGTGTAGACAGCGTAATGGCCGTCTGCACCAAACCCGCACTCACTAAGCACAGGGTCGCATAATATAAGGCCATGGGAAAACTACCCTGTGGGTCAAAACGCCCCCCCACGGGCCGTTACGCTACAAAATCCTCAACATATAAACATGTAAACAATGGGTCCAAGGGAAAATGGCTGTAGAAAAACAAAACCGTAGAAAATCAACAAAACGCTTCGAACGGAACGGGGTAAGCCAACAAGAGCCTACCTGGCAACGCTGCGTGACCGGTGGGAGAAACCTGTCAAGCTTCCATGGTTGAGACACCTAGAAACACAAGTACCAATAATGGGGTCCAACTGAGCTCGAGAAAATGACAGCACATGATAATGACAGTTCATGACAGTCAGGAATAAAACAAACCCCCATACATACATATAGTCAATCGTAAACAGCAGGTGAAAAATAATATCGGACGGCGGAAGACAAATGGATCGAATGCCATAAGGATATTTCTTTCTGCAATGTTGGGTAGGAAAACCACTAGGCTATCCACAAGGAGAACTGGGTCGAAGCTTCGCAAGACTAGTCATCAGAATGATAGCGGAATCAGGAGCCGCAACAGTGGAATCAAAAAGGATAAGTCAATCCGCAATGGGAAAAAATATTCATCGGAGGAGAAACGACTAAACGACCGGAGGGATAGTGTGTTTGGTGGCCGCAATGGCGGAAACATACATGACAAATCAATCCGCAATGTAAATCCTAAATTGGAAGGGAAAACAACTAAAAGTTTGGCAAGGTAGCTCTTTCTGCAGCGGGGTCGGAAAAGTTAAATCGATGATCGGGAGACTTCACAAGACTAGTCACCGGAATGATAGCAATGAAAAGTTCCGATGTGAAAACCAAAACCAGCCGATTAAGACAAATGCCACAGAGAAAAAGATCGAGGCTGAAAATTATTATTTTTTCGCAATGGTGGGAGAATAAGCAAATAAACTTCCGATTCAAACATTTGAAAATGCACTCAAAGGGAAAACCAAAATGGATCATTTTAGGCATTAGAAATAGTCTTTTTTGAAGAGTCATTAAATCAAACCAAAGAAGAAAATCAAATCAATCTAAGCAAAGGAGGGTCCCGAAATTTCTTTTGAATTTTGGGAAAAAAGTTGCAGCTGCAACACCTGCTCAACACCGCCTGTATCCTGTTTTAGATAAGTGGTGCCACCGCCTATGGTCTTTGGTCTAAAAGCGATTCTCATCTAAACCGCTCTGTCATAAGAGAAGAAAAGCGGTACCATGGGTAAAATGGGAAAAACAGAAGTTTCTCGAGGATTCTAGATCATGAGCCTCGTGTCCTCCCTTATCCCTATCATTATGGGTTAGTTTGAGCTCGAGATCCCCCATGGTATGATCTTGGAGCCACCTCACACACAATTATCTCAACTATTCCTATCCATTGAGCCTTATAAATACAAGCTCATGTCCATAGTTGAGGGGGAGAACTATAGAGGTATTGTTATGGTGTTGGATTGAATACCTAGTCTAAGTCATTGGAGAGCATAGAGAGAAAATTTGGAGCTTATGGGGATGAAGTGTTTGTCTCATGGAGGGGCTTCTCGACACTAAGGCAAAATTTGTAAGCTTCTCCATACATTCTTAATGCAAAGCTGATTTCCGTCCCACGTTACTATTTTTTTGATTTCACAAGTACATGTTGTTGGATTCCTTAGTCACTAACATGGATAAGTAGATGATTTTCTGGTATCTTTGATGTGTTTGCATGTTTGATCTATTTGCAGGTACACAAGTTCACAATTGAAGTAGTATTCCAGGTGTCTACAGTATCCAAGGAAGGTCTTCATCCTTTGTCGTTCAGTCATTTGTTCTGGATCTGAACCATTCAGACTAGAGGAATAGCTTTTGTCGGTAGAAGGTGCAATATTCCTGACAACAGGGGGTCACTCTCAAGAAAATCATTCCCTTCCTACTATTACTCTTCCCATATGAGTGCCTTGAGGATCCAACTCTTTCAATCCATTCATCCCTTTCTCTCATTTGCTCCATTAGCCACATCCCAGGTGTGTTGAGCTTAGCTCCTCACCATTCAAACCAGTAAGGAGAGGTTGCTTCTTGAGTAAGGGCATGGTGGCTCATCTTCCATTAGAGAGCTTAGGTATAATGATATGCATGCTTTGTTTGTTTTTATTTGCAGCTTAGATGTATGTGTAGTTTATTTCTAACAGTAGATTGCAGGTTCTCCATTGATTACTTGTTGCAGGTTTATTGCTCTAATAGTTTATTGCAGGGTTTCCATGGCTCAAAGCTAACCCTTTCCTGCAAGCTCCTCTTCCATCCACAGAGATCGTATCCTTCCTTCCTATAGAGGGAAGGTATCCATTTCTACTCGTAGCTAGGGTGAAACAGAAAGGGGGTATAGTTGAGAGCCATGAGTTTTTAGGTTATAGAGAGGAAGAGAGAGGTAATAAGAGAGACAATGGGGGGGAATAAGCAGTTAGAGGTAGAGAGATAAGGGGAGTGTTAGGGGGTTAGAGGTAGATACATAATGAATGTTAGAATATTGGGGGGTAAGTGGGGAAGGGGAGAAAGAGAGTGAGAGAAGGGTTATTAAGGAAGAGAGAGAGAGAGAGAAAGAGAGAGGTGGGGGTTAGTGATAGGAGGATGCATATATATGTGTGTGTGAGAGAGAGAAAGGGTTGTTAGGGTTTGGGGAGTGTTAGATTAATGTGGGGGTCTTTAGCAGCTGTGGGGAGGGTGTATTAGGTAGTTTCTGGGGTTATGAACATAAGTAAACATAACGTGTACACATTTTTGTTCACTATAACACATCCACAATATTTAACATTATAACTATATTGTTTGGTTTGGTGATGGTAACATTAAAAGGAATTTGGTGGTTCTAAGGGATTACAGGTAGAACAAGAGGGGATGGTAAAGGGTCGGTGGTATAGACATAGGGGGGGTATTAGGAGAATCGATGTAAGTGGAGTAGGGGAAT
>LPNX010499297.1:564-323270 GCA_001517045.1 Pseudotsuga menziesii | reverse complement strand
GGGGGGGGGGGGGGGGGGGGGGGGGGGGGGGGGGGGGGGGGGGGGGGGGGTTAGGGATTTGGGGATGAGTAGGGTAATTAGAGATAACACGGGGTATAGGTGAGAAGCATGAGTATATTACTATTGTTAGAGAGAGAGAGAGAGATTGGGGGGTGATAATGTTGTACTAATTGTAATTTTGGAATATATTTTGATGTATATTACTATTGTTTATTGTTGTAGCCCCATCGGGTATGTGTGTTCCTTATTTGGTGATGTCATAATTGTGTATGGTCACTGAGGTAAACCCTTCGTTGTATGTTTGGGAAATAGTCCCCAAGTTAAGTAAAGGACAATTGATTTATGTGTATTCTTAGGTATTTCAGCCCCAAAAGTAACCTAACTGAACTAGTGGTTGAGTTAAAAATGCAATGACATAATATAAATAGGGAGGATCCCTCCTCATTTGTCACACACTTCACTTTCTCTCTCATTTGTGCTTTAGGAGAGAGATGAAGAGAAGGGTCAAAGAGATGATGTAGGCATATTGTTCTTGGGTTATTATATATTGTCATCTTATCTTTGTGACAGAACTATTCTGAGCAATTTTGCGGGGTTTTCTCCTTTATGGTTTCCCCGATGAAATTTTTTGTGTCTTGTGTATCTTGTGTATCTATGATGTATTTTTGTGCTTATTATTATTTCAGATAAATATCCTAGGTAAAATAACTTAGAAAAATTTACATGGTATCAGAGCCACCCTGAAAGAAGGAACTATGCAACCAAAATATAGCTTCAATCGTAGCTACTGGAAATTAGGGTTTCATGCCTGAAAACCTTAGAAGACTGAATCTAGTCATGTTGGAAATTTTTCTGCAAATAGATATTGGAGAATGATCAGGAACCAAAACCTTTATAGGACGGATATGAAATCATGATGCACCTTGTGCGAAAGGTTCCTCCTTATATTCTCTATACTTCAAGAGATATGATTCCTCCAAATCGAGGTTCCATCCTCCTCCAAAATACAATTATAAACATGTGACCTAGGAAGAATTGCTATATCTAGGGGTAGGAAGGTCCAAATGAAATTTCATAAGATATTTCAGGTAGGGCATGGACTCTAGTTTCTGTGGTCCATTTTTTATACCCTGAACATGAAACAATGACGCATGTAAATCTGTACAAGTTCTCTATGATGAACAGTCCTCAAAACGATCATATTGGGAATCTCAATATATGTCCCACTTGGAGAATCAATTTATTCTCTAACATGGGGTGTTGGAAAGAAGACATATCAGGCTATCTCAGTGAAAATTTTCATATTGTAAGGATCCGAAACCACAGAGATAAAACAGAAGCATTATCACGCAATTCTGCAGAAGAAATTGGAGAAACTAGGGCTTCCTGTTTCAAAAGTTTCCCACCACTGTTTTTAGAAAATGAGTAAATTGGAAAACTTGCCTTGAAGAGGCACATATTTCTGTCGAATTCGAAGTTTTAAATTCCAATTTTTGAAAACTAGGGTTTTTCTTACAAACCCTAGATCATCCAGCTTTGGACCAGGTCGGACACCTCAAATCAATAAGATATAAATCTTTCTTATTTCCATTTTATTTTCTTATTTCAAAATGACTCATCACACCCAGCTTGATGACAAGCTTGGTGATGCTGGAAACTTTCGAGCATGGAAGCATAGGACCTCACTAATCCTCGAATAAAATTACTTGGGATAGTAAGGAAGTTCTAAGACCCTAAGGGAGATGACACTAAGGCTAGATCCAAGAGAATAATTTAATATTCTATTTAGGATCATGTCAGCCCTCATGTGTCATCCTTGAAGACACCAAAGGAAGTGTATGACACTGTGACAAAGAAGTCAAAGAAGAAGAAGATATTTTCATAACCACCTTGAATGGCCTCCCAAGATCATGGGTTTCATTCATTCAAGGAATGTTCCAGAAGGAAATTGATTACCTTCAACAAACTCTAGGAAGATAACACACAATAATAAGATCGGATCATAACAAGTCGAGAAGCGAATATGGGAGAAATTGAATATCAAGATCTCACAGTTCAAAGAAGATTCCTCAAGTGATGAGGAATATGTACTCTAATCCAGAAGGATTCAACTCATGAAGAATGTCTTATCCATCTCAGCATTTGGATAAGAAATGATGCAGTGGTGAATGAAGAAGATGATGAAGCAGAAGACTCTGGGACATAAGGATTAAGAAGGAGTCTACCCAGCAAAAACACAAAGATAAGTGTTCAATTGTCATTTCATGGAATTGTCTAGTTGTGCATTTGTTTATATTTAGTTGATGTATAATGCGTGTTTGTGTGCTTGCATGTGTACTACTAAATTGCACATGATGGGTAAGAATTTAATGATTTCATGCAACATTCCATTTATACTTATCTAGATTGAAACCTCTTTGGTGACATATTAGAAGTAGTAGAAAATTTTAATAACATTGGGGTAGAATGCATCTAGAAGTTACTATATGTGTACGGGATATGGATGAATGTTGTAGCATTGGATAAGATATTTGCATGACTATGTGACGTATATTTGTCACTATTAATATGTTTTGGAAATTATGAGACGTTTCTGATCATGCAATTGAACTTGACTTGTAGATTGTTTCGAAGAACAAGTACTACCAATTCAGAAGAGAAACCTGAGGCTCCTTGGGTCAGAGATAACGTGGAGAAAGAAAGAGCTTCAGAATAATATAAAGATAATGGTAGATCCACCTCAGGAGATGAAGCCATATTGGGAATGAGAAATAATCTGAGATGAAGAATAGTGTGACAAAAGTTCCAAAGAAGGCAAGAGGCCTCAGACACAATCCCATTATGTGACACCATTGAGTGACTCATGGATGCAGATATTTCCTGCTATGAAGAAGTAGCCAAAAAGAAAGGGAAGGTGACTATGATCAAAGAGTACCAGTTGATCAAGAGGAATGATGTATAGGATACAGTTCTAGGACCTTAATGGAAGTTTGTAGTGTCTTCCATATGGATCTACAAGATCTAGGATGCAACAGATGGAAGCATCGAGGGATACAAGGAAATATTTGTAGCACGAGGAATCCCATAGAAAGAATACATAAACTATGAGGAGACGTTTGCACCAGTTGCGAGGTAGACTTCCATTAGATCCATACATGCAGGTATGAGATGGGAGATAGACTAGTTGGATATCAAGACAATGTTCTTGAATGGTGTAGTCGAGGAGGAAGTGTATGTATAATAGCCACGGGGAGTTGAGACACGTGAAATGAAGATTAATGTGTGTAAATTGAATAAGGACTTGTAAGAGATAAGAAGGTACCCATGGAATAACACATACATTTCTTAACCTTTGCTACAAGGTTGAAAGTGAAATCCTATAGAAGATGAAAAGCGCACAGATGGGTGCAAAAGGAAATTTTCAACAAAAGTTCAAGAAGGAGGATCTTGGTATCCAGTGACCTTAAATGGATACATAGAAGATCAGTAGAAGAGGAATATACTTGTCCCTCTAGTAAAGAATGGTTCGATACATAGAGTACAAAATGTAAAGGGAGGATGATAATCCCCTTCAGAGGGTGTGACTGCAAAAGAGCCTCAAGTTCGACATGGTATAGCAAGATGGAAAGCTTCCTGATGGGCCTAGGATTTATTGAGGGTAAAGTGGATTCCAACCATTACTTGAAGGTTGAAAGAAAAATACCAATTATGCTCTTGCTATATGTCGATGACCTATTCCTAACAGGCGAGGAATAATTCACTGAAGATGCAAGGAGGATACTTGCCACCGAGTTCAAAATTAAATACCTAGGGATGATGCACTACTTCTTAGGCATGGAGGTGTGGCATAATATAGATGGGATTTTCCTTGATCAAGGAAATTATGCAGTGGAGATTCTAAAGAAATTCAGAATGTTGGACCGCAAGGTGATATCCACACTATGGAATCTAACTTGAAGCTACTGTGTGATGCTTCATTAGAGTATGTTGATGCCACAATGTATCATTAGATGATTGGATCATTGATGTATCTAACGAATACGATACGATACATATTATTTTCTATCAACACCCTGAGCCAGTTCTTGATGGATTTGAGACATGTTCACCTGGTTACTGCAAAGCATGTAGTGAGGTATCTAAAGGGTACAATTGAGTATGCTCTCAAGTATGGTACAAATCAAAAGACTAACCTGCACATTTATGTTGATTCATATTGGGAAGGAATTTCCACTAAGAGGAATAGCACTTTGGGTTGCTTATTCAGTTTGAGATACAGTATGATCTACTGGTTTGGTAGGATGTATTTTTGCATGGTGTTGAGTACAGCCAAGACAAAATATGTTTCGACTTGCTTGGCTAGTTGTGAGTTAGTATGTTTTTTTGAAATCTACTAAATAATTTTATTGATCTAACTTGCATTTTTGTTTGATGAAGAGAGGAGAAGTGAAGCTCGAGTATGTGATATGGATCGAGGCACCTCAAAAGAGGGAGTTATGAATTCCAGCATAGTTGGAGATATAGGTTATCCGAGTGTAAAATTCCTGGCGAAGTTAGTAGGTTACTTGGATGTAATCAATCCTATAGGTTGTCCTCAAATGTAATCACTCATGATGAATATTGCAGGTTATCCTTATACGTAATCAGTCCTGATGTAATTCTATGCTTGAAACAACTAGATTGAAGTTCAAGTACTTCAGAGAAAGACTTGGTGTGATCTAGAATGAGACCTATCGAAAGAGGGAGTGATGAGTTCTAGCATAGCTAGAGTGATAGGTTTTCTGACCGTAAAATCCTAGAGAAGATCATAGTTTGCTCAAATGTAATCAGTCCTATAGGTTGTCCTTGGATATAATCAGTCCTAGAGAAGATCATAGGTTATCCTTGGACATAATCTGTCCTAGTATGTTTCTATGTTAGAATAGCAAGAGACCAGAAGACACAAATGCATGATATCTCAGACGGGAAATGAGACAGTATTTTTTAGCAGGAAAATTCTAGTGAAGTAGGATGCTTGGATGTAATCAGTCTTGTAGGTTTTCCTCAGATGTAATCAGTCCTGATGAAGCTTGCAGGTTATCCTTGGATGTAATTAGTCCTGAGACAGGTTATTTGAATGTAAATATGAGCCTTGTCATGGTATTCAGATTATTCAAATGTAATAAGTCATGTTGGTTGTCTAAGTGTAAAAATGACACCTTGCATGGTACACAGGTTACTCAAATGTAATACACCCTAAAGGTTATCTGAATAGAAAATATCTTGGATGCAAGTTTTTTAGATGTAATAAGTCCTTGAGGTTGACCTAGAACATAAAAGTCCTGATGTAGCAAGCTGTTTGGTCATAATCATTCCTTAAATATATATATCTATATATGTGTGTGTGTGTTCACACGTTGGATATGATAAGTTCATGAAGTACATGAGGTGCACCTAGTTGGTTCTCCTTTAATGGTAGAGAACATGTTGACCATGGAGAGACATAATGCACTAAGTGTGATCCTAGAAGGTTCTCACATAGTGGTAGATGTAGTATTGTCTTAGTGACATCCTAACATGTTCCTATGTTGTTAGAATGAAGGTGGTATGCATATGGGATATGATATGTGTCCTTTGTTTTGTTTTGTGAAGGACAAAAGAGATGATCTTGATACAAAAAGATAAAGGTAGGAAACACAATTTATTACCATGGAAATGTAAATAAATTCATGGACTGTGCCTACGTGATGATGACGAGATGATGGTAGGAAATGCAGCTTACTATAGTGGCAATGTAAATAAGGTCATGGGTTGTACCTACAGGATGATATGATACAACGAGAATACTACATGAAACATAGGTTATTGTAGTGGCAATGTAAAGAATGGTCCTAGTTTATACCTACGCAATGACTTGCTTGTGGATATGATGAAGACCTAGATGAGGTCTAGGCCTAAATCCAGCATTAAAAAGGGTTGGCTTTGTAGAAAATTCCTATGATGGTTAGATGCGATAGATTGGACAAGATGAAGACAATGGTAGCAGCAACAATGAAGACTCGGTGATGATGACCAAATTTGTTGATGGCTATGGTGAGAGAATACCTTCCTAATTAAGAGAGAGTGTTGTTGTAATTGTAACTTCATAAGATATTATGATGTATATTAATATTGTATATTGTTGTACCCCCTTTGGGGATGTGTGTTCCTCCTTTGGGCATGTCATCATTGTGTATGGTTACTGAGGTAAACCCTCCATTGTAAGTCAAGGAAATAGTCCCCAGGATAAATAAAGGAAAATTTATTTATGTGTATTCTTAGGTAGTTCAACCCAAAAAGTAACCTGTTTGGCCTAGTGGTTGAGGTAACAACTCAACGGAAGAATATAATACGGAGGCTCCCTCCTCATTTTTCACACACTTCACTTACTCTCTCATGTGCACTTTAGGAGAGAGAGGAAGAGGAGGGATAAAGAGCTGCTGCAAACATATTTTTCTTAGGTTATTATATCTTTGTCATTTTATCTTTATGACAAAACTATTCAGAGGAAGTTTGCAGGGTTTTCTCCTTTATGGTTTCCCTGATGAAAATATATGTGTCTTGTGTATCTTGTGTATCTTTGATGTATTGTTGTGATTTTTATTCTTTCATATAAAGATCCTAGGTAAAATAACTTACAAAAACTAATAGGTAAGGGGTTGGAGGTAGAGAGAGAGGGGGTTCTTAAGGGATTAGAGATAGAGAGTGAGGGGATGTTTTAAGGAGAGGTAGATACATAGGAGGGTGTTAGGATATTGGGGGTAAGTGGAGAAGTGGAGAAACATAGTGAAATATGGGTTTAGTAATGGTTAGTCAGAGGAGGGGGGTTAGTGGTGTGGGGAGGCATAGGGATGTGAGAGAGAGAGAGAGAGAGAGAGAGAGAACTAATTGGGTGGTGATATGTTAGGTGGTTGAGGGAGAGAGAGATGGGTTGGGGTAAGGTGGAGGTGGAGGTGGAGGTATAGGGGAGTGAGGGAGAGTGAGAGAAGGAGAGAGATTGATAGAGACTCACAAGTGTGATTATGGGGTAGGGGGAGGAGGGGTTTAGGGGTAGATGGAGAGGGAAACTCTATTTATGGGATTCAGGGGATAGAGGGTAGTGGGGGTATGAATAGGTGTGGGAGGACATGGGTTTAGGGACAATTTGGGAAACTACAGAGAGGAGGAAAGTGGTAAGAGAGAGAGTGTGTGTGTGTAGGGAGGGGGATAATAATGGTTTAGGGTGGCTAGGTGGAGGAGAATAAGAGACAGCGGAGAGAGAGAGAGGATGTTAGCAAGAGTTAGGGGGAGTATGGGAGTGAGAAGGAGAGGAGGAAGGGGTTAGGGAAGGAGTAGGAGTAGGGGGTGTTAGGGGGTGTAGGAGTAGGGGGTGTTAGGGTTTGAGGTGGGGTTGTGATAGATGGTTATGGTGGTATTTACAAGATGGAGAGAGGGTGTATTAGGGGGTTTGGGGGGTAGTATAATTTTTGTTCACTAAAAGGTGCACACATTTTTCAATGTTAAAATGCATATGTGTTTAGTGATTCTACAATGTGTACGCGTTTCATTTTTTTGGGAAAAAATGAATTTGAATTTGAGTTTTGTATCACTAAAACTGACCCTCCACACATTTCGACATGGAATCTTTGTTCCTATGTGTCTAATATGGATTTTTCTTCGAATATACCAAGCCTATGGCATGGAACATGGTAAAGCATGGATATTTGATCATTACATCCAATTTTTCTGTTAGAAAACAAGACCGCAGAGCAATAACAATTACATAATTAAATCATTAAACAAGATTCAAAACCCATTAAAAACATTACAAAGAGACACAGATATAACATGGTTCACCCAAAATATGTCTACCTCCACACAGAAATTTCTAGTCCTTTTATTACCGTCCAAAAAGATGAAGGGATACAACCTGTAGCAACATCGTTGCACTTCCTCTTCACGCTCTCACGGTATCTCTCACACAATCACAAATATTGTTTACAATGCTACAATATAATACCATACCATACACAACCATACTACAATTATTTCCTTGTATAGGGGAAATACCAGGGGAAGATACTACAGTTAACCCAATACCATGGGTCCGCAATATTGTTGGCCAACAAACATCCCAAAAAAATTTGTTTTGGAATGAGTGTACAGTAAACCTAGGGTACAAACACGACTGAATAACATCTATGAATATGGAAGATTAGGCTCCACAACCAACATTTTTGAATTTCCCATGTTTAGCTGCTGGTTAGAATATGCTACACACCATCATTTTTGAAGAAATTTTAGACATATTCCAAAAAATGTAATTTTTAAGAATATATATATATTTCTTATTTTTCTTGTGTCATATTCCTTAACTCAAAGAGTGTTAGTGTTTGAGAAAAAATGAATAAAATTTAATCCATAATTACAGTGTATATAGATGACATCAATAATAAAAATAAATACATAAATCAAACTATAGAACACATGATATACCCTGGGAAAACCATCTGCTGATTTGGAGGATAAAAAACCCAATAAACAATCTTATAGTATGATTGATAATTGAGAGAGAATGATTACAACACAATATAAAATTGCTTGATCAGAGAGTGGAAGAGAGGAAAGATCAAATGGAAAATTGTATTTGTCTTTCCAAGTGTAGAGCACATTAATAACAAGCCAAATTAAATCATACAAAGAAGATGGAAAATAGTTACATGATTCAGTAACTTGTTAACACTGAGAACACTATTTCATCTTCAACCTTATGCTTCCCACAGATTAGGTGACAGGTTGGAACTTCATAACTAAATCCCAAAAATGGAGATATGTGCCCTCCATTAATTCACTAAGTACTTTAACTACCTCTAACTGAGTTGTTAACTTATTGAACTGAACTGAACTGAATGGAACTGCATGTAATTGAATGGAAATGAATGCAACTAAACAAAATGGGATATAACTTAATAGAATGGAATGTAACTGACAGAATTGAATGTGACTGAACAAAACTATATGTAACTAAACATAACTGAATGTAACTGAATAGACCTGAACGTAACTAAACAAAACTTAATGTAATTGAACATAACTAAATGTAACTGAACATAACTGAATGTAACTAGTGCTTTGCCATCAGATTCATCTTCAACAACCAATTTCATAAATTAAGGAGTTGATTCCTTAATTAAATGGAACTTATTTATCACCACTAAGACTCAATTCATGTCTTATCAATTCGAGTTTTCTTGGAGGCATGCATGGGAAATTTGAATTCTCTCTCTATCTTTGTGCTCATATCTATTTAATTAATTATTCATGGTCCTTATGTGTTTAATTAATTAATCATCTATATAATTTCATACTCATAAGATTGTTTCCGAACCTATTATCATATCCATTACCCCGGGTCATATTTTCACATGCTAAAGTAAATCACTCTAGGGGTATAGAATCCCTAAAGGAGACTTGTAGCACCAGTTGGCCATGAATAACCATACATCACATAATATATCTACTTTATAGAGGAAATTACACCACCTTACAACATGAGGATATTTGTAGAACTTGATATTACTCACAAGTCTACTACCTTTGATATTACTCACAAGAATTACTTGATATATGACAGAAGTTTACTGACTTGATATTACTCACAAGTATACTTCCTTGATATTATTCACAGGACTCAGATCGATATTACTCACAAACTTTACAACATCACCACCTCAATCATATGAAGATATTTATAGTACATGATATTACTCACAAGTCTATTGTATTTATATTACTCATAATACTGGAGAATGACTCTTCATTAGAGGAAATTTCAACTCAAGATGGGCCTTTTAACTCTAATTCAAATTCCATGTCATCATTTGTTAGCCAATGAAATTGCTTTAAATTTGAAATACTATATAGGTATTAAACATTATTTTAATATAAATTTGGAGATAGGCATCATAAAAAAACTACTTTTTTGTTTGTATTTTCGACATATCTCCCCGTGTTTTTACTCAAATTTTGATCGGGAGAGCTCGTTGGATGCAGAATTAAATTCTGCATCCAACGAGTACCCATTCAATATACTTTTGATGGACCCTGTAACCCCAAAAACAAGAAATACCTGAAAAAAATGTGACGATGATGTCATCATCACATTTTTTCAGGTATTTCTTGTTTTTGGGGTAGCGGGGTTCGTCAAAATTATGCAAAATTAAATTCTGCATCCAACGAGTACCCATTCAACATACTTTTGACAGACCTTGTAACCCCAAAAACAAGAAATACCTGAAAAAATGTGACGATGATGTCATCATCACATTTTTTCAGGTATTTCTTGTTTTTGGGGTAGCGGGGTTCGTCAAAATTATGCCGAGTGGGTTCTCATTGGATGCATAATTTAATTATACATCCAAAAAGATCTCCCGATCAAAATTTGAGTAAAAACATGTGGAGATATGTCGAAAATACAAACAAAAAAGTAGTTTTTTTCTTTTCTCCCTCTAAAATTAATAAATATTATTTTATTATTTTAACTATTATTTTATTAATTTTTTTAGGAGGCCCATTTTGACTTCAAATTTCCTCTAATGGATGTTGTAATCTCAACTCTCCCTCTTAGTGAGGGAGACATTCATTTCCATACCAAGCTATCTTAGAAGTGTTTGAAATTTGTCACATATAGAGGCATTGTCATCACATCTACAGTATGCTCTGTAGTAGCTATATAGTGAATTTTTAGCATACCTTTATGGACCATGTCTTGAATGAAGTGATACATCATTTCTATGTGTTTCAACTTGTCATGAAACACATTATTCTTGAAAATATTTATACGACTCTGCTTGTCACACCTGATTACTGCAGGATCTATATTTTCATCAAAAAATCCTCCAAGTAGCTTTCTCATACAAACTACTTATCATTAAACAGTACTAGTAGCAATCTACTCAGCCTCTATTGTGCTCTCGGAAACTAAACCCTTCTTTTGGATAGACCAAGAAATCATAGTTGAACCCAAGCTAAAACAATATTCAGAATTTCTCTTTCAATCAATAATGCTTCCACCCCAATCAAAATCAGTATATTTATAGGAAATAATACTCCTCCATTGGAGGCATACCTATGTCCATAAGAATCTTTACCATGGAGGTACCTCAATATCTGTTTACTTGAAACTTAGTGTCTCTGTCTAGGATAAGCCATGATATAAATCAAATTTCTAACTACATAGCAAATATCTGGCCCCGAATGTATCAGGTACATCAATGAAACAATCAACTATCTGTATAATTTGGGATCAACTGGATCTGATCTAGTCTTTGTCTCATGAAGTTTCCCCAAATTGGAGTCCATTAGAGTGTTTATGGATTTACAATACAACATGCCAAATTTGTGCAACATATCCACTATGTACTTCCCTTGAGATAGAAATATCTCATCATTTGTTGGGATTTTTCCCCCTACGACCCAGTTTCATCCACCTCTCTTTGGTCAACGCAACAAAGCCCAAGATATTGAACTGAAAAAGAAGAGCCTAACCGGCAGCACCTGTGACACAGATTTTGTCTCACCCGATATATCTCAGTTCTAATGGGTAACTGCCAGAACCATGTTTCCGTAGTTTGTGTGGGAGGTTGTTTAAGTCCTTGGACTTGCACCAAGGTTTCCAACAAAGACCGATAAGGTGGGTTGGTGGTTTTCACTTTATGTATCAATACTGAAATATTAATTTCCCTTATTTATGCAATCTTACACAAATGCATAGTGAAGAGTCATCATAGATATATTCATTACTTGAAATACAACATTCATACATTTATCTCATTAAAGAACAATACCCAAACAATCATTTAACACAGGAATATGCACTTGTCTAAGCTACTCATCATTCACACATATACACATCATGTAACATGGAAACCCATCCATGCAAAAACCACAAGGTGCTATTCATTTGGCTTTGGCATGAGAAAATATATGCACCTTTTGTCTGTACATAAAGCTACAAACTCTGTTCAAGATCTTCTCTTCTACCACTACAGACCTCTTTCCCTCTCATGCTCTCTGTTCTTCTCTATCTTTATCTCTCTACTCTACTCCTACTCAGGGATCCGCACACAACCTGGATCGACTCAACCTTCTCTATCTGTCTACACACTCAGCTACAGATCCACTACTCTGATGCACTCAGCGATCTAGAGTTACCTACTCAGAACTGCTGTATCCTCTACCAAGCTTAAAAAGCATCTAAACAAGAACTACCTAATAGGATAACTGATTGACCGGATAACCCATTTATAGATTGGGTTTCTCCCTTTATAGCATTATTACAGACTAGATATATTCCCATAAATGCTTGTTATAGAATTAATCATGACTTGATATAGACTCTAACGGACTCATCTACATTCGCTATCTCAACTAAATTACTATCTTCATACCAGAGGATGTCTTTCCTATTCTAGAAAAATATGACCAAATAGGTGTTATTGACCTGACTTACAAAAATGCATTTATGCATATGGTTTTTTTCGGCTCCATCCAAGCTCGTACCCATGATCGCTAAGGGCTGTTGCTTCTCCACATCATGCCTTGCTGTCACTTTATGGTTGTTACCTTATCTGCACTCCTGCTTCCATGAATATTCTACCATGTCATCATATAAATTGCTCTCTCCTTCCATCGTAGCTTACGAAACTGACACAGCTTCCTCATCCCGCGCCTTCTCTTTTCCTTTCTCCTTTTCTTCCCTCTTCTCTCGCAACATCCTTCCCTTTCTCATTGATGTTGTTTACTATTTTGCAGCTCCTTCTTCTTCTTCCTTGTACTCTTTTTCCCTTACTTAGGCAAAATTCCATATGAATTCTTCCCTTCTATACTAGGCCCAACATGCCACCAACACTCACCTATGGCTCATCCCAAGCCACACGAGCTACTGCTCCATAAACTAACTTACGTGAACTTTGTTATGAAAATCCTCCATGATTTTCAGTAGCTTCTCTTTTTCTACACACACTTCTTCTTCAAATTTTTTCATGTGCTCCACTAGGTCAGAATTGATGTGTTCCAGAGCGCTACTCTCCACCAAGGCCGCTACCTCGTACACCTTCTGGTGCACAGGTTGAACTAGCCCTGTGGCCCTTTCTGCTTCTGACTATAAATCCTCTATCTTTTCCTCATGATGTTGTTGTTGTGCGTGCAGCGCGGTAGTTCGTTGTTGCAGGCTCCACATTTCTATGGTTTTGACCTTTTTCTACTCCAAGGGAAGTTGCTTTATCTCATTCCGTATCTGCATGATATTTTCTTCTAGCGCAGTGAGGTCACTTGTAATATTTTATGATTTCTCATCATCCAAGAGATTCTCCCAAGTTTAGGATACTTGGTTGGCAGCTTTAGCACATATCTGCTCTACTTCCTGTACCTATTTTGCATCCTACGTGGCTGCGTCACGTCGGATTTCGAACACTTCTGCTGGGGTGCTGGGAATCTGTTGCGCTTCTAATTCATTTACCTTATTTTAAGGTAATCGACTATCTTTCCTAGCCTAAGGACCTTGTCTTCTGATGGAATATCATGTGATATTTCCTCATCAGCCACATTTGAACAAACAGTATTAATGATGTGGGTGAGCTTCTACTTACTTTCTTCTCCTTTCTTTTCTTCCTCGGTAGCCTTTTGCATTTTTTCCTTAAGCTTACCGAGGTCCTTTACTGAGTGCTTTACCTTTTTGTCAAGAGTATTTCCTCGTATCCAGATCTTTGTAACTGCTGCTCTTTGTATAGCATGTACATCCTTTAATTGTACCTTTAAAAAATCAAGGAAAACTAGGGAAGTATTATTATGTACCTCGTTGGGGTCTAGGGCTCCAAATTCTAGCACTTCTTTGCCTAATTGCACCTTGTTACAGTGGTATTTTCTAGGACGCAGGTTTTCCCATGCTTTCAATGCACCAGGGGCATCCTGTGATAGGGTTACCTATGGTGTGCGCTCTACTACAAGTTTGATTGGTTCAATTGTTTTTCTGAGGTCATTTATCCTATTTGTAATGACAATATTGCACTGGTTCTGCTTCCTACAATAGTCATCAAGTCACTCATGCATATCTTTTTGTAGGGCCTCTGCCAGGGCTGTGATTTCTTCCTCATCCATACCATAAGTATTGGCTTCTTTGTTATCCCTTTTCTTTTTTCATGATGATTCTAGTTTAGCTTCTGCATTATAAGCCACCATTTGCTAGGTTTGGAGTGGTGTCTCAGGATGGGGATGATCGGTCTGAGTGTTGCTAGGAATTCTTGCATCGGCCTATTGGGTACTCTTCTCCTCAAGAGGTGGTGAGCTTGGATTTTTCCACTCCTCTATCCAATCCCGGATAATGATCTCTAGAGACTTGGCTATGAGAATATATTTTGTGGGAAACCACTATTTCTGGGGGTCTTCATGTGCCTAGATGTACACGTAGTGGGATGCTAACTGGAAATTGACAAAATGATGAAATATGGAAATGGTAGTTCCACTCAGTCTTACTTTATGTTTCACCAAATTTCTCAAGGATTCATTATGAACAAATAATTAAGTGTTGGTACTCAGTTGTCGGCCTTCATCATGAGAGAGCCACAAGTTCTGGTATCACTCTCCTCGACATAGTACAGGTATGTCTACCTGCTAATACTTTGCAATCTCAGACCATATAGTAAAGGAGATCAAAATCAACCAAGCATAGTGGAAAGGGGTACCATCGTCTTGTGTTGAAGCAGCATCCTGAAGCAACTCATTCAACAAAAATTTGGATAGATTGAATTGCACTCCTTCTACACAAAGTGTAGCCAGCATTATTACTCATGCATTACATTGCTGTGGGTTCGAGACACACAGGATTTTATGTGTCAAAATTGTGGCTTCCATACGAGTAGCAGGGTACTTAATCGATGAAATTAAAAATTATTCACCAGAGCTTACTAGTCTATATTTTTACCATGACTGTGTAATCTTTTCTAGGCACTCGCCTTCCCGAAATGTCTTTTCGGGATCCTGCGCAAGTCCTATAAATCCCATGATTACTGAAATGACATCAACACAAATTGAATGCGGCTTGTCTAGCCATAGGAAGCTTGCATGAAATACTACTAGTAATTTTTTTACATAGGTATCCACTTCTCGGGTTTAACAAAAATGTGGCATGAATAAGAGTGATAGAAAGTTTGATTGATCTAGACAAATTTCCCACTACATTGGGACTAACCGGTTTTGAAGGTCCAGGGAATCTTGAACCAATTTCATATCATTTTTCCTATCAAATTCTTTGATAATACTTGTGTCATTTTCTTGAAAGGTGAGGTTAGCCAACTGAGGTATGATATTTTGTAGGATCTCTATGTCTTTCAGTGTATTAGGTGCCACCAGTGTAACATGGTCGACATCGAGGATGGTAACTGGTGGCACATCATACCTTCTTGGTGGTCGATAAGGTGGTATCAAATCCATGCTTTCAAAGCCTTCCTGCTCCTCCTGAGCCGGTGGTGTTGTTGGGGCTTCTTCATTCCTCAATTTCTTCATTGGCTTCTTATCCTTAGGTTCTCTGGTCGATTGGGACTCTTGAACTCTGTTTTTTTCGCCATATCGGGCCAGAACCTGGTCTGGAGCTAGTCGGGGCTAGTTCCTTGGGTTTCTATGTACTACACCACACTGCATTGGAGTATTGGCTAGAATTGTCATAGGAGAGTTAATATTGACTATCATAAAGGAGATGAACTAGTTTCTTCTCATTGAGTTACCTATAACACTTGCTTCTTCGGGTGTTGAATACACAGATTTGGGAAATGGTAACAATGCGGATTGTGGAACCACATATTTTTTACTATTTACTCTCACACGATTGTTGAGTTTTAGAAGGTACTCATTCTCTTAAATAGCCTGGGGAAGCAGCGTGGGTATTGAAGGGAATTTTATCGGCATGCCATCACTGAGCTACCTTTTAGAAAGGAGGCCATTCTTATTTATGGTGGTTATTACTACAAGGTATAGTGTCTGGTTCTTCAAGGATTTTCAAATTAATGACTTACAAATATGATGTCAATGGATTTACTTAATTATCATGCCAATCATGGTATTGATTTCTGATAGTGTGATTTTAGTCGATTTTTCTATTTTGGACTGAAGTTCTCCCTTTTTGCTGGTGTACTACGAGCGACTTTGTCTTGTATTTTCTGTTTGTTACAAATGTGTGTGTGTGTGTGTGTGTGCGTGTGTGTGTGTCACATTTAACAGGGTTTCATGTATTTTCACACGTGCGATCTCCCGCACATCCTTTTTGACACATGGAGATTATGGTGGCTGGGTCACTATCCATCGGATCTATCGTGATTTTATACCACTCCGCGTAGTTATGAAGGTCCATGTCCATAACGGTTATCTCTGCAAATATTTTTTCCTTTAGTACATGCATCAAAACATCAATTGTTGGATGTTCGCTTGTAACTTCAAAGTCCTGTGAAAAGTTTAGGGTTAAACTGTCCCATTCAACAGTTCCTCGGGGTATCTCCTCTGATGTGTACCAACCTATTGGAACCATTTCCAAGGTTTGGATGAATCTATGAACCCTTTCTTTTCACGAATATGCTTTCCAAGTCGTGCGACAGTGGTCAATATGTTTTCTAGGATCTAACAATCCTGGGTATTTTTTATCAACATAGATGATCTCATCTCCAAATCTAATCTCCATTAGTATTATACATTGTTTCCATTTGGAGATGGAATTTTTATTTGTACCCCACCATCTAGCAAGCGTATATTTCAGAACAAAGTCCAAAGTGAACAGTCACTATGATTCTATGACCTTTTCTTCAAATTCTTCCAAGAAGGATGCAAGGTTAGTCAATCCTTCATACATAGGCAGCACACTTGCTTCGACTCCTACTATGTGAACAACTTTTGTAATTATCACACACCTACACATGGAGACTTCATGCAGCCTATTCTATCAATTTTCTAGGGTTTCTCCTGAGTCGAACATGCACGATATTACACTGCGCCAACTCAATTTCCCATCAGTCGTAGGGTTAATATAATCTTCCTTCAAATACATAATGTTATACAGCTGCTCTAGATAATTCTCTTTCCCCTCGCTATGCATAGGTTCGACATATCGCTACCCTTCAATGGGATCATTGGGCACCCCCACTCTTATTTCAGAATCTTCGAAAGACAAGATCATTTTCTTAAATTTTATGATAGTTTGGTTTTCGATCACTCAATCGATCCTTAGAAGCATAGGATAAGGGTTTGTTTCATCAACAATATCAATGACCTCGAAGTTGGAATATGTTCTCAAGCCTTCGATGTCCACAAGTACTTGGGACAGACTACCAATTGGTAGCACCTTCGACTAGTTTGCAAGCCATAACTAAATAGGAGACCAGTCCAATCATAGCCTATTCATGATTTCCCATGTTTGTCTTGTCAATATATTGACATCTGATCCGAAGTCGAGTATGATATATTCCATATCATAATCTCCAATCTGCACAGTCATTCACAATTCTCGACCTGTCCTCTATTTGCTTCCGACTTGACAGACTCTTCTTTCAGGACACAGATCTGTTGTGTTTTCATCTATGATAGCTTTCATCTCTGTGACAACATCTTTGTCATGGATTATTTCTAAACAACTTTTGAAAAATTCCTTAAGCTTACCTACCTTTTTAGTGGGCGGCCTTTTTATTAGTTGTTCAAATATTTCAGGCATAGCTCTCACTTGTCCCGATGTATATGGTTGATTGGTATCAACAAAGTCTTGTCGTGCTTCCAAGAATTCTTCCTTCTCCTATTGAACATCTAGCTGAGCTTTCTTTTGTGACGCAATTCGCACCTGTAGATGTCCTTACCGTGTTTTTTGGTCTTCTCTTGCTGCAGCACCTCCTCTTGTGACTACAACAAGGTTAGGTTGTATTGGCTTGGAAGAAATCATTTGAATATTTGGATTGGGATTTATATTTGGATTCTACGTTGGGTTGGGGTTAACAAGAGTTATAGCCTGCCATTTCACAATGAGCTACAGACATTGTTCGACAGTTTGATCAAATGGTTTACAATATGTACAATTTTTTGCAGGACTTTGACAATCTTGGGAAAATTGTCTTGGATTCCCACAATTATAGAATACAACTTGGCCTCTTCCTTGACCAAATCCTCTTCCTTGTTGCTTTCCATGGCCTCTAAATTTTCCACCCCCCTTTGCGAAGGGTATTGTTGTTGTTGAGGATACTAGTTTGATTGGTATTGCGACTAAGGATATTGTTGTTGTTGAAACTGCACACGATGATACTAAGACTGTGCTCGCTTAGCTTGGATTTGTTCCTCATTATTCATTAGGTAGGTATCCATTGTTTTCTCTTGGAATAGCTATAAGGCTCTGCAATCCTTTTCATCATGCCCTTTTGATCAACAAAATTTACAATACAGACTAGCAGGTGCACTTACAATATTTTGTAATCACAGACATTCTTTGGAGTTGTGACCTCTAGTATGGCATAATCTACACCAAGGAATTCCTTGGGTGTTTAATGGGTTTGGTGCACCTACTGCGACATAATTCATTAGCGTAGAGAAATTATCCCCATGATGTCCATATGTTCTACACCTTGTACACCATAGTTCCTTCTAAACTTCCTTTCCTCTTTTGATGTCTTGGAGCTACACTGTAAGATTGTTTATATGCAACTAAATTTGCATCATGCCCAAGCCAGTGTCTCCAACTGGAGAGGCTTCTAACTTCATAGCTATCTCTAGAGCCTCTATCTATAACAATAGTTTTTGTTGCATCAATGGTGCTCGGATGTGTGGAAATAAGGAATGAATGAACCATTCCTTGTGTTGCACATTTGAAATTGGAAAACTGACCTTGGAAATTAACATCTTAGATCTCTGGTCAAAATCCCAAACAGACTCTATCGGTAGATGCTTGATCTCCTTTATCTTAGTGATGCATTGTGACTCAAACTTTAGTTTCTTAAATTCATCAATTAACCTGAGTCTAATCTCATTGAGTGTCTTTGGGACCAATCCCACTAGTACTATGGAGAACTTCATATACCAGCCTAGTACACAACCTCATAGAGTCATAATCATCTGTACTTTCTTGATGTTCTCGTCCTGGATCTGTCGTACAGTCCATATGATGTCACACAGAAACTAGTGCTACTTTGGGTCTTCCAATCCATTCCCATTGAATATTGGGAGCTAATTGTCAATTCCATCCATTGGGTTGATCAGTACTATATTCAATACTGGTGTAGTAGGAACACAATGTGTACTAGTTGGACTTCCTTGTCCGTTATTTAAAGCATTGGAACTACTCGTATTTATAGAAATACTTGGATATTGGTCTGGTGATATTACATCTAGTACCATAGGCGAGTTGAGTATACGTTCTTGTTCTGGAGCTTCTGTTGACTCCTCGGATTCTTCATCTCCCTCTGAGATTAGTTGGTACTCCTCTTCTTCATCACATGAGCCTTTGTCTAGGTACGATGTAAACTTGTATCCTTCCCCTTCTTGCTTTGTGCTACAACTGCCTCATCCAAACAAAGTTTTTCTCCTTTTTCTGGACCTAAATATCCTTCCGCTTCTCAAAAATCTAGATTCTATTTCAGTTCCACCTTCTCCTGGGAACATCTCACTTCAGGTTTCTGTTGAGACATAGCCACCCTTTTCTTTTCAATCTATCATTCACAGAATTCCCTTTTCACATATGAACATTTTGATCCACATCTTCCATGATGAGATATATCAACTATGTGGTCCTTGGAAAAAACTTCTCTTGACCTCACTGTATGAGGTTATCATGTCAACAGTGAAATCAGTGATATATCCTTCTATTATACTATCTACCCATAAGTCCACAAACCTTGATATAGGGTTATTGAATCTTTTCAGCTGCTCAATCAAGAAAGGAGTCCACTCTATTAGTTCCCCTCCTTGAAAATTATTTTTCTGTGTTGTCAACTTAGACAACCATTCATACAACAGAATGGGGAAATTGACAAAGAAAATATCGTGGATGTCTAAATATATGTACCGTTCTAACCACTTCATCGATGTCGACCAAGGTCCTTCACTTTATTTCTGTGAAAACTCTAGCTCTTTTGTGTCCACCCAACTTTAGATCTCTGGTTTCATGGGATGCCAGAACATGTCTCTCACCACACACTTTATGGTCTCGGCAATGGAACCATTTGTTGGTATTTTTCCCCCTGCGACCCAGGTTCATACCCCTCTCTTTGGTCAGCACAACAAAGCCCAAGATATTGGACCGACGAAGCAGATCCCAGCCAGCAGCACCTACAACAAAGATGCCGTCTCACCCAAGATATCTCAAATATTATGGGTAACTGCCAAGGTTTCCAACGAACACTGGGGAGGTGGGTTGGTGGTTTGGACTTTAGGTATCAATACTGAAGTATTACTTGCCCTTATTTATGCAATATTACGCAAATGCATAGTGAAAATTCATCATAGATATATTCATTACTTGAAATACAACATTCATACAATTATCTCTTTAAATCACAATACCCAATCAATCATTTAACACAGTAAATATGCACTTTTCTAAGCTACTCATCGGTCACGCACATACATAGCATGTAACGTAGAAAGCCATATGGGGAAAACCCACAAGGTGCCCTTCATTTGGCATTGGAATGAGAAAATAGATGCACCTTTTGTCTATACATAAAGCTATAGACTATTTTCAAGATATTCTCTTCTACCTCTACAGACTTCTTTTCCCTCTCATGCTCTTTGTTCTTCTCTATCTTTATCATTCTACTCTACTCGTACTCAACGATCTGCACGTAGCTTGGACCGACTCAAACTTCTCTATATGTCTGTGCACTCAGCTGCATATCCACTAATCTGATGCACTTAGTGATCCATAGTTACCTACTCATAACTGTTCTATCCTCTATTCAGCTCAAGAAGTGTCTAAACAAGAACTACCTAATAGGCTAATTGATTGACTGGCTAACCCATTTACAGTTTGGGTTTCTCCTTTTATAGCCTTATTACAGACTCGATATATTCCCATACATGCTTGTTACAGACTCAATCATGACTTGATATAGACTTAGCTATAGTCGCTATCTCAGTCAACTTACTATCTTCATCCCATATGATGTCTTTCCTATTCTACCAAAATACAACTAAAGAGGCGCTATCAGCCTGACATACAAAAATTCCTTTACACATGTGGTTTTTGACGGCTCCAGCTGAGCTCATACCCACGATCACTAAGGGATGCTGCTTCTCCACTATTAGAATAATCAACCCATAGCTAACTACCTTAGACATTAATTAATCCAATTTTTGTCTTATTTGCCTAGTTTCCATATTCCACCTTATGCAAGTTGTCCTCCACACATCCAAAGTGGTCAAACTTGATAAATTTGAGTCATGGAGTGCTTGGGAAACCACTTGGAATCAAATCTACTTTATTCCTGGCCTTTCTAGCACATGTCTGCTTTTTCTGCTTTATTGCCTGCTTTTTCTGAGTTTTAAGGCAATTGGGAAAGTTTGACTAGGTGAAGTTAACTTGTTTTTTGTCCTCATCATCCTCCACTCCTTTATCCTAATAAAATCATGTATGAGTTGTCCTTCCATCATCTATTAGCTTGCCTAATTTATTTTTCCAATTCATGAGCTCCTAGACAAATTTGGAAACTGCTTTATGCACCTATGGGGGATTTGCTTAGATTTAGTAAGCCTGCTTTTGACCAAATTAGAATGGAATCCTTATGCATTTGAATCTCTCATATAATTATTTATTGTGGCAGCCTATGACTTCATATGGTTGTCTATTATACACTTATTCAATACAGATTAGTGTTCTGCTCCATATTCAGTCTCCTTTGTGAGTAATTTGCATGTGTAATTGGCAATTTTTGTGAGTGTAATTGTTCTAACACCTGGGTTCAATTTCCACATGGTATCAGAGCCTTTGTATATCAATTTCTCTCCTTCCAATTTTTTATTGCAGTTTCAACATCATTGACTGGGAGCATTCTGCTGACTGAAGGGACAATTTCTGAGCTATGGATCAATCTCAGAAGATCATCTTGACTCCATTTAACTTATTTGAATGGAAAGCAGACATGGAGGTACTGTTGAGAGTGAAAGGCATCTATATAGTGAATATGGAAATAGAAGCAGAGCCCAATGCAGCTACAGAGAATATTAAATGGCACAACAGGAGGGATGAGGCCTATGGTCTCCTGTGTCTGAGCATATCCAGAGACCTCCTTTTCCATCTTGATGGATTAACATCACCAAATGAAGTATGGGAGAATCTTGTTGAGATTTTTGGTAAGATAGATGAGATGAGGGGACATCAAATTGAAAATGAATTGATCTCCCTGAGTCCCAATAGCTTTGAATCCCTGCAACTCTATTTTTCCAAGTTCAAAGCCCTTGTTTTGCAGCTAAAAGAATGTGGGATCTAAAAGAAGGATGAGCAACTGGTTTTGGCCATACTCTCGAATCTTGTCCCCAACTATTCAGTGTTTGTATTGACCTTCTATGCCACAAAGTTAACAGCTCAAGCCTGGAAAATGCCTAGCCTTGCAGATTTCATGGAATCTCTCACACAAGAACAAGATAAATTGGTGATGATGGGCACCATCAAACCTTCCAAAGACCAAGGTCTGGTTGCTGGAGATTTGAGGGTGGATTCAAAAGGTAAGAATAAAGCTAAGAAGCCACCTGAGCAAAAGAGAGACAAGAACAAGTCTCCAGAGGAGCCTCAAGGTTCCAAGAAGAACCCAAGAAGAAGAAGAACAAAGGAGAAATGAGCAAGTGCGCATACTACAGTAAGGGAAATCATTCTAAAAGCTCCTGCATGAAGAAGCAAATAGACATGCTGACCCAACTCCTGGAGAAGAATGGCATCTCCCTTCCAGACAGCTCAAAGAAGAGGAAAGGAGTATCAAATTCAGAAGACAGAGAGAGAGTTCATGCATTGGTTTCTGGCACATCAAGCTCACCTAGTTTTATCATTGATTCTGGAGCTTCAAGACATCTGGTTTCGACCAAGGAGGCATTCACCTCACTTGACATGTCAAAAGGTCCACCAATTGTACTGGGAGATGACTCTCTCACTGAAATTTTGGGCAAAGGGAGGATTGATCTTGACCATGGTAAGTTCAGCAATGTATTGTATGTTCCAGGTCTTGCCTCTAACCTCTTATCAGTGTATCAAATGACCCACATAGGGTCTCCAAAGAAGGTCATATTCTCCCCTGATGAAGTTGAGATCACAGAGATCTCAAGTGGTAAAGTCACTGCAAAAGG
This sequence comes from Pseudotsuga menziesii, assembly GCA_001517045.1. Lineage (NCBI taxonomy): Eukaryota > Viridiplantae > Streptophyta > Pinopsida > Pinales > Pinaceae > Pseudotsuga > Pseudotsuga menziesii. The sequence continues at coordinate 299,924 of LPNX010499297.1, read as the reverse complement.
AGTTGCAAATTACACTTCAAAGGTATACATGTTCTCACACTTCCTACCCTACTCAAACCCCTTTGCTCTTATGATTCATGCTAATGAGGCAAGCAAGATTTGGCATGAAATATTCGGCCACCTTAATTACAAGTATCTTTCTGATCTTAGTGAAAATGAAATGGTCATAGGGTTACCAAATATTAAGTTTTCCAAAGGAGTCTGTCAAGGTTGCATCCTAGCAAAACACCCAGAGCATAAATTTGAGAAAGCTAGTCATGAGAGAACCTCTGCACCTCTTGAGTTGATCCACGGTGATGTTGCTGGCCCATTTCCTCATATGTAAATGAGTTAGGACAAATATGCATTGACATTCATAGATGACTTTTCCAAGTATTTCTGGGTTTACTTCCTGAAACACAAGTCTAAAGTTTATGGCCTCTTCAAAGTCTTTAAGGCTTTGGTTGAAAACTAGTCTGGGAGGAAACTCAAGGTTGTCAGATCTGAAAATGGTGGTGAGTATGTCAAGTCTGAGTTCATTAAATATTTTCTAGATGTAGATATTTAGATGCAGCATTCTATCCCTTACACACCATAGCAAAATGGTGTTGCTGAGAGGAAGAACAGATCACTGAAAGAGATGGCAACATGCATGATGGAGGCTAAGACTTTGCCACCAAAGTTTTGGGACGAAGCTATAAACTATGCAGCCTATACCCAGAATATGGTGCCTCATAAACATCTTTATGGTATGACTCATTTTGAAGCATGGAGTGGGCACAAGCCAGATGTGACCCATTTCAGAATTTTTGGCTCAAGGGCTTGAGCTAGAATTCCAACAGAAAAGAGGAAGGATTTGCAGCTCCAAATCCAAGAGTGTCTATTTGTTGGGTACTCTAAAGATTCAAAAGGGTACAAGCTGATAAATTTGATCACAAACAAATCCTTCATTGAAAGGTGTGTTCAGTTCCAAGAAGAGCCCCTAGTAGCAATGGAAGTTGGAGAATCCTCTTCACCACCAGAACCTTTGAATGTAAGTGAAGAGATATTTGAACTTTCTGATTCTGATATGTCTAATAATGATGATTTAATTGCATATCCTAAAAGTCCTACAAGACCAAAATGGGCAGAAAATACCATTCATGCAGCTGAGAACTAGCTGGAAATCCAAATGATCCTAGGAGGACTAGATCTCAGTTTGAGAGTGCTATGTGCATGAAAGATCGTATGTTTGCAGAAAAATGCTATCTGATGGTTGAATCAGACCCACAAACATATGAAGATGTAGCACATGATCCAAGATGGAAAACATCCATGAAAGAAGAGTTCAGCTCACTCCAGAAGAACAACACTTGGGAGCTGGTTGATCTTCCCCCAGGAAGGAAGCTAGTTTAGTATAAGTGGGTTTACAAAACCAAATTTTCTGCTGATGGTTCACCTTTGAAATATAAGGCCAGATTGGTAGCCAAGGGCTACTCACAGGTACATGGCATAGACTACAATGAGACCTTTGCACTAGTGGCAAAGATGGACTCCATCAGGCTAGCCTTAGCCATTGCAGCTTCAAAGTAGTGGGAGGTACATCACATTGATGTGAAGTGTGCTTTCCTAAATGAAGATCTCACTAAAGAGATTTACATGCAGCATCCTCAAGGATTTTCTACTAATCCATCTCTTGTGTGCAGGCTAAAGAAGTCATTGTATGGGCTTAAGCAAGCCCCCAGGGCTTGGTATGCCAAGATTGATAGCTTTCTACTATCACTAAATTTTGTTTGATGCAAGTCAGATCCAAATGTCTATTTGAATCTGATTCATGGTTCATTAATGATCATTGTTTTGTATGTTGATGACCTTCTCATTACAAGAAAGCTCAAAGGATGAAATTGCCGCCTTGAAGGATGCAATGAACCATGCCTTCTCAATGACTGATTTGGGCTTATTGAGCCAATTCTTGGGGCTTGAGATTGCTCAAACCAAAGATGGAATCAAATTACATCAGTCCAAGTATGCCTTGGATTTACTAAAAAAATTCGACATGAAGGATTGCAAGCCAAGCAAGACTCCTTTCCTTTCAGGAGTTAAGCTTAAAGAAGTTGATTCTTCACCTATGGTAAACAATACACTGTATAGGAAATTGATTGGATGTTTGTTGTATCTTACACATACTTGACCTGATATTTCTTATGCAGTAAGTGTGGCTTCAATATACATGGATCAGCCCCATGAGATCCATTGGAGAGCAGCCAAAAGGATCCTTAACTTTGTTCAGGGAACAAGGACTCATGGGATCTTCTACAAAGCTAAATCTGATCTTGATTTGATTGGGTTTACTGATAGTGATTGGGCAGGTGACAACACAGATTGAAATTCAACATCAAGATATGTGTTCATGCTTGCTGAAGGGCCAATCAACTGGTCAAGCAAGAAACAGAGTGCCATTGCACTCTCATCTACAGAAGCAGAGTACAGAGGAGTTGTAAATGCAGCAACTCAATGTTTATGGTTGCAGGGGTTACTTAGTGAGTGTGGCTTCGAATCAGAATACTCAACTACTATCTATTGTGATAATTAGAGTACCATTCGAATCTACAATGATCCAGTTCAGAGATAGAGAACCAAACACATTGAGATCCATATGCACTACATCAGACAGCTTGTGCATGATGGCACCATTCACCTACTCTTCTGTTCATCTTCAGAACAAGTAGTAGATATATTCACCAAATTTTTTTGTGAGAAGACATTCAGCAATATCAAATCACTACTGGGGATTGCTAATCATGCTATGAAGCATGAGTGATGACAAGATTTTCAAATTTTGTTTTACTGTCCATGTTTAAGGGAGGATTTTTCCCACTAGGTTTTTGCCTCTTTCCTTGGTGTTATAGCGGATTTCACCACTCTAGGTGAATCACACTTTGTATGGCCTTCCCCTGTCCCGCTGCAGACTCCTTAGAACCTATGGACCACTTTTTGTCCTTTGATGTTTCCTTGATCATCCCTAAAAACACATGAAAAATGCTATACGCGAATTTTAAACATATAAGCGCATACATACGCGGGTTTGACCACTAAAACCGTGTACATCGGGATGTGTGCATAATCCAAATCCTTTTGGAGTTTTCCTTGACATGGATCCGACTCATTCGACTCTTGGCCTTCCCTATGCCTTGAGATCGCTCATATTCGACCTTTCATTACCCCTTTGAAAAGCTATATAAGGAACCCCTTGGTACATTGAAGGCATAAGAGAGAATTGAGAGCAACGAAACTATAGTCCATTGTTGCTGAAACTTATGCTTGAGTCTGCATCCCTTTGTCCCTTGGAGAACTTTTGTGTTCTTCCCAAGCTTTCCTTTTGCTTGTGAGCTTGCTATCAAGAGATGGAGGATTGAAGTGGTGGAGGCCCAAGTGGGGGATTCAGTTTCTCCAGTTCACAGACGTGCTGTCAGAGGTTGTATCTTGTAATCTCTGATTTATATTAATAGAAATATCTTTTCCTATCCAATAATGTGTGTTTGAATGAATATGTTCTCCATTGGATTATGTCAAATTCTTATACATTATTGATTATATATGCTAGAATAGATCTAACACCATGATATATAGAATGCTTGTATTGTTTACTTGTTGTTGAGGAAGTAACAGATCAATTCAAACTGAATATTGGAAAGCTCAACGGGGATCTACTTCAACCATCCGGAATAAGGTACGAGGTCTTATCCTTTAGTGTTAGACATTTTATTTCTATCGCATATTGGAAAGGATTGATTTCTAGATTCAAGCTATCTGTTGTGGTACCCCAAGCCATAGGAATTTCTCTCCGTAACAGAATTGGTGACTCTGGTGGGGAGTTCCTAGTAGTTGTCCTTTGGGGGTTGTTTTCTCGGCATTCAATGAATTTGAATTGCTCTTTCTCTCTTGTTTCTGTGTTAGGTATGGGGGCATGTATGCCTGGTAGAGTCTGATTGGTGTGAAGTTTGTCTCAGCCTGTCTGTTTTCCTTTATTTTATGCACCTTTCTTCCTGTACGCGGGTTTTTGATTTACAGTCGCATATACACGCGGTTTCCTCTGCGATTTATGCCTATACACATGGGTTTACTATGAACAGTCATGTATGCCCTTGATTTTTCCTTTTTGGGGAAGATAATTGGTTGCTGGGTGAATTCTAATATTTGCTGAGTCTCCTTTGGCACTGCCTGAGTCTGTTTTGACCTCTGTTTCTGACCAAAAACGTTTTTTTTCGGATAATTTTTTATTTTTAAGTAAGTTCTTGTCATGGCATTTTCGATTTTTTGTTTGAGATTAGTGCATTAGAGTTCTTTTACCTTAGTGCTTTGCTTGAGTGTTGTTTGGGTGTGCTTGCAGAGTCTAGGGGTCATAGAATCATTCTTTTGCTTTTTACATCTCGTTTATTTTCAAAAAATCCAAAAACATTTGCTTATCATCATGCATTGCATTTTGCACTTTGCATTTGTACTTGCACTAGATAGATTTTCTTTGGAGTACTAGTTAGGACTTCATATAGGAAATTTGCATTCATCATTTGAAGAAGAATTGTGCATTTCACATAGTAGCATACCCTATTTTCATGGACACAATGCATTTGCATTGATTGTTAGGTGTGCATTTTACTTCCTGTTGTGTCATAACACCATCAATTGCACGATCATATCCCTTTTTGAGTAATAAAGCCAACTAAAATCAATGCTAAATAAAATGAATTACACTCTTTTATTTTCTAGGGTGCACCAACAAGCTTAGGTTTTAGGATCTTGGAATAGTTCATTGTAATTTAATTCTCCAAGATCACTAAACAACAACATCTAGGTGTATGTCCATGTGAGTGTGTGAAATACTTGGTATAACTAGTGTTTCTCAGGATCCTCCTCTCAAAAGGGAGTTAAGCACGAGGCAGTATGAGCGGTTATTGATTGGGATGACCCCTAGTCATAACTGAGTAGCACCGGAGATATTTCCAGGATTGTATTCATATCTGGAGGCTCTTTCGAGAGTTTTGGGCTTTGCTACCCTGCCCATACGGTCAATCCCACCTGCGACTGTCTGCCTGAGCATTGATTATATTGAGGTGACCTTAGTGGCCTTACCTAGGATATCAAGGGGGTACTTTGCAAGGGTTATTCTGCAGGTGTCCTGGCCAGGTTGGGGTCGGACAGCACAGTCGCTTTACGCGTTGAAGCTGAGGGCCACAATAATTGGTTACATACCTCCGCTTGTTGTGTATGGGAGTCTCAAGCCTCTCCTAGGCGAGACATACCTGCTTCATTCGAGAGCTCAATTATCCAGCCCTTGTTTTCTTGCATTTGGCTTTATATTTTATTAGTGATTGCTCTGTGCGTGATAGTTGGCCTAGGGTTTACGTAAATAGAGAGTCTTTTCTATTTTTTGAGTCATTGTGGATCATTAGAGGAAATTTGGGGTCTAAAATGGGCCTTATAAGAAAACGTGCCAAAATAAGTTTTTGTGAGTTGGAATTCAAGAACCAATAGAATTTCAATAAAATAAGTCAACCATAATGGTTGAATTGACATATTTGTCATTAAAAACAACTACTTTTTTTGTTCATATTTTCGACATATCTCCCTGTGTTTTTACTCAAATTTCGATTGGGAGAGCTCCTTGGATGTGAAATTTGATTCCGCATCCAATGAGTACCCACACTGCATACTTTCAACGAACCCCGCTACCCCAAAAATAAGAAATACCTGAAAAAATGTGATGATGACATCATCATCATGTTTTTTCAGGTATTTCTTTTTTTTGGGGTAGAGGGGTCCGTCAAAAGTATGCAGTGTGGGTACTCGTTGGATGCGGAATCAAATTCTGCATCCAACGAGCTCTCCCGATCGAAATTTGAGTAAAAACACAGGGAGATATGTCGAAAATACGAACACAAAAAGTAGTTTTTTTCTTTCTTCCTCCAAAATTAATCAATATTATTTTATTATTTTAACTATTATTTTAATATTTTCCTTAGGAGGCCCATTTTAGACCCCAAAATTCCTCTAATGTTCGAGTACGGTTCCTCACCGTTCTCGTCGTTTAGCAAGAATTCCGCCTTCTACTTCTCCTCCTCCTTTGGGAGAGAGACCTAGACAGTCCAGGCGGACTATGTCACACATTGATTCACACACCATGGGAGACTATTTAGAGGATATTCCTGAACCACCTCCTCACATTCGTGTAGACGATGGGGAATTTACTCCTACTTATGATCCTTCACCCAACTTAGCTAAGTTAGGTCCTGTGATTTCTGAGATAGGACCCTTGCATGATAGACCTACTCACTCGAGGTCTGATTCCCCATTGACACGTTACCGGTATGGAATGCCGGAAGACGTCAAGACTCATTTTGAACCTGTCAGCACTAGCTACGGTAGTTATGCTATGTCTAGTTTCCCTTCACATGATTTGACATTTCATGTCAAATCCGATTTTGAGCCTAACACTATGCCTGGGGGCACTCTCATTCCTTACCATGCGGAGAGGTTTGGGAGCACTAGTCACATTGCACCTTCCGTCCCAGTGGTGGAAGCTCCATCGTATCTCCCTCCTAGGTCTAGGGTTAGCGATCCGATTAGGATACCAGATCCAAGATGAGTGACGATAGGAAGTAATACATATATTATTACTCAGGTTCCTTCGTCCTCAGTCCCTAGTTCTTCAAATGTACATCCTCCACCTTATTCACGTGGTCCTTCAAGCCGGTATATGGCTACGAGTCAGGTCCGTGCTGCGGTTACTAGACCGATTGTGTCTCAAGTTCACATACTGCCCACTATGTCAAGAGGCTATGTTCATTCTTCTAGAGGTCATCTTGCTACTTTCGGGGCATATATCCCTACTTCCGGAGTGTATCTTTCTACCTATAGAGTGTCTCATGGGGCATCGCATGTGATGACCTATGGACCTTATTATGGGATGCAGTATGAACAGGTTTATTCACCTTATGGAGGCAGGTATCAACAACCTACTTACTCTCATAATTACGGCTTTGTAGCTCCTACTAGTCAAGGTCCACCATACTATGGTACTTCCACGCCACCCTATACGGGTCAGACAGGAGGAGGACACTATGGCCAAGGCCATGGTGGTAATCAACCCTATATGAATCAAGGAGCGGTCCATCGACCTCATCATCCTAGGCTCCCTTTCCTTGCAATGCTTAATCTTCTTGACTTATCGAGACTTACGAACGATCCTGTGGCTAATGACTCGGCTTGGCCGACTGTTCCTACCAAGCTTCCTTCAGACATACCTAAGTTCAAAGGAAAACTGGGAGAGGATCCGATCGAACACGTTACTACGTTTCACCTTTGGTGCTCTTCGAATTCATTACATCAGGACTCAGTCTGTTTGCAACTATTTCAACGCACCCTCACAAGGCCTGCTATGAAATGGTATATAGAGTTGCCTAAGGGAGCTTTTGCTTTGTTCGACAACCTTGCGATGACTTTTCTTAATCACTTCCAGCTACTAGTGTGCTATGACGTTGGTACTGAACTCTTGTCGACATTTCGACAAGATAAAGCCACACATATTTCTGATCATATTCAAGAGTGGCATAGATGGAAGAGATTAATTAAAGCCTTTATACCACTAGAATTCCTTCTCAAGTGGTTCCTCAAGTCGTTATTGCCATATATAGTGAAGGATGTTTCCACATCCAGAGTGTAGAATGAGGAACAAGCGATCTTTAGGGCGTAGGAACTGGACTTGATCTATGCTCAATCTGGTTTGTTGTATGAGATTATTCCCAATGCTCCTCGTTCTAGTTTCGATCCCAAAGTCAAACCTGGACCACATGCCGATGGCATTGTGGGTTGTGCAAGTCCGAAACCTGCAGATTCAGTTGCAAAACAAGCTAGTAAATTGTCAAACAACCAATCTACTTTGGGACAAGCTATGGCTTCATCTCAACCCGCCCAAACGGTGAATGTACTTTCTGTGCAATTGTCAGACCAGAAGGGTGACCAGCAGCCCAGAAGGAATAGAAAAAAGGGTAAAAATAATAATTGAAAGGGTGGGAATAAGAATGAGAATGCTAACAATAATGACAAGAACGGTAGAAATGTTGGGGGGGACAAGCAAGCGAAACATAAGGTTAAGTTTCCTTGCAAGCTATGTAAGGACGATCACCTCACTTACTTGTTCCCCCGGATCGAAGAAGCTTCGAGATTCTTAGCACAAGGCCCAGCTATGATAACTTACCCTTTACCACATAACCAAAATATGAACTCGAAGTCCCATGACCAGTCTAGTGATGATGATCCACCAGAGGGTAGTGGTCATGGGTGCATTAACATGGTCCATGCTACGAAAGTTGTGGCTTGTGTGAAAGATTATAGTTCATCACAACCCAGCCCAGGAAAAGAACCTGATCCACCAGGATCCCCTTTGCGCATTGAGAAACCTACAGATAAACCTGAGGCTGCACCTCACATTCCTAAGGGAGTTCTTAAGAATTCAGGGCATAATCCAAATTCCCGAGCTGCCCAGAATTATTCAGTTATCAAGGATTTGGGCCATACTCCTTGTACAATGTCTGCATTGGAAGTGCTTCAGAGTTGTCCTTCGCAAAGGAAGGCATTGCTTTCTGCCCTTGGTGTGAACGATGATGATTCTTCCTCTATGATCAAATTTGAAAATGCAGGACATCAGCCTCGCTTTCCCTACTATGTGTCTCTTTTGGTGCATGTAGAATGTCTTGGTATGACCGTCAAACGTACTGTGATTGACAAGGGCGCTGCTGCTTCTGTGATGTCTTTGGTCTGTTGGAAGGGTCTTAGTTCTCCTGAGCTATCTAAATCAGCGACTATGTTAACTTCTTTCGATGGCAGATCTTTTAGGCTGCACGGCATCCTTCCTTCCCTTAAAGTCCATTTGGGGGGAAAGACTGTTGCGATAGAGGTTGAGGTGGTTGATGCGCCCCTTGACTATAATATCCTCCTGGGTAGGAACTGGATGTACAGTATGCAAGCCATTGCTTCTTCCTTGTTTCGCATTGTATGCTTTCCACATAACGGGAAGATCGCAATGATTGATCAGATGACATTCAAGAATCCATCTGTTACCGCATCTTCGGGAGCTTCGATCCTGATCGTTGAACACTCTCAGCCGAAAACTGGGAGTGTGGGTGTAGGCATGTATCCATCCCTCATGGGAAGCTTTATTTGTCCTGCACCGATCCTCATGATAGGATCTAGTTTCGATGAGGCTTCGACTTCTACAATATCGGTGTCTTTTCACACGAATCATATGGAAGACCCTTGGATTCTTCCTACACCGAGTACTTCGAGTGAGCCTGTCGAGACGAGCATGCCGTTGCCTGTAGCCATGATAGCTTATCAAGCTAATCTCAAGAGTGTTGCAAAGCCTAGTCCTTCCTCTTCACGGATGGAGGAGGAGGATCCGTATGTGCTACCAGCATGGGCAGTACAGTCTTCTCATGCCCACGACTACCTTGATATAGTTTTTCATTCGGATGAAGCAATTATTGAGGCTATGTCGAGATTTGAGCCACCATGGGAGGAACTTCATCATAGATCGTACTTTCTCCTAGAGCTTGACCATTTGGAGCGTGAGGATTTTAGGGTGGTTCTTAGTCAGAGAGTTGGTAGTCCTATGGTTCCATTAAGCTCTCCTGGTCCGATGGCTGATGGAAACATCGCAAACATATCTTCAATGATTCCTATCAACGTCTCTCACAATCCTGGCACAATAGAGAATTTCTATATTGAGGCGGAATGTTCCCAAGCTGAGATTCTGGAATATACCGAGCTATTCAAGGAATTCCGCGATATTTTTGCTTGGTCTTACGACGAGATGCCAGGTATTGACCCTTGTATTGTCGAGCACGAAATTAAGACTTACCCCAATGCTAAGCCTGTTCGACAATGATTACGTGTAGTGAATCCTAGGAAAGCACCTGCCATTAAGGCAAAGATAGAGAAACTATTGAAAGTCGGTTTCATCTATCCCGTTCCCTTGACGGAGTGGGTTTCAAACCCTGTTCCGGTGGATAAGAAGTAGGCAGCGATCTGCATATGCACTAATATCCGCGATTTGAATCGTGCCTGTCCTAAGGATAACTTCCCCATGCCATTTATAGATCAGATTTTGGATGAGTGTGTGGGGAGCGAGGTGTTCTCCTTTATGGACGGCTTTTCTGGGTATAATCAAATACAGATTAAACCTAAGGACCAACACAAGACTGCATTTATTTGTCCTTGGGGAACGTTCGCATATCGAAAAATGCCTTTCGGCCTTAAAAACGCCGGAGCTACATTTCAGTGGGTAATGACCTTGATTTTCCATGATCTCAAGTCAATTATCGAAGTATTTTTGGATGATCTCGCTGCTCATTCTTGTATGAGAATGCATCATCCCTATCACTTGAGATTGGTATTCGAAAGATGCTGGCACTATTCAGTTAGATTAAATCCTCATAAGTGCATCTTTTGCGTGAATTCAGGTCGTTTGTTAGGATTCATCATTTCAAAAGAGGGTATAAGAGTCGACCTTTTGAAGGTTGATGCAATACTTCAGTTGTCTCCCCCGAAGAATATTTGTCATCTTCAGTGTTTGCAAGGCATGGAAAACTTCTTACGAAGATTTGTTGTCAACTTTTCCAGTTTGACTAGAGGCTTTATGCATCTCTTGAAGAATGATACTCCATTTTATTGGGATGAGTGAGCCCAGGACTCCTTCGATGCACTCAAGCAAGCCCTAGCATCGGCCCCAGTGATTAGTCCCTCGGACTATATCCGTGATTTTTTATTATATGTGGCTGTGTCCTTAGAGACGATTGGTATGGTCTTGGTTCAAGAGGATGATGAGCTCCAAGAGCATGTCATATATTATCTGAGCCGAAACCTTATTGACGCAGAGATTCATTATTCTCATGTCGAGAAGCTTTCTTTAGCTACCGTACATGCGGTTCAGCATTTGAGACATTATATTCTCCTTCTCCAGACCTTGGTTGTGGCCCATGTCAATCCATTTCAATTCATCCTCACCCAAAGGATGATTGGGGGAAAGTATAATAAATGGATTGTCATTCTGCAAGAATTTGATCTTGAGTTTGTTTCAGCAAAAGCGAAGAAGTCTTTAGTCTTTGTAGAGCTCATATCGGATTTTCTGAGTGAGACCAAGGAGTTGGTGTGTGAAGATACGTTTGTTAATGAACACATATTCTTAATCTCTACGTTAGACCCATGGTATGGGGATATCATAATATATTTACAAACACTGAATACCCCTACTCACCTCTCGCGAGATGAACGACGACGATTACATCACGTCTCTAAGAACTAACTTATAGTGGACAATACTTTGTACTGCCGCGGGGTAGATTCCCTTTTACGATGTTGTTTAACTCATGACGAGGCTGAGGTTGTCCTGAATTATTGCCATGGAGGGGCGTGTGGTGGTCATTTATCTGGGCTTTCTATAGCTCAAAATATTTTGAGAGCAGGTTATTTCTAGCCGTCGATCTTTAAGGATTGTGTTGATGCGGTCAAGAGGTGCCACCCTTGCCAAGTGTTTGCATGTAATATGTGCTTGAAACCTGCCCCATTACATCCCATTATCACCGCCGGTCCCTTCACTAAGTGGGGGCTCAATTTTATGGATTGCAACCCAACTTCGGCTGGGGGGAACCATCACATTATAGTGGCTGTTGATTATTTCACGAAATGGACTGAGGCTATGCCTACAGTAAAATCCGACGGTGAGATAGCCGCTCACTTTGTATTCAACCAAATTATTACTTGGTTCAGGATTCCGAAAGATCTTGTCACTGACCATGGCTCGCACTTTCAGAACCGTATGATGGAAGAGTTGGCATCGAAGTTAGGGTATAAGCAAGAGCACTCCTCTTCTTACTACCCCCAAGCAAATGCACAGGTAGAGGAAATGAATAAATCACTCAAATCCATTCTCCAACGAACCATCGCACAAAGCAAGAACAATTGGCACATTATGTTATATCCTGCTTTGTGGGCATATCGAACTACGGTGAAGACTGCCACTGGTTTTTCTCCATATCAGCTTGTGCATGGAGTGGAATCGATATTGCCGGTTGAATGCAAAATTCCTTCATTGAAGCTAGCTATGGAACTATTACCAGACACTTCACACTTGGAGGAGCATTTGGTTCACCTCGATCAACTCGATGAGCAGCATCGGGATGCCTTGGTGGCTCTAGAGGTTAATAAGCATCGCGTTAAGGTCCAGTACGATAAGTCTGTCCGTCCAAGAGTGTTTAGTGAAGGAGACTTGGTCCTTTTGTGGGATCAACCGAAAGAACCCTTGGGGGTAGGGAAATTTAATCCTATGTGGCGTGGTCCTTCCGTGGTCAAGCGAGTGTTAGAGAAGGGTGCTTATGAGTTAGTGGATTACAAAGGAACAGCTTTGGTGGAGCCTATAAATGGGCTCTATCTCAAAAAGTACTATGCATAATATTTAGCCAAGGCTGCTTGTTGTATATTATTGTACATCTTTGCATAGTTAGGTCTTTTTCTTATCATGATCGGGTTTGTTATTAGTTTCCGTTTCTTTTGGCAGATGTCAAGGGAATCTTCCACCTACATAGGATTCATGGATGGTGCAAGCCATCACACTCAACACTTAGCCTCTGCTTCTTGGGTGATTTATACTCCTATGGGTCAGGTACTGTCTTCAGGAGGTTTATGTCTAAGGCCATCTTCCAACAATGTTGCTGAATATACCACCATTATTGAACTTCTACGGGATGTCATTCTACATGGCATTCTATCTCTTGAGGTACGTCTTGATTCGGAGTTAGTAGTGTCACAGCTCAATGGTTTGTAACATGTTAGAGATCGGACGTTATTGAGAAGATTCTTACGTGTGAGATTGTTAGAACAGAAATTTGACAATATAACATATATACACATTCCAAGAAATAATAATCAAGTTGCTGACTCATATGCTAACTACATGTTAGATTGGCATTTGTTTCATCCATAATAAATTAATCACAAACACAATTTTTACGCATGTAAATAAATAAATCGATCACCATAAAACTTTTTATACATCAAAAATGTGATAATACATAGTGTCATGATACAAAATTGGGGCTTTTAAGCCACCATCATATAGTACACGGTCGTACAAAATGTATACACCCCCAGGTGTCTAATATTGTGGAGGAGGAGGAGGGTTGTGACCATGGAACGTCACTACGGCTCTAGCTAGCTGTTGAAATAAACGCACCCATGCGCGTGGTACACCCACCACCTACCGCTGCATGGCCTCAGGCAAGTCCTCGACTTGTGCCATGGGAACTCTATGATTCAGTCTCACAAAGTTGGCATGAATGCTCTGGAGCGTCCACTCCACATCCACACCCGTGATTTCATCTCCTCTTCCCCTCCGTCTATGACGAGGGAAGCCCTCTGGCCGCCGTGGTCCCACATCTGCACACAAATGGTAGATGTCACTATGTGTTTTCACGCAAAAACATGTCGTTTTTCTTCCATACAATCAAGAAAATACAAAAAATTTAAATAACTCAAAAAATTTAAAAAAGAGTGAGGGTCGAGATTCATTACCTATATCACCATATGCCGATCCTAGTGGCAATGGCATGTCTGGATCCCCCCGGAAATCTATCCCTCCATAGGGGTAGTCATCAATGGAAACTATCTATCGTCACCACCATGGAAAGAAGTCAACTGGATATGGTTTGGCCACCCTACCACCCCCCAGTCTACACATCGCATCTTCCCGACACCGTTGGGCCGGGTCTTGAACCCCTTGGAGAGGAACATCCACTCTAGGGCTCAATCCTGGAACACACTCGAAGAAAAACGTGCTCAAGATACTGTTGAACCCGAAGTTCTGTACCCTGCCTGCCTTACACTCACTGAGCTGGTGTTTCATGTTACTCAGTAGCGTAGTACTCCAGTCATAGATTGTGGGTCTCATGCACTCCACTGCATAGAACATCAGAGGCCGCGAGGCCTGGTGGAGTGATACTAAGCCGACTATCCTACCCAGTGTCAATGGTATGGCCTTTAGGCCCAGCACCTGTATAGCATTGATAGGGACCTGACTCCCCACTTTCTCGGTGTCTGGATAACAGTACACTACAATGTACTTGTTGATAGTCAGGCCACCCCCTGGCCCACCTCAGGAATGAAGGTTCACCGCCTCCCCTCGTCTAGAAAGACCTATGATAAAGTATATGTCCTCCACCTCTATAGTGAGGGACATCCTGTCAATATGAAAGGACTCCGAGTCTAGATCCCAATAGTCTACCAGCATCTGTAGCAGTCTTGGTTTGGCCCTCAAACCACCAAGACACCAAAACTTGTAGAGTCCACATGCACAAAGATCTTGTTGGGCCATTAAGTCTGCCCTTACTGCTTCCTCTACTTCACCATGCTCACGCTCTCTCCACTCTAGCACCATCCTACAAAAGAAATTGAAATTTTCCCATTAGTTTAGTTGAAAATCATATGCATGGCCTCATACACGACTGTTTTGAAGACAACCACATATGTACGCGGGTTTGAGGTCCTTTTCTGCGTATATCCAGCCCTATACATGGAAAAATCCTCGATTTCCGTGTGGGCCGCAGTGCTCATTTTGGGATGGCTTAAAAAATTCATTTGACCATGAAAATCTATAAAAATTATGTCAAAATGCAAGAGGAGAGCATGAGTAAATACCTGGAAGAAACGGTTGTGAATTCCGCCGGCTGGATCTCCTAAAATTTGCAGTTGAAAGTCAGAGCTCAAATGGGTAAAAGTTTCAAATGATTTATATTTTTTACTATTTATAGAAAAAATTTCAAATATTTGAAAATTTTTACCCCCTTTCCTATAGTTTTGACATTTTCTAACCATTTTGGACTGTTTTTGACATAATTGGTGTTGTAGAATACCTTTTTCAGTGCCATTTCAGCTGTTGGATTGACCCGTTCGTGCCGATATTAGGTATCATGACTAAACTAGCATATAGGTTAGGTTTCACCACCGTTTACATTTTGCATGACCTTGTGACCATATCACCATGACCTTAGGTACAAACCCACTCTATTATGTCACGGAACCTTCTTGTTGCTTTAGAAGTGGCATGATACGAGTGGTAGAGCTTCACCTTACATGGGTACCCTAGTTAGCACCTTATTTGTATTTGGTGCCCATGCCGATGGTTTCTCCTTTAGGGTGTGGGAGTCCGTTGTATAGTACTACCATGACATTTCGCAAGAGCCTCATACTCCTCTTGATCTTATGCTAGCCCATTTCCCTCAGGACTCCCTCATGTCAAGTTGTGAATGCATTATCATGAGCTTTTCCTGCCTTATTGAGCTTTATGCCGGCTCCCCTGACATTGCGTTTCAGCCATATAGCCTAAGCTTGTCTCATGTCTAGCCATGCAGAGCCATTTTTTATATCCTTCGCAGCTTGATTCCCTTTTTACCGACAGGGGATTTTCCCCCAAGTGTCTATATCCTACACAGGTATCCTTGCATTGAGCATAGGTATGTTCCACTGCTTGGAACTAGTTTGTTTTCCCTTATGACACTCGTCTCCTCCTATTTTGTAACTATAAAGCTAGTTTATTCTTTTTTCAAGCTTTTCAAATAACTGAAAAAAGTCCAAAAAAATCAAAAAACCAAAAGGTCGGACAAGGAAAGATGTTATCTTTGGCAGCTGTCGAGTCGTGTCGCCTTCGAACAGAGCACTATATATCACATCCATTGGTTGGGTTATAGTTTGACTTTAGGAGCTGTACTCATTTATCTGAGTTTATCTCCACCGACTGGTTAAGCTTCCAGTCCCTATGGAGCCTCTGTTGATGCCTCCTGTGTCATAGAGATGTCCCAGTTTGTATATCAAGTCTATGCTACCTTCATTTAGTCACCATACGCCGTTATTCTCTTGTTCGAAGGAAGGTGAAACCTGAGTCGTCCATTCCTCAGTTATCTTGACTTTACATGTCGGCCATTCCCGATACAGTTACTGGTTCGTGCACTTTATGATTGAGTCCTTCCACATTATAAAGCTTTGTTGAGTACCTCATGTTGGATGATGGGGGATGCCTTAATGCCCTCCTTCCAGCGGATTTCATCCCATCGACTTCAAATCATTTATTCTGGGATTGGAGTCTAGAGTCATTTTTGAGTGCCTTGAGACTTGCAGTCATCAATGGCAGGTTCTCTCGCCATCGACAGTTTCTTGGGAATACATCAATGTCCCCTAATCGATGGATCCTTTCAAGTGTTCGACCTCAACACATTTATTCACACTTGTTAGTTTGCACTCTAGAACCTTGATTCCCATTTTCATTATCGGTGGGTGATCTCACGTCTGTTAACGGTATACATTAATGACCAGTAATCACATGATGGACTACTATGTTCGACCTTGACACCTCTATTCGCATAGTAGGACATGTACTCATAGCAGTTTGTGTAGAAGACTTTCCATATTGGTGGCATCTCTTATATGCTACCTCCTTGATCGTTCCAGTGTTCATGAGATTTCAGCTCTCGTGACTTGATTCTAGTGTATGTTAGACATTTCCAGCCACTATGGAGATCTTTATCTATTGTATATCTTCAGCCATTTTGGAGATAATGGTCCTTTGTATATCTTCATCATGGAGATTCTGATCTATGTATAGTGTACGTGGCGATGACCACATATGTGATATCATGTATCATGCCTATTCATGGCCATTGTACTCTTATGTATCCGGGACTGCTATATGAATTTGCAGTTATATGCAGAGTTGTATTATTGCACCATGCTTATTGGGTGGCTAGTCTTCCATTTGGGATCCTTCATCACTCCACTTCTGGGATGGACTTATAATGTATTTCGGCCATCGTATGACCCCTCTGACCTCACACATTAGGGGGCATCTGTTATAGCAGATTTCACCACTCTAGGTGAATCACACTTTGTATGGCCTTCCCATGTCCCACTGCAGAGTCCTTAGACCCTATGGACCACTTTTTTTCTTTTGATGTTTCCTTTATCATCCCTAAAAACACATGAAAAATGCTATACGCGACTTTTAAACATATAAGCACGTACATATGTAGGTTTGACCACTAAAACCGTGTACATTGGGATGTGTGCATAATCCAAATCCTTTTGGAGTTTTCCTTGACATGGATCCAACTCATTTGACTCCTGGCCTTCCCTATGCCTTGATATCGCTCGGATTCAACCTTTCATTACCCCTTTGAAAAGCTATATAAGGAACCCCTTGGTACATTGAAGGCATAAGAGAGAATTGAGAGCAATGAAACTATAGTCCATTGTTGCCGGAACTTATGCTTGAGTCTGCATCCCTTTGTCCCTTGGAGCACTTTTGTGTTCTTCCCAATCTTGCCTTTTGCTTGTGAGTTTGCTATCGAGAGATGGAGGAATGAAGTGGTGGAGGCCCCAGTGGGGGATTCAGTTTCTCCGGTTCGCAGACATGCCGTCAGAGGTTGTATATTGTAATCTCTGATTTACATTAATAGAAATATCTTTTCCTGTCCAATAATTTGTGTTTGAATGAATATGTTCTCCATTGGATTATGTCAAATGCTTATACATTATTGATTATATATGCTAGAATAGATCTAACACCATGATATATAGAATGCTTGTATTGCTTACTTGTTGTTGAGGAAGTGTAGCTAGGGTTTTCACCCTAGCTTGTGCTGATGAGCACCTACTAAGGAATCTGGATTCCTTAGTAGCAGTTCAATAATGTAAATAAAAATAAACTAAACTAAAGCAGAAAAAGTAAATAACGTAAAGCAAAAACGGTAAGAAAATAAGTAATGGTGTTTTTTATTTATGTTACCTCCGATGAGGAGGTTGGTGGAGTCCGTTGCGCTGGTCCGATGTCGGCGGCCTCGAGCTCCGAGCTGCTTCCTTTCCTTTTCCGGTGGTGGAAATGGGCCAAAAGGGTTCTCGATGATGGAAATGGCTTGATGGTAAGCTAGGGTTTCGAGAATAATTTCGACAGAGGTAGGATGCTTTTGACTGTGGATGTGAAATGAGGGGTCTCCACCACTTATTTATAGTTTTTTAGTGGTGGAGTGCTGGCCCATGGTTTTGGAAACCATGTGGTTTAGGGCAGCTTGTTTAGGGTTTTTGCTGTTTTTAGGGTTTTCCTCCTTTTTCCTCATTATTTTTATTCCTTTTCTTCCCTTTTGGGGATTTTTGCTAAATTTTGGTTATTTTTGGAGGAAAAAGGGGTTTTTTGACCTTTTGGAGGCTTTTTAGATGATTTTATGGCCTTTTAGAGGCATTTTGGGCCTTTTGGAGGCTTTTTAGTGGGATTTTCAGGGAATATGGTAGGTAAATGGACAAATGAGCCACGTAGTGGGGTAGATGAGGTAGTTAACCATTTTTGGGTGTTAACAGGAAGTAACAGATCAATTCAAGCTGAAGATTGGAAAGCTCAACGGAGATCTACTTCAACCGTCCAGAATAAGGTATGAGGTCTGATCCTTTAGTGTTAGACATCTTATTTCTATTGCATATTGGAAAGGATTGATTTCTAGAGTCAAGCTGTCTGTTGTGGTACCCCAAGCCATAGGAATTTCTCTCCGTAACACACATGATCAGATATAAGTGCAAGGCCATTTTGATGTGATTGAGGGATGTGTTCCCACTTGATCAGATATAAGGGCTGATGCCATTCTCTGAGAGAATGGAGACACCTGGTCAGTTACCAGGAATCCTCAGTCTGGGACCGAGAGCCATTTTGATGTGGTGTGTTCACACATGGTCAGATGTAAGTGCAGTGCCCTTCTGATGCAATGTGTTTGCACATGGTTGGATGTAAGTGCAGATCCCTTCCGATGCAGTGTGTTCACACATGGTCGGATGTAAGTGCAGAGCCCTTCCAATGCGGTGTGTTTGCACATGGTCTGATGTAAGTGCTGAGCCATTCTGGCGCAATGTGTTTACACATGGTCAGATGTGAGTGCTACTCCTTTCTGACAAGATGAGGTTAGATGCGAGTGTTGGGCATGCCTTTTTGACAAGATGAGGTTATATGTAAGAGCTGGGCGAGCCATTCTGACTTAGGCTCAAATATAAGCATTGAAGACCTACATGAAGGCTAGGCCTACAACCAGCATGAAAAAGGGTTGGATTTGTAGAAATTCTTGTGATGAGAAGAATGAAGAGATAGAACCATTTGATTAAGATAGAAAAATCAGTATTGATGATGATGATCCAGATCAAGTGATGATCCAGACTTGATGATGATCCAACAGTGACAATCCAGATCAAGTGATGATCCAGTAGTGACGATCCAGATCAAGTGATGATCTAGACTTGATGATGATTTAGCAGTGATGATCCAGATCAAGTGATGATACAGACTTGATGATGATCCAGTGATGATCCAGACTTGATGAAGATGACTTGACAATGAAGATGAATTGAAGATGAAGATGACTTGAAGACGAAGATGACTTGATGATGATCCATATGATACAGAGAAGAAGACTTGTGCTGATAAATTGTGTCGAGAGAATACCTTCCTAGTTAAGAGTGAGTGTTGATGTATTTGTAACTTCGAAATGTATTCACTTGTATATCTTATGTATTGTACCCCAATGTTTACTCCGAGAAGTATCTATAATGTAATTGAGTCATGTCATGCCCCGATGTTCCGATCATGAGATCAAATAATGTAAACAAGTCATGTAAAGTCATTGAGGTTAAACCTCCATTGTAAGTCGCGGAAATAATCCCCACAATTGTGTCAAGGTTAACCCTCCTTATTGATCAAAGGGAAAATTCCCCAGAGTTGTGGGGCACTAGGGTTATTAGACTCTCCTAGAGATGTTGGCTCTAGTAAGTAATTGTTAAGTGGGGCCGACATGTTAATGTGGACATTAAGTGAATGAAAGAATATAAATAGAGAGTGAGCCTCTCTATTTATAACACACACACTCACTCACTGGGGCACATGAGTGAGAGAGGAGAAGATCTCTCAAGTGTGAAAGAGAGAACAAGCTATGGAGATAATCTTTTCTATTTTTGGGTTTTACTGCTGCCATTGGTGCTCATTGTATCTCTGAGGAAGTTGCGAGGTTTTCTCCTTTATGGTTTCCCTGAGGAAAATTCTTTGTGTCTCTTATCTATTGTGTTTATTGTTGTGCATGTTATTCTCTTAGATAATATCCTAAGATAATGCTAGCTTGAATGATAAAAATCTAATAGTTGAATGGTGGTACAATACTTCCTACCATACTACATCTAAAATGACTCCATATGAAGTTGTTTATGGGAATCCACCCCCAGTGATCCTTCCATACACCCCCAACAGTTCACTAGTTTAGGCAGTTGACATGGTTCTTCGAAACCACGATCAGATTCTTCACATTCTGCAAGAGAATCTTCACATGGTAAGAAATCACATGAAACATCATGCCAATCAACACTGTTCTGAGCGCACCTTTCAAGTCGGTGATATGGTTTTTATTTTTCTACATCCTTACAATCAATCCTCCCTAAAACTCAAAGGGCATCCGAAGCTGGCTCCAAGGTTCTATGGGCCATATAAAGTTCTTCAGAAGATTGGGTCTGCTTCTTATAAATTGGAACTTCCTCCTTCTTCTCGCATTCACCAAGTCTTTCATGTTTCTTGTCTCAAGAAAGTGTTTGGCACCAACATCAGAGCACAAACTATTTTACTATAGTTGGATAAGGAAAGATCCATAATTTTGGAACCGGAGGCCATCCTCAATAAGCGCACTCGTCAGCTTCGCTCTCGGTCCATCACAGAGGTATTAATTCAGTGGCACAACATGCAACCAGAGGATGCTACATGGGAATCGCTCCTTCAAATTTAGCAGCAGTTTCCACATCTGAAGATTTGAGGAAAAAATATTTTTCTAAGAGGGAGGGGATGTTAAGAACCCATGTCAACCCCCCTCTTTATTTTGTTAGTATATTTCGTAGGAGGCATATGTTTTGTAAGTCGTCCCATTAGTATGTTGTATTATCCCACATTCATGGGGAGCAAGTAATAGTTGTTAAGTCATCCAATTAATATGTTGCATTATCCCACATTCATGGGGAGTAATAGTTGTTTAGATTAGAATTAGTATATAAGTATGTGTTGAGGCTAATGAAAGCATCGAAGATTTATTTTGTATTGAGATTTCTCAAAGGAGGTTTCCCCCTCGAAGTGGCCTACGATCAATAAAATCTCTTATGTGATCCATTATTTCTGTTATATCATGCATTCTCATTGTTTATTGCAGGAGGTTCTCCACAAATTTCTACCCATGTTTCATCACAGACTAGTCCCAACACCAAATTGTTAGGAGTATTAATCCTCCCTTGGTCAAATGTCTATTAGATTAATTATTTCCTAACTTAGGAACCTTAAATTAATTAAATGGGCCCACTAGTGCAATTGGGTCCACTTGGCCCAATGGGGCCACATGCACCAATCATTGAAGTGTGGGGAACACTACTAGAGGTTAACTTCCACTTACTACATGTGCATGCATCAGTTAGGGCGCCTCCTAGACCAATCCCTACATTTTAGGAGCCATTGGGAGTCCCAACACCAACCTACTTCAGTCAATTGGTGTTAGCACTAGTTAGTCTTAGTTAGTCCTCAGTTACAATCAGTTACTTCACATTCAGTTAATACAGTGCTACTAATGCATGGTTGCATGGGTAGGAGCGCTTTTCCTACCTACTTCACTCTTAGTTGCACTGATTTAACTAGTTGTTACTGCCTATTTGAGTTATTGGTCATCGGGTAGTTGTCTATTTGGACTCCGATAATGATTAGGAGACCTTGAGTTAGAGATTCAGTTAGATACAGTCTTATCCACTTGGAGGATTCGAATTCATTACTCATGCATTCAAATTATTTTCTATGTATACACCTTTGTAACACCGGATATTATTATGATGAATATACTATAAATTCCTGAGCAATACTTGTCCATTTCCTGTGTGGTTTTCCTTGTTGGATTTGTATTTTCATTCTTCATTAAATTGCTGCAACATTATTAGAAATATCTACCTGAAGATCTAAATGGAATTCAAATTCTAACTTGGTATCAGAGCCTTCTCAGATAGGTTTCATGCTTGTTTCTCCCCATTGAACATCAGAAGTAGTTGGGTTTCCACAGAAGTCCCCTATGAAAATTTGCTAGATCTGGATTCATTCAGAGCAGCAGAGAGGGCATGACAGACCCTGAAAACATGTTCATTCCAGGAGCAAAAGCATGATTCTAACAATTCTTATGTTTTAGTATTATTTACAGTGAAATTGATAGGTGCTACGTAGCTTGAAAGAAGTATTTGCAGTCTCCCTGCCAGAGCAATTATGAGTTCTCAAACTCTTGAGCCACGGATCCACACAACTTCCAATTACCTTGATTAGAGGATTGATATGCAGCTAACCTTGCGCAATCATGGATACCACAGGATCATACATGGATGGGAGGCTGAGCCTCATCAGCGGATAGAGTGAAACAAGTTCCTAAACTGTTGTGATGAAGCCTTCAGGTACTTATGTACTTATATTTCCAGTTATTTCCTCTTTCATCTAGAAGGATTGAGGACTCTCAGAGAAGCCTCGAAGAATATTGATAGCTTGTTTAACAAACAAGATGATATTCGGGGACACATTTTGGAGAATGAGTTGGTATCTTTACATCCTAGCTGTTTCGAGACTATTGAACAACTCTTCTCCAAATTCAAGTCTCTAGTGCTACAATGCAGACAGTGTGGGATAGAGCAGAAGGATGAGCATAATGTCATTCCAATACTCAGCAAACTAGGTCCTAAGTACTCTATCTATGTCTATATGTTTCATTCCAAGTGGGAAAGCTTTCCTGACTGCAAACTTCCTTCTTTAGATTCATTTTCTGGGTCCATTAGAGGAAATTTGAGGTCTAAAATGGGCCTCCTAAGGAAAATAATAAAATAATAGTTATTAATTTTGGAGGAAGAATGAAAAAAACTACTTTTTGTCTTCATATTTTCAACATATCTTCTTGTGTTTTTACTCAAATTCTGAGCAGGAGAGTACCCACACTACATACTTTTGACGGACCTGGCTACCCCAAAAACAAGAAATACTTGAAAAAACGTGATAATGACATCATCATCACGTTTTTTCAGGTATTTCTTTTTTTTGGGGTAGCAGGGTCGGTCAAAAGTATGCAATGTGGGTACTCGTTGGATGTGCAATTAAATTCCTCATCCAATGAGCTCTCCTGCTCATAATTTGAGTAAAAACACAGGGAGATATGTCGAAAATACGAACAAAAAAAGTAGTTTTATTTTATTGCAAATATGTCAACTCAACCATTATGGTTGACTCATTTTATTGAAATTCTATTGGTTCTTGAATTTCAACTCAGAAAATTTATTTTTGGCGTGTTTTCTTATAAGGCCCATTTTAGACCCCAAATTTCCTCTAATGCCTTGATCAAGGAACAAAACAAATTGATTCGAATGGGAGTCATCCAGACTTCCAAATATCAATCTCTCTTGGTTACTAACTCTTCCTAAGCACAAGAAAAGGGGAAATCAAAGAAGAAGGATCCAAAGGCAGCTGATTTGAAGCCTAAACCAAATCAACAAGCTTCCAAAGGGGCCTCTGGATCTAAGAAGAAGAAATTTGAAAAGAAGTTATTTCCGTATTGTGAAAAGGGATACTGTTGAGGCCTAGAAATTCGCAGGCAACAACAGTAAGGGATTCTCCCCAATCAACGTTACCAACTAGCCCATGACTGTTTGGTGTAGGGAATCCATCTAGTTTGCGGTCCGGCTACCATAGGTCAAGTAACAAAAATAAAAGGTTTTACCGGCTGCGGCCCGATCCACCATGTATATTTTTGTGTTTTTAGTTTTAAGTATGATATGCAAGTGCCTATCTAAAATGAATATTGATAGAGAATACAAGGAGTGGTCACAATGTGATGCGCAGGTTCTTACCTCTCGTCTTAAACTCTCTTGCATCTAAATCACACACAACAAGAAATTAAAACTAACTACCTAACCTATCCCTAGGGAGAAAGATTATCATTTATTAATGAGTAATGTATTTTGTACATGCATTATGAAAAATCACAGATAGCTGATACTTCTTTCAAAACACATGAAAATTTAAAGATATTTGAACAACCAAATAGCCAATTGTTTATGAACAACATTCATTACTCATGGTGGAAATTTTCATAAAATAAACTAGAGAACATTCATAAAAGAACATAGGTTCAAAGAGTTAGAATGATCTCACAGTTAATGGACACAAAGCTGAAAAATGAAATAGCTCATCTTCAACAAATCCATAGCACAACATTTGAACATTCCAACAAGCTTTCTCCAACAGGAAAATTGTAATTATCTATTGCAAAAGGAAATAGTTCTTCTTACAATATGTCTTCACAAATCTAACTGGGAAAAAGTCCCTCATTCCCTCTAACTTTCCTATCTTTATACAAAGACAACTAAACCTTTGGGTTGCCCCGCCGGGTGACCTTTGGGCTTCCCCAATTGTTTTAATCTCACAGTTTTGTCAGTTTGTGAGTGCTCATGATTCATACAAACGTTACATTTTAGATTTATGATTTAAGAGCATTTTTATGAAAAAAGGGACCAGCTTGGTAACTGCCGAACTTTTCCAAGCTTGGGCCTCTGCCTCTATTTATTTTTCTCATTAATCCATTGGTCTCTTGCTAGATCCAGTTGATCTTGAACCCGACTTGCTTCTTTTATTCTCTAGTTCTGCTTCTTCATTTTTCTTTTCTTCGCCTTAGCTCCCTTCTACTTTGTCCTTTAGATACATCTTCTCTACAACAACAATCACCCTGTCATGAATAACCATTCATTAGATCAATTAGCATTTGAAAAAGTAACACGAATTGCATCAATACATGCATTATATGAAATGAACTATAAACAAATGTAAAGCATGAAAAGACAAAGTAACCACCACTCTTTAGTACACCAAACCCCCAAACTGCACTCTTCATAACAGAAAATTTGACTTGGCCCACACTCATGGGAAAACTCTGCCATCCCATAAAGTAGAGTAACAACACAACAAAAACATAGCGGGAAAAACCCTACTGACAGTCGGAAGCAATAGACACTAACCGTTTGGCAGATAATCCACTTTGGTGGGAAGAAAAACTATAACAATTAGATGATCAGTTCACCGAGGAGCTGCAACAGCGGAATACCATCAGACTGTAGCTTCCGTGATCAAAATAAAAATATCGGCAAGCA
The DNA here is from genome assembly GCA_001517045.1 of Pseudotsuga menziesii. NCBI lineage: Eukaryota > Viridiplantae > Streptophyta > Pinopsida > Pinales > Pinaceae > Pseudotsuga > Pseudotsuga menziesii. The sequence goes on along the minus strand of LPNX010499297.1, from coordinate 274,655 downwards.
GAAGAACTAAGGACTACGAAAGAATAGTCCTATTCACAGATGCAACGGCGAGCTTCAGACAGACAATGATTCCACAATCAACATAAAAAACATCGGCGAAAGAAAAATTTATATGACGAATGGTTAGTCTGTTTCGGAGCCACTGTTGCGGAAGACAATTAGACTGTGGCTTCCATTTTCAAATGAAAAATACAGTGATCAGAAGTTTCCATGACTAAACACCGGCGATAATGAGCTCAACACAAATGCCGTGTCAGCGACACAAGAGACTAACCCTCCGATCAAACATTAAAAACGCTCCTATAGAGAAAAAAAATCATCAAGAAGTAAAGGTTTAAGCAGTAAAGCCATGGAAGCATCAAGACTAAGAACTATCCATTGGAAAAATAAAACAACAGCAACTGTCGTCCAGGCATTTAGGATCGGAAAGACTAATAATAAAGCGTCGACAGGATAGATCAATATGTAGCTGCAATGGCGGAGGGTGGATGGACAATGGATTCCATAGAAAAAATAAAACATCGGCGAAAGTTAGGACAAACCATCGGTGAATGGAACAGCAGCGTCGGGCGATTATTTCATTGAGGAGCCGCAATGGCGGGTAACAATCAAACTATGGCTTCCGCAAACCAATAAAAACTTCAACGATCGGAAACTTTAAGACTATGGATCGGCAAAAATAAAATAAGGATCTTCGCAACGTCAGTAAGATAAACAACAAGGTTTCCAAAATGGTGGCTGCATAGCGAACTATAACTTTGATTCAAACAGAAATGGACTTTCGATAGCACTGAAAGAAATCATTCAGATCAAAGGACATCACTTTCAGATTGAACTTTAAACTCCACGACCCAAAGCATTTGCAGACACAACAATTTTTCAAAAAGCATGAAAATAGTTTACCTCAAGACAATCCAAACTGTAGCAGAGGGAAAAACAAAATAGAGTTCATGAATCCACACACTCCCAGGCAAGATAAAATAAAAAGGAGGGTCCAAAATTTCAAAAATTTGGGAAAACAGTTGCAGCTGCAACAATTGGCAACTACCTGGTGAACCTAGATCTCTGGACAATTTATTTCTTAAGTAACAGACTGTTTAACAATAAAACCAACATGTTGAATTCTTCTAGATGTGTAGATTTCCCAAATGGTGAATATATGTACTTTTAATCATTGAGGGTAGTCCAATTTATGAAAATGGAAACCTAGATTCCAAAGTCAAGATAACTCTTTCGAGGCCAAGAATATGAGTTTCATTTTTACCTCTATCTTCGGGTAGCTTCCAGCTTGGACACCACAGGATCGTAACATATGGTAAACAGAAATATTCATTTGTTCCTCATTCCCATTCCATTTTGGACCTTTTTTTTTTTTTTTTTGCTTTTGGACTTTTGTCCTTTCATTTGAGTCCTCCTACATGCCTTCTTTCTGAATTTTTATTCAGGCTCCTCTATCCATAGTGTCCTTTTGTGTGAGAGATGTATTTAATTTTCAGCTCACAGACAGAGAAGAACTTTTGGCAATTTTGTAGTCATATGATTCAGTACTTTGTTTTGATACATATTTCTTTCTTAGGAGTTTCGACTCTTATTTGCCTTTTGGCTTTCAATTCTTGGCATGGGATCATTTATATATAATATAATATTTACCCTGCTTCCTTTCCGTGGGTCTTTTGCTATCACCCCCTAGGACATTTTTAGATGTGAAATAGATGGAGCCTTGAAATAGTATGTCAGACCTTATGATCGTGAGTTATTTTACGTGGATTAAGTAGGACTTCAATGTGTTCATAGCCATTTAGGAAAAAATGTTAAACTAGAAGAAATTCTTTTAGATCACTTAATAATACATAGTCTTATAATCAAGTATTTAGTTAATCCAGAATTCTGATGCCCTCCATGCAACCAAAAGTTTGCCTCTTTTATTGAAATCAATCAAAATATAAAATAAAATAAATCAAAAAATAAAAAGCCAAGCAATCAATTTATTTATGTACAAAATGGAACAAAATAAACAAAATCAAGAAAAATAAGGCTTAAGAACTAGACCATTTACTGGTAAGTTCTCTTCCCATCCCTGTAAATCTTGCAACTTATAGGTTGAGGGGCCAAGTTTTGCCACAATCTAGAAAGGGACTACTCATAATTGTTGAAATTTCGTGTGTTTTCCTTTCTCATCATGGGGGTGGTCCCATTTGAGAACCAAATCTCCCACCTCAAAATATTTTGTTCCAGCTTTGTGTTTATCAAACCATCTCTTCACTACCTCCTGTTGTTGTTTAAAACATTCTCTAGCCCTGGATCTAGATTCCTCTGCCTTCAAAAGATTATGTATCCTTATCTGCAAGACTTCATTATCTGATCCTATGGATTTCTAAGCTATTATGGAAGAGGGTAGCATGATATTGGGGGGTAGAATGGCCTCTTTTCCATAAACAAGGGTATACAAGGACACACCTAACGAATTCTTAGGGGTGACCCTATCATCCGAAAGAGAATTTGGTAATGCTGAGTGCCAACTCCTTTGGTTTTCTATCACAATATTCTTTAAAATTCTAATTAGATTCTTGTTCGTAGATTCAGCCAAACCATTTCCTCGTGGATAGTAATTTGTAGAGTAATGCAACTTAATTCCTTTCTCATGAGAAAATGCAATTAATCTAATAGAGGAAAATTAAGTAGCATTATAGAAAACTAAAGAAATTGGAACTCCAAACCTGGTCATAATATGATCTTGCAAGAGGTCCATGACCGCATCTTCATTTACTTTACGCAACGGAATGGCTTCGACCCAACGAGTGAAGTAGTCAATTGCTGTTAGAATATATTTTTGTTGCAAGGAAGAATTTGGCTTTATCTCTCCAATGATGTCCATCCCCCACTGCTCAAAAGGTTTTGTTATCATTACAAGCTTTAATGGTCCTGCTGCTTTAACTTGTCTTCCATTACACCTTTAACAGATGTCGCACTTTCTAACATGGGCATGTGCATCTTTGAACAGTGTGGGCCAATAGTATTCGGCTCTAAGAATTTTATGGGATGTTGTATCTCTAGAGAAATTTCCTCCAGCAGGCCCATCATGTAAGTCTATTATGACCTTCTTCGCGTCTTCTCTCTCTAATCATCTAAGAAGAACTGCATCATAATTCTTTCTGAATAATATTCCTTTAACCATCTGACATGAGGCTGATTTAAGTCACAGTGCTCTTCTTTGCTTAGCATTCCAGTGTTCTGATAATAATCCCGCCTGAAGGTAATGCACAAGGTCTCAATACCAGGAGTCCGGATCTATGAAAAGAGGACATACATCCATCAAATGTAACTCAGCTTCGTTTTCCCAATTCTTTTCTTCATTGTATTTACTTTCAGTGATTAGTTTGCACAATCCCTACCCTTTAACTATGGAGGCTTCTTGAATTCGAGGTCATACTCCTGTAGATCTGTTACCCAGTTGCCTCTTCTTTCTCCTAACTCTTTTTGTACGAAAAGAGACCTCACAGCTAGGTGTGGAATGATTACCTTTGTCCGGCTCTTAAGTATGTATGGCCTGAATTGTTTTACCACTTTGAACACGGCATAATCTTGTTTATCCATAGCTAGGTAATTCAATTTGGCCCCTTACAGACCAGTGCTCATAAATGATATGGGGAACTCATCTCCCCCATCTTCCTTCTGTGTAAGCACAGCTGCTAGTGAATCATCAGATGCGAAAGTGTACAAAATAAAATCTTTCTCAAAATTCAGAATTTTGAGGGAGGGTGCATGCACAACAGCTGTCTTTATTTTACTAAATGCATTCTTCTCTACATCAGTCCACTTGAATTGTACACTTTACTGCAAAGGTTTAACAATTTGAGCGAAATCTGGCACAAACCTCCGCACGAAATTTATTATCCCCATAAATGACATGCTTGCCCTTTTTATTATGGGGTAAAGGAATCTTTTCGATAGCTTTGATCCTCTCTAGGTCTATGGAGATCCCTTTCTTAGATACCACGTGGCCCAACAACTTACCTTCGGTAACGGCAAACACGCACTTCTTGGGGTTTAGTAAGATACAATATTTTCAGCAGCGTTCAAAAATCTGCTTTAGATGAAATGCATGTTCCTCTCTTTTCTTTGATAATATCGTGATTTCATCGAGGTATACTACAGCATTGTGGCCAATCATACCGCAGAAAGCTATGTCCATAGCCCTCTGGAAAGTAGCTCCAGTGTTTATGAGTCCAAAGGGCATCCTTCTGTGAGAAAAAGTTCCCCGCCTGGTTCTGAATGTCGTTTTAATTCTGTCTTCTTCAGCTACTAATACTTGATTGTAGCCTGAGAATCCATCTAATAAAGGGAATAGTTCAGAACCCGAAACCATTTGCAATATCTGTTCCATGGGTGGAACAGGATAATTGTCTTTATCTGAAGCGCGATTTAAGTTTCTGAAATCCACACATAGCTTAATTTCTCCAGATTTCTTCCTTACCGGTACCAGATTTGAGACCCATTCTGAGTGTCTAACCTTGAAGATAATTCTAGCATCCAATAGTTTCTTAACTTCACTCTGGATTAAAGGCTCTAATTTTGGATGCATTTTCCTTAAAGGTTGCTGATAAGGTTTGATTCCAGATCTGATGGGGATAACATGTTGGATAATATTGGTGTCATATGTCTTCAGATATTCATACGTCTAGGCAAAAACATCTTTGTATTGTTTGAAAAGACTGATAAACTTATTCCTTTCACCTGGGGAGCAACACTTTCCCAATTTCACATATTTAGGCTCAATTTCAGTCCCCAAATTAATCAAATCGAACTGTAGAGATGGGCTATGAGTATTCACATTCACTGTTCTTCTAAATTTCTCGTTTAAATCAAACATTCTCTCTAAAGTCCTGACTCCTTTAGGAATAAAATTATCGAATTTTAGCTCGGCTTGATGTTCTTCATCATCAATAATCGCCCCTTTGAAGGTCTCTTCATTTGTCAAGCATTCTATAATTTGTTGATCATCATCAAAAACTTGTAGATTGGTAATCATATCTGGAACTGAAGGCCTGAAAAGAAATTCAACAGAGCACCGATTATTAGAGGGCACAAGCTCACAGCTGAGGTGGCCAACAAGTCAGCTGCTACATTCTTAAGTCTTGGAATCGATACAATGTTAAATGCATTAAAATATTTAAGTAAATCCCATACTTCATTTTGATAAGCTTTTAAATGAGGAGAAATGCAATGTATTTGATTTCGAATTTGTTTTACAATTATTTCAGAATCTCCAAGCACTTTCATATTTTTTGCCTTTAATTCAATTGCTTTTCTTAGTCCCTGAACTAATGATTCATATTCTATTGTGTTATTGGTACATTCAAACTCTAACCTACATGAAAGAAAATGTTTGTTTTTCTTAGGGTCAATCAGGACACAGCCGTCTCCTGACTCCTTTAAAGTTTTAGAACCATCAAAGAAAAGCGTCCAAAAATCGCTAATCACTACTGTGCGAGAATTAACATCTACATCTATAGATAATTCTACTATTTTACAATCAATTTCATTATCCTGTGAAAACTGAAGGAGATCAGGCTAAGCGTCTGATGTATCGTTGGCTTCTTCCACTTGATAGTTTCCTGGTCCTAGCTCAATAAAGTAATTTACCAAAACAGAATCCACTGGTTCATATTCACCTTCGAACTGAGTAACATTGTGTTTCATGTGGGGCTCCCTCAAAAATTTAATTTGATTTGGGCTTCCTTTATATGGTAGCCATAGATGTGACCAGTCGAGGCAAAATATCCATTTAGCTTTGCCGACCAATCTCTGCTCAAAACAATTCTATAAGCTTCCAGTATGTTAGCCACCACAATATCAATGAGTTGACATACCTTATCATTTGAAGATAAGCGAACAAGAAAATCCTCCATTTCCCCAATTACCTTCACATTCATTCTATCCAACTGAACGACCCTCCAGGTAGATGGTTTAGGTTGTCCATTTATCTTTTTGCAAACCGACAGTGGCATGACATTGACTGATGCCCCCAAGTCTACTAAGAAGTTATGCACGTTGTGGTTGAAAATTTCAAAGTATGGAGAAAAGGTGGAGTCTTGCATTTAGGCTTACCTCCCATACTTGCTTCACCGATTTCTTCTTCTTGGGGCTGATCGTCAGTGGGTAGCCCTGTGATATTTCAAGTGCTTTCAACAGCTTTTCTTTCTGTTGCGGCACATTGCACATTTCAAATAATGAGATGTTTGCCCTTACCTTTTTTATATCCTCCACAATGTCATAATCCATCTTATGTCTTGTGAGATTTGGTTTAACATTATTTATCTTTTCTTCATTGGACTTAGTAGGCATGTTGATCTGTCTAGGATTTTGATTGGTGATGGTAAATTCTGTAATTTTATTAGCTAAGGAGTTGTTTTGAAATTTCTTAACATTCTTTTGAAGTCTCTTAATCTTCAGAAGCATAAGACTGCTTTCCTCAATCAACCCCTGGCTTCTTGTTGTTACATTTGTTTCCAGGATGTCCTCATGTCTCAGATCCTTTTCTTCCCTGGCATCAAACAATGATACACAGTCCCATAAAACCATGGCCTCATCCTCCTATTTTTCTGTTTATTTATTGTTGTCTTTCCCTTCTTCATCATTGTACTCAGTTAATTTGGAATCCAACAGCTGATTCATAACCAACATCATTGAATTTATCCATTGAGAACAATTCTTTTCAGAATGGGGTTGTTGGTGGAAAGTGCAAAAGTTATCCATTCCTACCTCCATTAAGTTCATAGATGCAAGGCTGTGCGGAGGGGTTTGGGATTGATTGTTATCTTCCCTTTTCTTGTAATAAGGCTTATAGAACTTTTGGGCTTCCTTTTCCTTTTCCAAGTCTATGATTCTGTTAGAGAGCTTCTTCATCATCTTTTCCATCCCTTCAAAATCTGGTAATTTCTCCTCTTTAGGCTTAGTAAATAACAAAGCCGCATTTTTTTCTCCTGGCCGTTCAGGAAAATCTTCGATGCTTTCTTTTTCAGCCTCTACTCTCTCCGCTTCTTCATAAGTCTCTACTAGCGTACGTTGGGCTTTCATTTTGGAAAACATTGCCAACTCGGGTCCTAGAGCTGAGGTATAATACTCAATAAGAACTTTATCCGAGGGTTTGTCAGCTTCAGAAAAATTCTTAAGATAGGCGGCGAATCTTTGGGTAAAACTATGCACCTTCTTTTTTCTTTCTTTCTTTAAGGCGCACAGTCCTTTCATGAGAGTTGCATGAGTTTTTTTGGTTGCATACTTACTTCTAAAAAATCCTTTCAAAGGTATCCCATTCTGGGATAGAGTTTGCATGAAAACTGAAATACCATGATGATGTTGCTCTTTTAAGGGTATGTGAAAAAAGTCTACAAACAACATCCTCATGCTCCTTGGCCCTCAATCCTTATATTGCCAAATAAAAACTTTGTAAATGGTCATCTACTAGCATCTTCTCATTTGGATCAAACTTGGGAAGCATCTTTTCAAAAGCTTGAGGTAAGTCATGCAATGGAGGTGTTAAGTTCAGGGGTGATCTGGCTTTCCAAGCCAGTGGTGGATTTGGTGGGTTAGGTAGCTAGTTTGCATTTACACCTACCATGAGTCTAGGTGGAGAGTGAGAAGGTGAAGGAACAGGAGTCCACACAAGAGAACAATAAGGTGTGTTTGGGCCTACTTGATTCAAAGGCTGAACAACTTCCTGTAAAGCTACTTCTACTAACTCTTCCAAATCTCCAACCAACACTGAATCTTCCAAGATGGGATAGTCTTTCTTCTTGTACTCTCTTCCAGGTAAATCAGGGATAATGGGTAATCCTCCAATACTCTTTACATAAGCCCATGTGTGTCTTCTTAGATCATTTACTACTTGGCTGTCCACAGCAAAAAAATGTTCTCTATTCTCTTCAGTATTTGGATCAGGAAACAAACTGCTTTCAAAACTATCACTGGTGGAGTTATTTCAAGGAAACGTATTTCCCCGGCCAGCCATGCACTGGTGGCCCTCCTTCTAGCGCCAGAAACTGTTGAGGCCTGGAAATTCGTAGGCAACAATAGCAAGGGATTCTCCCCAGTCAACGTTTCCAACTAGCTCGTGATTGTTTGGTGTAGGGAATCCGTTTGGTTTGCGGTCCGGCTACCATAGGTCAAGTAACAAAAATAAATATTTTTACCGGTTGCGGCCCGGTCCACCGTGTATATTTTTTTGTTTTTAGTTTTAAGTATGATATGCAAGTGCCTATTTAAAATGCATATTGATAGAGAATACGAGGAGTGGTCACAATCTGATGCGCGGGATCTTACCTCTCGTCTTAAACTCTCTCGCATCTAAATCACACACAACAAGAAATTAAAACTACCTACCTAACCTATCCCTAGGGAGCAAGATTATCATTTATTAATGAGTAATGTATTTTGTACATGCATTATGAAAAATCATAGATAGATGATACTTCTTTCAAAACACATGAACATTTAAAGATATTTGAACAACCAGATAGCCAATTGTTTATGAACAACATTCATTACTCATGGTGGAAATTTTCATAAAATAAACCAGAGAACATTCATACAAGAACATAGGTTCGAAGAGTTAGAACGATCTCACAGTTAATGGACACAAAGCTGAAAACGAAATAGCTCCTCTTCAACAAATCTATAGCACAACATTTGAACATTCCACCAAGCTTTTTCCAATAGGAAAATTGTAATTATCTATTGCCAAAGGAAATAGTTCTTCTTACAATATGTCTTCACAAATCTAACTGGGAAAAAGTCCCTCATTCCCTCTAACTTTCCTATCTTTATACAAAGACAACTAAACCTTTGGGTTTCCCCACCGAGTGACCTTTGGGCTTCCCCAAATTGTTTTAATCTCACAGTTTTGTCAATTTGTGAGTGCTCATGATTCATAGAAACGTTACATTTCAGATTTATGATTTAAGAGAATTTTTATGAAAAAAAGGACCAGCTTGGTAACTGCCAAACGTTTCCAAGCCTGGGCCTCTGCCTCTATTTATTTTGCTCATTAATCCATTGGTCTCTTGCTAGATCTAGTTGAGCTTGAACTCGACTTTCTTCTTCTCTTCTCTAGTTCTGCTTCTTCATTTTTCTTTTCTTCTGCTAGCTCCCTTCTTCTTTGTCCTTTAGATACGTCTTCTCTACAACAACAATCACCCTGTCATGAATAACCAGTCATTAGATCAATTAGCATTTGACAAAGTAACACGAATTGCATCAATACATGAATTATATGAAATGAACTATAAACAAATGTAAAGAATGAAAACACAAAGTAACCACCACTCTTCAGTACACCAAAACCCCCAAACTGTGCTCTTCATCACAGAAACTTTAACTTGACCCACACTCATGGGAAAAATCCTCCATCCCATAAAGTAGAGTAACGGCACAACAAAAACACAGTGGGAAAAACCCTACCGATAGTTGGAAGCAATAGACACTAATCGTTTGGCAGATAATCCACTTCGATGGGCAGAAAAACTATAACAATCGGATGATCAATTCACTGAGAAGCTGCAACGGTGGAACACCATCAGACTCTGGCTTCCACGATCAAAATAAAAATATCGGCAAGCAGAAGAACTAAGGACTACGGAATAATAGTCCTATTGACAGCTGCAATGGCAAGCTTCAGACAGACAACAATTCCACAATCAACATAAAAAACATCGGCGAAAGAAAAATTTATATGACGGATGGTTAGTCCATTCCGGAGCCATCGTTGTGGAAGACAATCAGACTGCGGCTTCTGTTTTAAAATGAAAAATGTAGCGATTGAAAGTTTCCATGACTAAACACCAGCGATGATGAGCTCAACGCAACTGCCGTGTCGGTGACACAAGAGACTAACCCTCCGATCAAACATTAAAAACGCTCCGATAGAGAAAACAAATCATCGAAAAGCAAAGGTTTAAGCAGTAAAGCCATGGAAACATCAAGACTAAGAATTATCCGTCGGCAAAAATAAAACAACAGCAACTGTCGTCCAGGAATCGAGGATCGGAAAGACTAATCATAAAGCATCAGCAGGATAGATAAATACGTAGCCACAACAACGGAAGGTGGATGGACAATGGATTCCGTAGCAAAAAGAAAACATCGGTGAAAGTCAAGAAAAACCATCGATGAACGGAACAACAGCATCGAGCAATTAGTTCATTGAGGATCTGTAACGGCGGGTAACAATCAAACTATGGCTTCCGCAAACCAATAAAAACTTTGACGATCGGAAACTTTAAGACTACGGATCGGAAAAAATAAAATAAGTATCTCTACAACGTCGGTAAGATAAACAACAAGGTTTCCAAAACGGGAGCTACATAGAGAAATATAACTTTGATTCGAACAGAAATGGACTTTCGATAGCACTGAAATAAATCATTCAGATCAAAGGACAACACTTTCAAATCGAACTTTAAACTCCACGACCCAAAGCATTTGTAGACACAACATTTTTTTGAAAAGCATGAAAATAGTTGACCTCAAGACAATCCAAACTGTAGCAGAGGGAAAAACAAAACAGAGTTCATGAATCCACACACTCCCAGGCAAGATAAAATAAAAAGGAGGGTCCAAAATTTCAAAAATTTGGGAAAACAGTTGCGGTTGCAATAGATACCATCTTGAAGAACATTGTATGAGGAATCAACTTGATGAGTTGTTTGCTCTTCTCAAGAAGCACAACATCGCTCCTCCAAGTGCAAAGAAGCCTGATGAAGAAGCACCAACAAAAGATGTCGAAATGTGTCATGCTTTGAAAGAAAATATTTCTCCATCCTCAACATACATTATAGATTTTGGAGCCTCCAACCACATGGTTTCCTCCAAAGAATCCTTCTCTACTCTTTCACTATCAAAGGGACCTAATATTCACATGGGAGATGATTCCCAGATTCCTGCAGAAGGAAGGGGCTCAATCAAAGTGAAGCATGGTGAGTTCAAGAATGTATTATATGTGCCTTCCCTTCCTGCTAACATGTTAAATGTTTACTAGATGATTCATACAGGATCTCCCAAGAGGGCCACATTCGATTCAAACTCAGTTGAGATTACAGAAAAATCTACTGGAAATCTTGTAATGAAAGGTATTGCAAATCAATCTACCAAAGCTTATGAGTTTTCACATTTTTTACCTGTTTCTCCTCATATAGCTTTATTGTCTCATGCTAACAACACTAGCAAGATTTGGGATGAGATGTTTTTCCATTTCAATTTCAAATATCTAAACTAACTTCACAATGATAACATGGTTGAAGGTTTTCCCTCCATCCAAACTTTCAATGGAGTATATGTTGGGTGCTTGGTAGGTAAGCATCCAAAAAAGAAGTATGATGTTGGGAAGTCTCATAGAGCTGTTTCTACACTTGATTTGATACACAGTGATGTAGTGGGACCTATTCCCACAAGCTCAATTAATGGTTGCAGGTATTTTCTGACCTTTATTGATGATTGTTCTAGGTACTACTGGATCTACTTCATGAAACTAAAATCAGAAGTTTTTGAGACTTTTAAAAGTTTTAAATCTATGGTTGAGAACAGTTTCAATAATAATATCAAGTCAATAAGATCAGATGGAGGAGGAGAATATGTCAAAAGATATTTCCATAATTTATGTGAATCAGAGGGGATTCGAATGGAACACTCAGTTTCATACACACCATAGCAAAATGGTATGGATGAGAGGAAGAACAGGTCACTGAAAGAGATGGAAACATGCCTTCTCCATGGAAAGCATCTACCTCCTTCTCTTTGGGATGAAGTAGTAAACTTTTCTTCGCATTTGCAAAATAGGGTGCCTCACAAGTCAGTCATTGGGGTCACACCATTCGAAGCACTACATGGGTATAAGCCCAATGTCTCTCATCTGAGATTTTTTGGTTCCAAAGCTTGGGCAGGATACCACTTGACAAGAGAAAGGCCTTCCAAGCCCAAAGTAGTGAATGCATTTTGCTAGGATATGTAGATGATGGAAAAGATTACAAACTGATGGAGGTTTCTACCAGAAGATGCTTCATTGAAAGAAGTGTCTAGTTCGAAGAAGATCAGCTGCATGATACTCCTCCAGCAGCACAGGAAGGTATAACTATTTATCCTCCTATTTTTTATGATGATGATGTGCTACAGGTTTTAGATTCAGATGAAGAAGATCACATACAGCATGATCTTGTTATTGAGACTGAATCTCAAGAGATTCTAGATCCATATCCAGTACCCATTCCTAATCAGAAGCCTAAACCTAGATGGGCTCAAAATCTTCTTGATCCAGCTAGAAGTGGTGCTGGAGTTCCAGTGTTAGATATTTATCATTCAAGCTAGCATTATGATCTTAGGATCTTTAACTGAGAGAATAACATCCACAACAATAAAAACACAAGATAGAAGAGACACAAAGAATTTTCCTCGGGGAAACCATAAAGGAGAAATCCCCACAACTTCCTCAGAGATAGAATCAGCACCAAAAGTAAAACCCAAAAACATAAAGATGATCTCCTGACAGCAGTAGTCTCTCTCTCTGATCCCAGCAACTTCTCCTCTTACTCATGCCCACCAATGAGTGAGTGTGTGTTTAATAAATAGAGAGGCTCACTCTCTATTTATATTCTTTCATTCACTTGAAACCCACTCCAACATGTTGGCCTCACTTAACAATTACTTACTAGAGCCGACATCTCTAGGAGTGTCTAATAACCCTAGTGCCCCACAACTTGCGGGGAATTTGCCTCCTCTCACCAATAAGGAGGGTTATCCTTAACACAATGGTGGGGATTATTTCCCTGACTTACAATGACTCACCTAGGGTTGAATTCTCTAGGATAGTCTAATAACCCTAGGGCCCCACAACTACGGGGACTTTAACCCTTGACCAATAGGAGGGTTACCCATAATGACTTGACATGACTTGTATACATTATAGAACCTCCCGATAGGAACATCGGGGCATGACATGACTCAAATACATTACAGAAACATCTTGGAATAAACAACGGGGTACAATACATAAGATATACAGATGAATACATTTCAAAGTTACAAATACATCAACACTCCCTCTTAACTAGGAAGGTATTCTCTCAACACAATATATCAGCACAAGTCTTCTTCTCTGTATCATCTAGATCATCATTAATTCATCTTCGTATTTCAAGTCATTTTCATCTTCAAGTCATCTTCATCATTGGATTTGGATCATCATCACTCTATCTGGATCATCACTCAATTTGGATCATCATCACTAGATCTGGATCATCACTCAATCTGGATCATCAATCGATCTGGATCATCACTTGATCTGGATCATCATCATTGGATCTGGATCATCACTCGATATGGATCATCACTACTGGATCATCATCACTGAATCATCACGTGTGCTATCTCTTGATTCTTCTCGTCACAGGAAGTTCTACAAAGCTAGCCCTTTTTCATGCTGGATGTACATCTATAGAGCCAGTCCTTTTTCATACTGGATGTATCATCACGCAGAGCTAGTCCTTTTTCATACTAGATGTGGCATCCACCCATAGCTTGTCCTTTTTCATACTAGATGAGCCTTCACAGAACTAGTCCTTTTTCATACTAGATGTGGGATCTACACAGAGCTAGTCCTTTTTCATACTAGATGAGTCTTCATAGAGCTAGTCCTTTTTCATACTAGATGTGGGATCTACATAGAGCTAGTCCTTTTTCATACTAGATGTGTCTTCACAAGCCAGCCCTTTTTCATGCTGGATGTGGGATCTACACAGAGCTAGTTCTTTTTCATACTAGATGTGTCTTCATAGAGCCAGCCCTTTTTCATGCTGGATGTGGGATCATCACATACATCTAACAATGGAAGGAACCAATCCTCTCAGCATGTCACAGCTCTTACATCTGACCATGGAAGGAACCAATCCTCTCACCATGTTGGAAGGGCACAGCACTTACATCTGACCATGGAAGGAACCAATCCTCTAGCCATGTCAAAAGGGATCATGAAATCATCACTTCCCTTTGGAAGGAACCTCGATCTGGAGAACACCAAGCTTCTCCCTGAAGTACTCAAACTTCACTCTAGCCATTTCTAGCATAGAATCACATTAAGGCTGATTACATCCAAGGATAACCTGCAAGCTTCGCCAGGACCTATTACATCCTAGGACAACCTACAAGACCATTTATGTCTGAGAAACCTACAAGCTTCGCCATGATTTATGCTCAGACAACCTGTCTCACCAGCTATGCTAGAACTCCCTCTTTCAAGAGATCTTGATCTGTATCACAAACTGGAGCTTCACTGCTCCTCTCAGCATCATACCAAAAATGCAAGTCGTATCAATCAAATCAAATAGTAGTTTTCAAAAGAAACATACTACCTCCCAAATAGAAAGTGGCAACATATTTTTCCTTGGTTGTACTCAACGCCATGCAGGACTCCATCCTACCAACCAAGAGATCACACATGATTTCATACTGAAGAAGAACCTCAAAGTGCTCTTCCTATCAATGGCACTGCCCAATCTGAATCCATATAACCTTCCAAGTTAATCTTCTAATTCGTATCATACTTGTAACCATCAAGTGAACATGTCTCAATGTGTTCACAACAAAGCAAGTATCTAGTATCGTATCCGTCAGGTACATCAATGAACAAATCGTCTAATGATACATCGTGGCATCAACCGAATCTGATGAAGTAACACTCAATAGCTTCAGGTTTGATGCCATAGGTGTTTTCATGCAGTCCATCATCCTGAATCTATTCAGGATATCTACTGCATACTTCCCTTGTCCACACCTCCATGCCTAGAAAATAGTGCATCGACACATAATAGGAACATCATTGATCTTCCGCCTTCAACCTTGAAGCAAAGGTTGGAATCCACTTTACTCTCAATGAAGCCTAGAGTCATCAGTAATTTGTCCATCCTATCATACCGTGTCGAACCTCAGGATCTTCTGCAGTCACTCCCTTTGAAGCATCATACTCACTCTGTCTTCCGTACTTTATGCACTAAAACATTATGTTCTGGAGTGACAAGTAGCTTCCTCTGCTACTAATATTCTATGTATCCATCTAGGATCACTGGATACCAATATCCTCTATCTTGAAATTTTTCAAAATTTCTTCTCGCACCCATCTGTGAGCTTTTCATCCTCTATCAACCTTGTAGCATAGGTTCAGATCTTCATCAAGCCCATCATATATGTATTATCCCATGGGTGTCTTTTGAACTCATACAATGCCTTCTTTCATTTTCACACATGATTGTGCCTATCATGTGTCTCAACTCCCACTGGCTGCAAATGTCTCTTTGTAGTCTATGCCTTCTTTTCGTGAGAATCCTCGTGCTACAAATATTGCCTTGTATTAGACGATGTTTCCATCTACTGCATGATGGAACTATGAACTTTCCTTCATGTATCAATACTGCATTCTAGACATCATTCTTCTTGAACTGGTCTTCCCTTTCCTTTTGGAAGGTTCTTCATCAATGATGTTGTTGCATTCGTCATATTATTTTTCATCTTGAACTGTCATTACTTGTTCTTCAGAACAAGTCTCATTCTTCTTTTCTTATAGGCAATTATGTATGCGATCTTTCCTACAAGTCAAATGCATTTGTATGGTTACAACATTTCATAAGAAATATTCATACTAGCAAATTCTTTTGCATCAATATATAATCATGCAACTAATTTTACCCAATACAACATTCATCCATATCTCACGGAAACTTTCTAGATTCCTTCCATCTCTACCAGGACAACATTGAGATTGTGCACTAATCCTATATGTCAGCAAAGAGGCTTCATTCTAGATAAGTAGCAATGGAGAGTTGTATAGCACCATGAGCTACTTACCCATCACATGCATATTAGTAGTATACTATCATTAATGCAAACATTCTATCATGCATAAGACATTAATTGAATATAAAAAAATGCATAACAAAACAATATCATGAAATGACAATTGAATACTTATCTTTATTTGTTTCGTCGGTAGACTCCTTCTTGAGCTTTCAGCTTCATCGTCTTCTTCATTCATAATATCATCATTTCTTATCCAAATGCTAAGGTGGATAAGAGGTTCTTCAAGAGTTGAGTTCTTCATATTCCTCATTGCTTGAAGGATCTTCTTTGGACGGTGAGAGCTTGATCTTCATTTGCTCCCATCTTCTTTTCTCTTATTATTGGTTGAGCTTTTTCTTGTGTGTGCTCTACTGAGAGTCTGTTGAAACTAATCCCTTCCTTCTAGAACACATTCTTCGAATGAATGAATCCCATGATCTTGGGAGGCCATTCAAGGTGGTTATCACCACTTATGCATTCTCCACTTCTTCTTCTATTGCTTCAAGTTGTTCTCTGATTTGAGAGACCCCCGTAAAGTATGACCATATGGTCTCTGCATTCTGGATCTTCACATTCTTCAATTGTTTTCTCAAAGTCATATTCCGATTTATGTTCTTCCCTTCAAATAGCTTGGTCAAGGAATCAAACATCTCATTTGGTGTCTTTAGGGAAGAAACTTCTGGTACAAGTTGATCCATGACTGAATCAACAATGATCTTCTTGGCCTTGACCAAGTTCTTCTTGTGTAAGGATTTTAGCCTCATCTCCCTCTGGAGCCGGAACCTCTCTACTTATGTAGGTGTCCAATTCATTTTCTTTAGAGAAATCATATACTTCCATGATTGGAAGTTTTCAAATTCACTAAGCTTATCATCAAGCTGATGTGATAGATCACTTTAAAATGAGAACCTCAAATGAAAATAGAAAAAGATTAGATCTTACCGATTTGAGGTGTCCGTCCTCATTCCGGAGCTGGCTAATCTAGGGTTTGTCAAAGAAACTCTACTTTTAAAAAATTGGAATATTTCAGATCTGATTGTATAGAAATATGTATCTCTTCAAGGTGAGCTATCCCATGTACTCCTTTTCTGGAAACAGTGGAGGGAAGCTCCTGGAACTGGAACTAGAAGCCCTAGTTTTCCAATTTCTTCTGCAAAAATACCTGTTACTATTTTTGCAATATCTCCAAAATTACTACTCCTCTGTGTCTAAAACTTTGTACTAAGGTATCCTCACATGTCCCTATTCCAACACCATAGGTTTCATCATAATGAGTTTCATAAATTGGGACTTATGATCATTTTCCCAAGGTGACCTGTTATAGGACTGTTCAGCAGAGAAAAGTTGTATGGACTGCCGCATGTCACTGTTTCATTTTATGGGTCTGAAACTAGGAACACCGAAATTAAAGTCCATGCACTTTCTGGAACATCTTCATAAATTTCATTTGGACCTTTGTATCCCACGATATAGCAATTCTCCCCAAGTGTCGTATTTAGGGATGAATTCTGGAAGAGGGTCGAACCCTAACTTGAAGGGATGATATCTCCCAGAATATAGTGAATATAAGGCTGAATTTTGGATACAATGTACATCTGGATTTTTGGTTTGACCTATGAAATTTTCAGCTCCTTCAAATTATCCAATCCTGAGATATAACAAATGTACCAAAACTTATCAGTTTAAGTATTTAGGGTTTTTCTAGCTCGGGGTCAAACTAGGGTTTGACTTTCCCGGAGTTTCACCCAACCAAAAATCTTGATCCAGGTCTCTAAAATTTTATTTTGATGAGGAGAGAAATCCTATTTTGGGCTCACTAAAAAATTCCTCTTCTGTAAGAAGCCCTAATTTCCCGCACCAAAAACTGAAAATGCTCGAAATCGAATTCCGCTTCGACCATTAGAGGAAATTTCAACTCAAAATGGGCCTCCTAAAAAGAATTAATAAAATAACAGTTAAAATAATAAATTTATATTTATTAATTTTGGAGGAAGAAAAGAAAAAAACTACTTTTTGTTTGTATTTTTGACATATCTCCCCATGTGTTTACTCAAATTTCGATCGGGAGAGCTCGTTGGATGTGAAATTAAATTCCGCATCCAACGAGTACCCACTTGACATACTTTTGAAGGACCCCGATACCCCAAAAACAAGAAATACCTGAAAAAATGTGATGATGACATCATCATCACGTTTTTTCAGGTATTTCTTGTTTTTGGGGTAGCAGGGTCTGTCAAAAGTGTGTCGTCATCATCACGTTTTTTCAGGTATTTCTTGTTTTTGGGGTAGTGGGGTCCGTCAAAATTATGCCGAGTGGGTACTCGTCGGATGTGGAATGTAATTCCGCATCCAACGAGCTCTCCCGGTCAAAATTTGAGTAAAAGCACGGGGAGATATGTCGAAAATACAAACAAAAAAAGTTGTTTTTTTTATGATACCTATCCCCAAATTTATATTAAAAAAGTGTTTAAGACCTATACGCTATTTCAAATTTAAAGCAATTTTATTAGCTAACACGTGATGACATGGAATTTGAATCAAAGTTAAAAGGCCCATTTAGAGTTGAAATTTCCTCTAATGAGAAAGATGCGCCCTTCAATGGAGAGTCAACCTAGCATACTTTTGCTGATGGATTGTGGAGAGAGACCCAAAAAGTAAGAAGCCCTAACTTCTGCAGCTGCACAATGTCTTCTTCTCAGGTTAGCTTTGATACCATGTTAGATTTTTATCATTCAAGCTAGCATTATGATCTTAGGATCTTTAACTGAGAGAATAACATGCACAACAATAAAAACACAAGAGACAAGAGACACAAAGAATTTTCCTCAGGGAAACCATAAAGGAGAAAAACCCGCAACTTCCTCAAAGATAGAATCAACACTAAAAATAAAACCCGAAAACATAAATATGATCTCCTGACAGGAGCAGTCTCTCTCTCTGATCCCAGCAACTTCTCCTCTCACTCATGCACCCCAATGAGTGAGCGTGTGTTTAATAAATAGAGAGGCTCACTCTCTTTTTAATTCTTTCATTCACTTGAAACCCACTCCAACATGTCGGCCTCACTTAACAATTACTTACTAGAGCCGACATCTCTAGGAGTGTCTAATAACCCTAGTGCCCCACAACTTGTGGGGACTTTTCCTCCTCTGACCAACAAGGAGGGTTATCCTTAACACAACGGTGGGGACTATTTCCCTGACTTACAATGACTCACGTAAGGTCGAATTCTCTAGGATAGGCTAATAACCCTAGGGTCCCACAACTGCAGGGACTTTAACCCTTAACCAATAGGAGGGTTACCCACAATGAATTGACATGACTTGTATACATTATAAGACCTCCCGATAGGAACATCGAGGCATGACATGACTCAAATACATTACAGACACATCCCAGAATAAACATCGGGGTACAATACATAAGATATATGGATGAATAAATGCCAAAGTTACAAATACATCAACATCCAGAAGACAAAAGAAGAACTAGGTCCCAGTATCAGTATGAGCATGTTGCACTATCCCTCATAGATTCACTCTCTACAGAATGGTGCAACAAATTTCCAGGTCTATGCTACTTGATGATGGTGAATGATCAGCTACATGGCCCACAGAAGCAGAGATTTGATCGTTCCCTACCTTCACCATCCAGCAGAAACAAATAGAATCATCAGTTTAGAAGTACATTGAGAGGTCCACTAATGGACCATGTTGTTGCATAGAGCTACAAAAAAAAATTGTAGCAATGTTTTTCTCAAGTTATTTTTCTAAGGAGGAAGCTTATTTCTTCTAAATATAGCTTGCAGATTGCTATTTTCCTACTTATTTTTGAGGGGTGGGGGGTTTCCCATGAGGTTTTCCTCTGTTCCCTCAGTTGTACTAAGCAACATTTTTTATTATCTTCTAGATTGTATTTAGGTGACCTATGGTCTTGTTACCAGGGCCCACAGTTGTCCAAGTTAGTATTCAGGGGGGGTGTTAGGATTATTAATCCTCCCTTGGTCAAATGTCTATTAGATTAATTATTGCCTAACTTAGGAACCTTAAATTAATTAAATGGGTCCACTAGTGCAATTGGGTCCACTTGGCCCAATGGGGCCACATGTACCAGTCATTGAAGTGTGGGGAACACTACTAGAGGTTAACTTCCACTTACTACATGTGCATGCATCAGTTAGGGCGCCTCCTAGACCAATCCCTACATTTTAGGAGCCACTGGGAGTCCCGACACCAACCTACTTCAGTCAGTTGGTGTTAGAACTAGTTAGTCTTAGTTATCCCCCAGTTACAATCAGTTACTTCATAGTCAATTAATCTAGTGCTACTAATGCATGGATAATGCATGGTTGCATGGGGAGGAGTGCTTTTCCTACCTACCTCACTCTCAGTTGCACTAATTTAACTAGTTGTTACTGCTTGTTGGAGTTATTGGTCATCGGGGAGTTGTCTATTTAGACTCCGATAATGATTGGGAGACCTTGATTTAGAGATTCAATTAGATACAGTCTTATCCACTTGGAGGATTCAAATTCATTACTCATGCATTCGAATTCTTTCCTATGTATACTACATTGTAACACCGGATATTATTATGATGAATATACTGTAAATTCCTGAGCAATACTTGTCCATTTCCTTTGTGGTTTGTCTTACTGGATTTGTATTTTCATTCCCCATTCAATTGCTGCAACATTATCAGAACTCTCTTCCTGAAGATCTAATTGGCATTCAAATTCTAACCACACCTTCTCCTACACAATACTTCGAGGTGAATATGCTTCAATCTGATTCATCTCAAAAATCCAAATGTAAGAATAAAAATAATGATAAACATAAAAATTATTTGAGATAACTAGAGAAAAACAAACCCCAGGAGCCAACCACAGAAGAAAAACCAAAAGAAAATGTGAAGTTTCCTTTCCTAATCTATGGAGATGACCACTACACGAAGGATTGTCCTTGACTTAAAGAAGTCACTAAAAAATTGAAAGGAAACTCCTAACCCACATTGTTAACTAACCCTTTCCTGCCACAACACCAACAAATGGTTTCTTAAAATATCGATCCTCTACAAGGAGGTAATGCAGTTCAACCTCCAAAACGGGACTCCAAATGTTATAGAGCATATTACATTAAAATTTCGTTCCAGACTTGATCGTTAACTCACCTACTAGTTGACTCCGCGAAATTGTTGAGAACCATCAGATCTAGATTGACTGTGGACTTCAAACACATCAAAATTTTATTAATTCGCGCCAGTTCTTCCAGCGAAATCATTATCGGCCGTTGATCTGCTTCCACGATCAACCTCATACATTGATCATGATCTCCTTCTCGGTAATTAGTTTCCGATTTCGCAACTCAACGCCTGTCTATCCTCCTCGCTCTTTCAACCTGTGAAATTCCTTCTGTCCGTTGATCTTTGCACACGCCATGGATTCTTGTGAGTCCTCTACTTATCTAGATCATATGATGGGAACTATATTACCATCAATGACAACCAAATCACACTCTAATCTGTTTCCATATAACCGCAAAACCTCCAAGCAGAAGCCTACTTGTTTTTGAATCATTAACATGTTAAGATCTTAAGATTATAAAAAATAAAAATAAAAAAATAAACTAGAAACTAGTTTCAAATTATGTAAACTTTTTTTACTGAAAGAAACAATAGAATGGATATGAATAATTATGAGGAGAATAACCTGTACACATATGATAAAAGACAAAACTAGGTATAGAAGCAAAAATATTTAAAATGTTGTGAACGAGGGTTCGAGAACATTGATAGACGACCCCCCTTTGTCCTCACCACCAAATTTTGTCTCCGTTAATGTAATATTGCGTGCCACGTTACCTTCGATGGATTGATGAATATATATCGTGTCATAAGACTTATTTTCTAAAAGAAGTGATAAATGAGATATGGGAGACATGAGAAAGAACACGTGAATGCCATTTTGGCTGCTCTTTCTCTCTTTGTGTTTCGCTCTTTTCTTTATAATTTCCAAGGTGGCCGGTACGTTGTTCATTTTTAACGTGGGGTCTAATATTCTTTTTGACAAAGTGGCTCCTCTCAATGATAAAATCAAAAGGTTTATGACGTTGTTTTTCTCTTTTTCATCATGGGAATCAATTTACTTTTGTTTCTTAGGAATCAATCCACTTGCAAATTATGAAACGACGGGCTGTTTTGAGTGAGGAGCAGTGATGTCACCCCTCCTTACTTTCTCCAAAAGAAAAGAAAAAAATGTGGTCAAAAGATATTCCAAAACATTAGTAAAGTAGACGACCCTTCGTGCCATCGAATTCTGCTTTTTTACATCATAAAATGAATTTTTACACTGATTTATGGGTATGCTAAAACCATGGAATATTTATCTATTATTATCGATTAAGTTTGAAATTTGAGGTTTTATTTTTAATATTGTTTTTTTATTTAATTTTAAAATACTAATACTTGTTATTTAAATTGAATTAAGGTATGACCATTAAGCATTATATAGGGGTTTACAAAAGCATTATATCACTTACCAGAATTGAACCTGGATGGAAAGAGTAACAATCATTTCTTCTAACTACCAAAGGTATATCCAATGGACATCCAACTTTTTATGATTATTCTCATTATTATTAAAAAAAAAAAGAAAAAAACTATATTTTTTTAAAACCAACATATAAAAATAAAATGGTATCCACATTAACAATAACTCTTTTATATTTTTTTATTTTTTATTTTAAATTAAAATCAAAATTATATATATTAATCATTTAAAATAGATTTAACACATTGTCATTTCACTCAAGTCAATAAAACTCAACTCAAAAGTTATATAAAAACATTTTACTTATTTTTACATTTTTAACAATATTTCAACTCAAAAGTTTTATAAAAACTAGTAATGATATTTACATTTTAACAATATTTCTTTGTGCGTGGTATTTTTATTTATAAAATTTGATATCTTTAATTTTATCTTCGTTTCCATCATTTTTAAATATTAAATATTATACATATAAAAATATCTCATATATATTTTTTAATTCTAAATTTAAATTGATGAGTATCATATATATTTTACTGAATATCAACGAGTATCATATATATTTGACTGAATATCATTTGGAGACTTATTTCAGAAACCATGTTTCATGGGAGGGTACATTATGCATCCTTTGGATTGTGATTTGATTGAAGATCTTTGTTGAAGTTAACAAAAGCGTAATTATTATGAATATGCATAGTTTTTATTAACTTTTTCTTTTCAAATCCGTGAAAGCATGGAAATGCATTCCAAAACTTAAGGCAAGTACTACACACTTGCAAATGAGAATCATTAATTAATTTAACTTATTTAATTACCATATTGTTTGACTTACTTGTTTCCAAATTCTTCTTAACAACAAAGATAACGCCATGAAGATTGCAAATAACACGATTATTTATTCCTTTGGCAATTTTAAATAATAGGCATATATTAAAACAATTTATATATTTTATATATTAAAATAATTTGAGATATTTTACTTCAAAAGTTACACTTCCAAATCACAAATATTAATTACATTAATTAATTATGATATAACATCATATGTTTGACCTTAGCTGTTGTCAGCATCCTTCGTAACGACATTGTAAACCACGAGGCAAATAACATGATCATTCATTTTTTTTTAAATGTTGTAGCTAGGCGTTTTGATTGTCCATGAAAAACAAGGATCACGTCGTAGGTATCTTTTCTCATGATATAATTTTTATTTATTTATTCAGCATTTAATGTATATATGTATATCAAGAGTGGAGTATAATGTATAAGAAATAGTTTGAGCATGTTATCTTACATTTATTATACAATTTTGTTTGCTATGATAGGGTTATAGTAAGAGCATGTGAACAATGAGATTAGGAAAGATGGAAGAGTAGCGAGAAAAGAGCAACTAGTTTTAAAATAAAAATCTACTAAATAATAGTATTTGCATAATGATAAATTAATCTGTATACATTTGGTTATATAGGACAAAGATACATTCTTTATTAATTTTTAAATCTTGAGTTGTTAAGTTTATAGATGTTTGTTATTTACATTGGATGAAGGAAGGATTATTAAGAAAAAAACAAGGTCGTTATGTGAGTAATCAATAGAGAAGCAATATATTTGTGAAATAGGTTGTAATCATTTGTAAATGAGAAGTAGGAGTAAGTATTGACAACACACATTGTAGAGGTGTTGGGATTCAAAGGGAGATCTGTTGTTGCATATTTATGAGAAATGATACTAAGTCAAAAGTTGTTTTAGCGATTTTCTTGTCTCCATCTTAATCATTCACCAGGTTTGAATTTGTGGCCAACTTAAAGGACACTTATGACTCCACAATAATTTAGGTTGTTGGACTAATGAGTCATCGTGATGAGAATTAGGTTCCTTATGGAGGATTTGAGGGAATTTGGATGAAGGACAGGGATGATTATATGAGTTTCCATGGGCCCACCTCACTAGTAGATGAGACATGTTATGTATAGCTCATGTAAGTTATTGTACATACAATGCACACAAGGTATGAATGTGGAGCACAAGTCCAAAGGGATAAAGGAGATGAGTTACATAATAACTCCTTACAAAATAGAAGCACCCCTCCAAATACCTTAATACATTCATATATATATAAGTCATATGTTCATATGCCAATAATGGTTACATTGACCTGTATATATACATATTCTTATGCTTGCACATGGCAGCATTTTATCAGGAAAACCCCTCTTACATATAAAATTAACCCCTTATATGCTCTCCTTGGGGTCATATCACGATACATGGAAATATTGTACATAGCACTACAACAAAAACTGGATTTAGCGTCATATTTAGCACCAGATTTTAGTGTAATGTTTTCCCAATTGTGGTGAACAATCCAACACTAAATCTGGCGCTGTTGTACAATTTTGTAAGACGTCGTCTATTGCATCCTTTTTAACGTCCATTTTTGCTTCCATTGTTGCATCCATGTTTTGCATCTCTTTTTACATTTTTATTGTGCCCAAATTTGCATCTTGTATTGCATATTTTTTGCACCCTTGGTTCCGTCCTTGTTTGCACCCAGTTTTACATCCAAAGTTACGTCTAACTTTGCTCTTAATTTGACGTCAAGTTCGACAGCCAATTTTGCATCTAATGTTATGTTTAGGTTTGCATCCATTTTTTGGCCCAATATTGCATCTAGGATTGCATCTAGTTTTGCGGCTAGTTTTACTTTTAATTTTTCATCCCATTTTCATATTTTTCTGCGTCCATGTTTGTGCCCAAAATATCATCCAATTTCACGTCTTGTTTTGCGTCTAGGTTTGCACCTACTATTCCATCTTGGTTGATGTCTCTTTTTGCATCTAGGTTTGCACCTACCATTGCACCTAGAGTTGCACCTATGTTTGCGTCTAATGTTGCGTCCTTTCTTACATCCAATATTGCATCTAGTTTTACATCCAATGTTTTAGCCCATTTTACATCCAATATTATATCATGTTTTGAGTCTTTTTTTGCACTAAGGGTTGCTTATAGTTTTGTGCCTTGTACAGTTGTGCCTAGTTTTACATCAAATGATGCATCCAAATTTATGCCAACTTTATCGTCCAATTTTGTGTCCAACCTAGAATCCACTTTTGCATCTACAGTTGCATATAGTTTTGGGCCTAGTATTGAATCTAGTTTTGAGACATTGATCGTGTCTAGTTTTTGCATCCAATTTTATGTTTAGTGTGACGTCCATTTTTGTGTCCACATTTGTCTTAAATGACGTTCACTTTTACATCCACTTTTACGTTT
This sequence comes from Pseudotsuga menziesii, assembly GCA_001517045.1. NCBI lineage: Eukaryota > Viridiplantae > Streptophyta > Pinopsida > Pinales > Pinaceae > Pseudotsuga > Pseudotsuga menziesii. The sequence continues at coordinate 248,959 of LPNX010499297.1, read as the reverse complement.
GGTGTGATGTATACTTTTGCGTCATGTTTTTCATCTTGTTTTGCAATTAGTGTTGCATTTAATATTGCATCCATTTTGTGTTTTGTTTTGCATATATTGTTAATTAAGAATTTAAATTTCATTTATTAATAGTGAAATATAATATTTTTTACTGTTTCTGCGTCCATTTTGTTAATTTCAATTAAATTTTAAAATATATCAAAATTCTCAAATATCATTAAAAATTCATATTTAAAACATAACATTTATGAAGAGGTTTACTGAATATTCTCAACATCCATCCAAAAATAGTAACATCATCATATATATATATACTGATTCTGCATCAAAAGAACATTGGAAATTTCCAATATAAATTAAGAAATAAGACATTACTAATAATATCATCATCTTCTTTAATCAAATCAACTAAAATTAAGATGCTTATCAACATATCAAAACCTTTCATGGATATCACTAGAGTAAAGTAAAAAGAAGTCAAATATATATGATGTAAATACCAATCTAACAAACAAAAGTTCTATGATCTCCATATATAGATATAAAAGTCAACATTATAAATTTATCATAGTTATATATCATCAATAATATATGTAAATACAATCCAAAATGTATCATGTTCTTTAATCAAATCAACTAAAATTCAAACGTTTGATCAACATACCAAAACCTTTCATTAATATCATTATAGTAAAGTAAAAAGAAGTCAAATATATATATGTGATCTAAATACCAATCTAGCAAAAAAATGTTGTATTATCTCTATATATACATATAAAAGTCAAAATTATAAATGCATCATTGTTATATATCAACAATAATATATGTAAATATAATCCAAAATGTATCATTTTCATGCATAGCATCAGTCTCCAACTAGCAGCACCAACATCATCATCAATATCATGTTAATGATTATCAAACTCGTCATCTTGATGAACCTCATCGCCATCGTCGTCATCATCATCATCATCATCATCACCATTATCTTCTTCTTCTCCTTCTATATCCAATGCATGATCAACATAATTTGGATCATTACCTATAGAGTCATCAATTGTTGTGATCAGAAGAAAAGAAATTCATGATTATATGTGAGTATTAATTTCATACCACAATGCATATTTCTTATATATTTTTAATATTACCTCATACCAAATTAAAACTAAGTATAATACAATTGCAATTAATGTATACGTGTAATAATATAACTACAAAAAAAAGATAAAAAAATAAAACTAAATGACAACTTTATTAAAAGGTTTGAAGGTTTACCCAAGATATTTATGTTTCTTTGGCATTCGAGTTTATTGTCTCAGTACTGCAATAAATCATTTGAAGCTTTATCCAAGATATTTCAATCCCCTTATGGTTTTACTAAATTGTAAGTGAAATGGCTTCACTGATGTATTTTCAAGTCTTTTAAAAATACATCTTACGTTATATGTCAATGTGTTTATGAAAACATGATATGCATTTGATGATGTATTACCTTTAATTATATGGATATTTAGGAACTATGGTAACTGAAAAATCACTCAAAAGGTATATTGGAACAAAAACAAGAAAGCTCTATCACAGAGAAATCATAGAAGTATAACAACTAAAAAATAGAGGGAAACAAACTAGACAAATCTAACACTAATAAGTAATCATGTTGTTATGTATATAAAATAACATGATTAAATAATATATACCTAGACTATATAACTAAGGACTTCGTGTAATTTTTTGTTTCATTTTGAACAAATACTACTTATATTCACATAAACATATTTGCAAACAAAGATGCAAAACGTGGAAGGGTATATACAATGAAAGTCTCAAAAAGCAGAAACCCTAATTTTGCCATATTTTTTCATATTCTCCAATCATCACCAAAATTGATGCATAAGCACATCTTGATCAAGGGTATCCAAGCTTAAAAGGTATTATATTTCGAAAATATGGACATTTAAAAAATGGGAAATTACCTATAAAAGCAAGTCATAGAAAAACTATAAGTACCCTTTGGAGCTCTCACCCTACCATGCATGCATCAAATATTGCATGTGATGCAGGCATGTGGAACCTTCTAAACTAAAAAATATGCACTTGTATGAGAGTGAATTGTTCCTTGAAGAACACTTCTCTGAATACCTCATCCAAAAAATTTGTCCAATATTTAACCCTAAGAATGAAGGCCTGCCACCATGTGTCGAGTCTAGCTAATGCACTCATGAACGATTGATGGAATATGACGAAATTTTAAGTTTTAATGATAAGATTATCACATATTTTATCCACAAATTGTTGATGCTGAATGATGAAATTTTAATGATGATTTCATCCTGTAACATATCCATGAACTATTGATGTTGAATCACCAATATGACTGTCGGGGAAATTGATTCCTTGTGATAACACCACAAATTTCATTTTGGATGTCCTTCTATTTATTATAAAGACTAATGAGAACCATGGATTTTGTATCTTAGAATAGGAGGGGAAGGAGTTGTAACCCACCAATAATCATAATCAACCATTGAAAGGAGAATGGACATCAAGAAGCACATGCAGGCATGTCAAATTTCCAGGTTCCAAAAATGAATCTATTGGTTGGAAATCCTGTTTTTTAGCTTCAGAAACACAAAGTGAGAAGACAACGTGTAGCACATGACGTTGTATCAATGAACAAGATGGTAAAAGGGAAACTATTGACTAACACAACTTCTATAACCAAGTTTCAAGCACATAGTGAGATTAGACAGGAAGAAGCACTAATGTTGCTCAAAATATCAAAAGAAAAGACATAAGAGAGGGAAATCTATAATAAGATTTGAGATCCATGGATCTCCTTCAAATGTCTCTCCAAAATATTCACAACTCACTAAATTCTCTAATAAGTATTGACCCTTGAGGCATAAGTACTCTATTTCATAGGAAGAAAGGTATATTCTATAAAATGTGCTAGAAAGATTTAGGGTGAAGTGAAATACCTAAAAAGGAGAAAATTGTACTTTTGGATAAGCTGGTTGTGTTGGAATGAAATGCAGATAGGTGCCATGTTCAAAGGTGACTAAATACTGCCATTATTACAAATGAAACATAGTTCTCTTCCCTTAATTTCCCCATCATGATCGATGAGTGCCTCTTTACGTTTTAAGGATTTCAAAGAGGGTAACAAACAATCGTTGCAGCTTATCATAAGATAAGTCCATTCTCATATGTTTTTTGAACCTAAGAAATGAGGGCCTCGTTTCCAAAAAAGGACTCTTAGTGTTTAGTTTAACGAGTCCATTGAATGAAAACTCGATGTCATTCACGTTTAGAGAGTCTGAACGAAACTGAAGAAGACTCTAAAATGTATTTTTTTGTAAAGTTTAGTCTCCTACGACTGAAAAAAGTATAAAATAATGCCTAGAAGAACTCTTCTAGTCAAGGACTTAGTATACCTTTTTCGTAACTAGTCAATCCGAACCGAAAAGGGGTAAACTACAATTGGAAAGATAACTCTTCAGGTCCTTTTACGAGCGTGAATATGAAAATCTCACTCGAAAATATTTTCACATTTTAAGAGTCTGAAAATAGCTTAAAGAGGACTCTATTAGGGTTTCTTTTTTGTAAAAAGGCTCAACGAGTCCAAAAAAGTGGTAAAATTTGACTCAAAAAATTAGTTCTAGAGTTTAACGAGCATGACTAAAGTTTTAAAATTGTGCTCGGAAGCTTTTTTTTGTTTTGACCAAGAACGAAAAAGACAAAAGAAAACTCCTCCATATCCAAAAGTATCAAATCCCTATGACCTACAATTTCTCAAAAAGACCATTAGACCTTCATTTAGTCAAAAAATAAGCTTTAAATGACGGTACTAAGGGTAAAAAATAATAAATTTATTAAAATAAAATCAAAATGGTAAATAGAACAAGTGAAAAGGTCAAAAATAGTTACCATTTTGTTTTTACCCAGTTTGGAGAGAAAAAGGTCCCTTTTGAGAGAAAACTTGGAGCGTGGATTGGAGAGGCTATAGTCGACCATTTGACGAACCATCTGAATAAGGTAAATCCTGAACTGTTCCCCTACATTTTCATGGCTTCCTTTTTTAAATTGATGCATCTTTTTGGTGTTTTGGGGCCATTTTCCAAGGGGAAAATGCGCATTCTGGGCACCATGCTTTTCCCTTTCAAGAACTCCGATGCCAAGAAACACCACACATTTCCTTGAAGGAAAGTGTGGTGCCACCACTTTGTCTGAAAGGGGAAAATATGGTGACGCAATATACCCTAAAACGCTTCAAAAATAATCCAAAACAAAGATTTTAAAGAATTTCAAATGATTTCAAATGGTTATTAATCCCTAATTTTGGTTTTCCTTTAGGTTGCATCATCGAAAATGGTTGTGTGGAAAGAAAGTGAGCATGAATTGGATGACATTCATTGATCGAATGATCATGGTACTGTAAATGCTCTTTGGGAATGTGGGATTCTTAAGTTCTTCAAATTTCCCAGCATGAGGGAACAAATCAAGTTGTTTGAGTATATACTCAGGATGTGGAATCCTGAGAAACAAGATTTCGAAGTGGGTGCTCACAATGATACTTATTGTGGAAGTGGAGGACATCTACTTCCTAACAGGGCTTTCTAGGAGAGGATCGTCCATTTCTCCAACTAGTCCTCGTGGTGGGGATGTTACTACATAGGGCCTCATTGATCAGTACTTTTTCCTAGGTACTCAGATGAGTGGGAAAAATACTCCAATCAAGGATGTGATGGAATTACCCTTGAGGACTGTCCTTTTCACCATGCAGAGTATTTATGGGAGCCAAGGGGCTCATTAGGAATCTAGGGCTCACATGATGTATTCCTTAGAGGTAATGGAGCCAATAGTATTCAACTAGGTCGAAGCCTTGCTAGCTACATTCAAAGAACAAATTACCATCATGGTGAGTTAAAACAACTTTGGTATGGTACCATCTTAGTATATTTTTTCCTGGAGAGGGTTCTCTTTTTGAGGCCTCGGGTGGCCTTCAACAAGCTCAGAGTAAGAGATCTGTTCATTCTCAGGTGGGTTGAGGTCATGGCCCGACATGGCGGCGGAGGACCGAGGGTTAAATATGGAGCCTCCTTCTTTCACTTGATGGATGTCCAACTTCTCATGGTTGAGGATTATGCCTATGCAGGATTTGATTTTCGAAGAGATCCAGACTTAGCACTGCCTAAGGATGAGCCGTGGGGATATATCGGTGAGTAAGACACGAAGATGCAAGTTTTAATGTTTTTGCAATTTTATAATTTTTATGCATGGTAATCATGCATGTTTCCTGTTGTGCAAATGTTGAGATAGTGAGACCAGGAGGGTCCGCTCCCGATTAACAGGTGTTATAGCTGATTTTACCACACATGGTTAATCACATATTTATGGCCTTCCTTGGCCCTATGCAAAATCTTTAGATCCCATGGACTAATATTATACTTTGATGTTTCCAAGTTCATCCCTAAAACCCCTGTTTATTGTTGTACGCAACTTTTAAACCCATACTTGCGTGTACACGCGACTTTTGACCTCAAATCCGTGTACATCGGGATGTGTGCATAAAGCCAAAAAAAATTGGATTTTTCTTTGGATGAGTCCGAAGATCCTGACTCTTGGCCTTCCATATGCCTTGAGATCGCTTAGATTCAACCCTCCATTACCGCTTTGAAGTGCTATATAAGGAACCCCTTGGATACATTGAAGAAGAAGAATTGAAGAGCAACGAAACTATAATCCATTGTTTCCATCATTTTTAAATATTAAATATTATACATATAAAAATATCTCTTATATATTTTTTAATTCTAAATTTACATTGATGAATATCATATATATTTTACTGAATATCAACGAGTATCATATATATTTGACTGAATATCATTTAGAGACTTATTTCAAAAACCATGTTTCATGAGAGGGTACATTATGCATCCTTTGGATTGTAGTTTGATTTAAGATCTTTATTGAAATTAACAAAAGCGTAATTATGAATATGCATAGTTTTTATTAACTTTTCTTTTTCAAATCCGTGAAAGCATGGAAATGCTTTCTAGAAACTTAAGGCAAGTACTACACACTTGCAAATGAGAATCATTAATTAATTTAACTTATTTAATTACTATATTGTTTGACTTGTTTCCAAATTCTTCTTAACAACAAAGATAACGCCATGAAGGATGAAAATAACACGATTATTTATTCCTTTGGTAATTTTAAATAATAGGCATATATTAAAACAATTTATATATTTTATATATTAAAATAATTTAAGATATTTTACTTCAAAAGTTACACTTCCAAATCACAAATATTAATTAAATTAATTAATTATAATATAACATCATATGTTTGACCTTAGCTGTTGTCAGCATCCTTCGTAACGACATTGTAAACCACGAGGCAAATAACATGATCATTCATTTTTTTTAAATGTTGTAGCTAGGCGTTTTGATTGTCCATGAAAAACAAGGATCACGTTGTAGGTATCCCTCTCATGATATAATTTTTATTTATTTATTCAGCATTTAATGTATATATATGTATATCCAGAGTGGAGTATAATGTATAAGAAATAGTTTGAGCATGTTATCTTACATTTATTATACAATTTTGTTTGCTATGATAGGATTATAGTAAGGGCATGTGAACAATGAGATTAGGAAAGATGGAAGAGTAGCGAGAAACGAGAAACTAGTTTTAAAATAAAAATCTACTAAATAATAGGACAAATGACAAATGATTTGCATAATGATAAATTAATCTGTATACAGCTGGTTATATAGGACAAAGATACATTCTTTATTTATTTTTAAATCTTGAGTTGTTAAGTTTATAGATGTTTGTTATTTACATTGGATGAAGGAAGGATTATTAAGAAGGAAACAAGGTCGTTATGTGAGTAATCGATAGAGAAGCAATATATTTGTGAAATAGGTTGTGATCATTTGTAAATCAGAAGTAGGAGTAAGTATTGGCAACACACATTGTAGAGGTGTTGGGATTCAAAGGGAGATCTGTTGCATATTTATGAGAAATGATACTAAGTCAAAAGATGTTTTAGCGATTTTCTTGTCTCCATCTTAATCATTCACCAGGTTTGAAGTCGTGGCCAACTTAAAGGACACTTATGACTCCACAATGATTTAGGTTGTTGGACTGATGAGTCATCGTGATGAGAATTAGGTTCCTTATGGAGGATTTGAGAGAATTTGGATGAAGGACATGGATGATTATATGAGTTTTCACAGGCCCACCTCACTAGTAGCTGAGACATGTTATGCATAGCTCATATAAGTTATTGTACATACAATGCACACAAGGTATGAATGTGGAGCACAAGTCCAAAGGGATAAAGGAGATGAGTTACATAATAACTCACAAAATAGAACCACCCCTCCAAATACCTTAATACATTCATATATATATATATATAAAGTCATATGTTCATATGCCAATAATGGTTACATTGACCTGTATATATACATATTCTTATGCTTGCACATGGCAGCATTTTATTAGGAAAACCCCTCTTACATATAAAATTAACCCCTTATATGCTCTCCTTGGGGTCATATCACGATACATGGAAATAGTGTACATAGCACTACAACAAAAACTGGATTTAGCGTCATATTTAGCACCAGATTTTAGCGTAATGTTTTCCCAATTGTGGTGAACAATCCAACGCTAAACTTGGCGTTGTTGTACAATTTCGTAAGACGTTGTCTATTGCATCCTTTTTAACGTCCATTTTTGCTTCTATTGTTGCATCCATGTTTTGCGTCTCTTTTTACACCTTTATTTGTGCCCAAATTTGCATCTTGTATTGCATATTTTTTGCACCCTTGGTTCTGTCCTTTTTTGCACCCGGTTTTTGTAGAAATTCTAAAGCCTTGATGGCATAAGGAATTTCATAAACTGGCTAAGGATCTAGGCACACAATTAACCTCACATAGAATTGTAGAGAATTAGCATAAGAAGAGAAGAAGAAGAATTAATGAACACACATTAATTAATGATTAATAAATGATAATTGATATTATTACATAGGTAATACATCCTTATAAAGGAAAAATGAGTTGCATGAAGACAACTCAAGCTAGCTCATAAAGCAGGCTTACTAATTATGATAAACCCCATAGTTGGCTAAAGCACTTTCTCAATCTACCAAGCACCTCACGAATTAGCAATAGCATGAGTGAGTGATGATGAGTGAAGGAAAGACTTGCTAATCCTAGAATATGGAGAGAAAAGAATGGAGGATGGGTTGGCAACAAAAGCTGCCAGTTTCCTAGTTGACTACCTTTACCTTATCCATAGAAAAGCAGGATAAAGCAGAAAAAGCAGAATAAAGCAGATTCTGCTGTAAAGCGCAGTTACCAATTCTGGATGACCATAAAGTGGTCAAGATCAACCTAGAATCAGGAATAAATCATTCCTAGGATATAGATGGCAAGTGTTGACTCTAAGGTGCAACTGGATGCCAACTATCTAAGCTAGTGGGTAGGAAATTAATCAAATAATGATTAATTATTTTATGAGTGGGTTTATTATATTCCAACAGTTTTACATCCAAAATTATGTCTGATTTTGCTCCTAATTTGACGTCAAGTTCGACACCCAATTTTGCATCTAATGTTATGTTTAGGTTTGCATCCATTTTTTGGCCCAATATTGTATCTAGGATTACATCTAGTTTTGTGGCTAGTTTTACTTCTAATTTTTCATCCCATTTTTCATATTTTTCTGCGTCCATGTTTGTGCCCAAAATATCATCTGATTTCACATCTTCTTTTGTGTCTAGGTTTGCACCTACTATTCCATCCTGGTTGATGTCTCTTTTTGCATCTAGGTTTCCACCTACCATTGCACCTAGAGTTGCACCTATGTTTGTGTCTAATATTGTGTCCTTTCTTACATCCAATATTGCATCTAGTTTTACATCCAATGTTTTAGCCCATTTTACATCCAATACTATATCATGTTTTGAGTATTTTTTTGCACTAAGGGTTGCTTATAGTTTTGTGCCTTGTACAGTTGTGCCTAGTTTTACATCAAATGATGCATCCAAATTTATGCCAACTTTATCGTCCAATTTCGTGTCCAGCCTAGAATCCACTTTTGCATCTACTGTTGCATATAGTTTTGGGCCTAGTATTGAATCTAGTTTTGAGACATTGATCATGTCTAGTTTTTGCATCCAATTTTATGTTTAGTGTGATGTCCATTTTTGTGTCCACATTTGTCTTAAATGACATCCACTTTTACATCCACTTTTGTTTTTGGTGTGATGTATACTTTTGCGTCATGTTTTTCATCTTGTTTTGCAATTAGTGTTGCATATAATATTGCATCCATTTTTTGTTTTGTTTTGCATATACTGTTAATTAAGAATTTAAATTTCATTTATTAATAGTGAAATATAATATTTTTTACTGTTTCTGCGTCCATTTTGTTAATTTCAATTAAATATTAAAATATATCAAAATTCTCAAATATCATTAAAAATTCATATTTAAAACATAACATTTATGAAGAGGTTTACTGAATATTCTCAACATCCATCCAAAAATAGTAACATCATCACATATATATACTAATTCTGGATCAAAAGAACATTGGAAATTTCCAATATAAATTAAGAAATAAGACATTACTAATAATATCATCATCTTCTTTAATCAAATCAAGTAAAATTCAGATGTTTGTCAACATATCAAAACCTTTCATGGATATCACTAGAGTAAAGTAAAAAGAAGTCAAATATATATGCTTTAAATACCAATCTAACAAACAAAAGTTCTACGATCTCCATATATAGATATAAAAGTCAATATTATAAATTTATCACAGTTATATATCATCAATAATATATGTAAATACCATCCAAAACATATCATGTTCTTTAATCAAATCAACTAAAATTCAAACGTTTGATCAACATACCAAAACCTTTCATTAACATCATTATAGTAAAGTAAAAAGAAGTCAAATATATATGTGATCTAAATACCAGTCTAACAAAAAAAATGTTGTATTATCTCTATATATACATATAAAAGTCAAAATTATAAATGTATCATAGTTATATATCAACAATAATATATGTAAGTATAATCCAAAATGTATCATGTTCATGCATAACATCAGTCTCCAACTAGCACCACCAACATCATCATCAATATCATGTTAATGATTATCAAATTCGTCATCTTGATGAACCTCATCCCATCGTCGTCATCGTCGTCATCATCATCATCACCATTATCTTTTTCTTCTCCTTCTATATCCAATGCATGATCAACATAATTTGGATCATTATCTATAGAGTCATCAATTGCTGTGATCAGAAGAAAAAAAATTCAATATTATATGTGAGTATTAATTTCATACCATAATGCATATTTCTTGGATATTTTTAATATTACCTCATACCAAATTCAAACTAAGTATAATACAATTGCAATTAATGTATGCGTGTAATAATATAACTACAAAAAAAAGATAAAAAAAATAGAACTAAATGACAACTTTATTAAAAGGTTTGAAGGTTTACCCAAGATATTTATGTTTCTTTGGCATTTGAGTTTATTGTCTCAGTACTGCAATAAATCATTTGAATCTTTTTCCAAGATATTGCAATCCCCTTATGGTTTTACTGAATTGTAAGTGAAATGGCTTCATTGATGTATTTTCAAGTCTTTTAAAAATACATCTTACATTATATGTCAATGTGTTTATGAAAACATGATATGCATTTGATGATGTATTACCTTTAATTATATGGATATTTAGGAATTATGGTAACTGAAAATTCACTCAAAAGGTATATTGGAACAAAAACAAGGAAGCTCTATCACAGAGAAATCATAGAAGTATAACAACTAAAAAATAAAGGGAAACAAACTAGACAAATCTAACACTAATAAGTAATCATGTTGTTATGTATATAAAATAACATGATTAAATAATATATACCTAGACTATATAACTAAGGACTTCGTGTAATGTTTTGTTTCGTTTTGAACAAATACTACTTATATTCATATAAACATATTTGCAAACAAAGATGCAAAAAGTGGAAGGGTATATACAATGAGAGTCTCAAAAAGTAGAAACCCTAATTGATATACAACATGACAAGTATGGGTGGTGATATGACATAATTTACTATCTTAAAATGGCTTATTTTTAAAGACGACTTAAAGCTAGGTTAAAAAGATAGAAATTTATCACAACTAAATCTATTGTTGGGACACCTTTGATGATTTACACAATTTGTTCAGTTTGGAAACATTTCTCTTCTTTCTCTTGTCATTTTAACATAGATGTAAAAAATATTGAAGTAAGGGCCAAAGTGGATATGCTATCTCTCCTTGGATATGCTATCTCTCCTTGCTTATATGTCCTTTCTTTGACCGCTGGATGTAATTATCTTCATTTACATGTATCTTGATTCTTAAAATCAATATTTTCAACAAAATGAAAATCTACACACCAGTACAACTACTCATAAAAATGATAGTGTATTTGGTAGAAAGGTCAATCCTTAGACGTGTAATATCTTGAAATATCCTTTTTAGTTCGCCGTGTTGTAAGATTTATTTCCCTACTTTATATTTACTTGATTGAAGATCCATGGAACACCAAAGTCCATGAATTTTCTGACATTGAAGAATTACTTTAAATGCCTTTAATTTTTTACAATCCTTGAGATCTATTTCATTCTTCACATTTTTTATGATGAAGGCTCTTGGCCTGCATATAGGACAATTTAACAATTTTTTTTAATAATTGAAGTCAGATAAATGTTTTCTTTGTTATAGTATATATATTCTTGTTATAGGATTTGAATTGATGAATATTATTTCTCATAACATTAATTGGTGATAGCGAGTGCTGGAAAATACTATTCTTGCCAATAATACTCTCTTGGTTGGTAAGTAAGTGCTTTGAGTAGGTAGTAAATGTCGATTCACTACTTGTGGTGTCTACAGATTATATCCTTTTGTTCAAATAATTAAGGGTGAAATCCTAAAGCATTCAACAAACATGTGAAAAGATATAGTGGTAATTTGAATTTTGAGAATTAGACAACAAGGACTATTTTAGCAAATTATCTAAGGCACAACATGTCTTAGGGAAGTGATTGAATGGAGATATCTGAATTAGGTGTTTTAGATTCTGATATCACAATTACTAGATGATATTGAGGTGTAATAGAAAATGGTGATGCTTGTCTCTAAGTTATATGTTAGGATATGATTGAAATATTTTGTATGTCATTGAGCAAGTTGAAATTCCTAGGCCACACGTTTCAAGAAATTGATCCACTTGACAATCTCAAGACACACATTTTAGGAGATATTTCACACTCCTACCAAAGAAAAACATAGTCTATCTAATAAAAAAAAAGATGAATGCACTGGAATGTTGATCCAATGGTTTGAACCTAATTGATGAGAAGTCGTACTTGTTTCAGTGTTGGAGTAAACAAACACAATGAAAAGCCCTATCTGAGTTGCATAGCGTAAAGGCATTTATTTACGGTTAGATAGGTTCAATTAGCATGTTAACGTTGATCCATATAAATGAGATAGGAGAAATCCAATTATATGTATTAAAACACAACATGACTTGGGATCTATATATCCACTCAAGGAATATCCATATAAATATACTATGCTAAAGGATTTGATCATAGGGAAGGTTGTTGAAAATACGACATATATTTAATTCACTTGATTTTTCTTTGGACACTTTGGTCATACTCCTGTCATGTAAATACTGCAAAAAGACAATTTTATTTGGACTTTGGCTCAACCAACCTCCCTAACCCAGATTCAAGCATACAATGAGAATGGACATCAAGAAGCACATGCAGGCATGTAAAATTTCAAGGTTCCAAAAATGAATCTATTGGTTGGAAATCCTATTTTTTAGCTTCAGAAACACAAAGTGAGCAGACAACCTATAGCACATGATGTTGTATCAATGGATAAGATGGTAAAAGGGAAACTATTGACTAACACAACTTTTATAACCAAGTTTCAAGCACACAGTGAGATTGGACAGGAAGAAGCACTAATGTTGCTCAAAATATCAAAAAAAGAGACATAAGAGAGGGAATTCTATAATAAGATTTGAGATCCTTGGATCTCCTTCAGATGTCTCTCCAAAATATTCACAACTCACTAAATTCTCTAATAAGTATTGACCCTTGAAGCATAAGTACTCTTTTTCATAGGAAGAAAGGTATATTCTATCAAATGTGCTAGAAAGGTTTAGAGTGAAGTGAAATACCTAAAAAGGAGAAAATTGTACTTTTGGATAAGCTGGTTGTGTTGGAATCAAATGCAAATAGGTGCCATGTTCAAAGGTGACTAAATACTGCCATTATTAGAAATAAAACATAGTTCCCTTCCCTTAATTTCCCCATGATGATTGATGAGTGCCTATTTACGTTTTAAGGATTTCAAAGAGGGTAACAAACAATCATTGCAGCTTATCATAAGATAAGTCCATTCTCATATGTTTTTCGAACCTAAGAAATGAGGGTCTCGTTTCCAAAAAAAGGACTCTTAGTGTTTAGTTTAAAGAGTCCATTTAATGAAAACTCGACGTCGTTCACATTTAGAGAGTTTGAACAAAACTGAAGAAGACTCTAAAATGTATTTTTTCATAAAGTTTAGTCTCCTACGACCAAAAAAAGTATAAAATAATTCCTAGAATAACTCTTCTAGTCAAGGACTTAGTATACCTTTTTCGTAACTAGTCAATTCGAACCGAAAAAGGGGTAAACTACTGTTGGAAAGATAACTCTTCAGATCCTTTTACGAGCGTGAATATGAAAATCTCGCTCGGAAATATTTCCACATTTTAAGAGTCTGAAAATAGCTTAAAGAGGACTCTATTAGGGTTTCTTTTTTGTAAAAAGGCTTAACGAGTCCAAAAAAGTGGTAAAATTTGACTCGAAAAACTAGTTCTAGAGTTTAACGAGCACGACTAAAGTTTTAAAATAGCGTTTGGAATATTTTTTTTTTTGACCAAGAATGAAAAATACAAAAGAAAACTCCTCCATATCCAAAAGTATCAAATCCCTATGACATGTAATTTCTCAAAAAGACCATCAGACCTTCATTTAGTTAAAAAATAAGCTTTAAATGACGGTACTAAGGGAAAAAATAATAAATTTATTAAAATAAAATCAAAATGGTAAATAGAACTAGTGAAAAGGTAAAAAATAGTTACCATTTTGCTTTTACCCAATTTGGAGAGAAAAAGGTCCATTTTGAGAGAAAACTTGGAGCGTGGATTGGAGAGGCTATAGTTGACCATTTGACGAACCATCTAAACAAGGTAAATCTTGAACTGTTCCCCTACATTTTCATGGTTTCCTTTTTATAATTGATGCATTTTTTGGTGTTTTGGGGCCATTTTCCAAGGGGAAAATGCGCTTTCTCGGCACTGTGCTTTTCCCTTTCAGGAACTCCGATGCTGAGAAACACCACACATTTCCTTGAAGGAAAGTGCGATGCCACCACTTTGTCTGAAAGGGGAAAATACGGTGATGCAATATACCCTAAAATGCTTAAAAAATAATCCAAAACAAATATTTTAAAGAATTTCAAATGGTTATTAATCCCTAATTTTGGTTTTTCTGTAGGTTGCATCATCGAAAATGGTTGTGTGGAAAGAAAGTGAGCATGAATTGGATGACATTCGTCGATCTAATGGTCATGGTATTGTAAATGCTCTTCGGGAATGTGGGATTATTAAGTTATTCAAATTTCCTCGCATGAGGGAACAAATCAGGTTGTTCGAGTATATACTCAGGATTTGGAATCCTGAGAAACAAGATTTCGAAGTGGGTTCTCACAATGATACTTACTATGGAAGTGGAGGACATCTACTTCCTAACAGGGCTTTCTAAGAGAGGATCATCCATTTCTCTGACTAGTCCTCATGGTAGGGATGTTACTACATAGGGCCTCATTGATCAGTACTTTTTCCTAGGTACTTAGATGAGTGGGAAAAATACTCCCATCAAGGATGTGATGGAATTACCCTTGAGGACTGTCATTTTCACCATGCAGAGTATTTATGGGAGCCAAGGGGCTCATTAGGAATCTAGGGCTCACATGATGTATTCCTTAGAGGTAATGGAGCCAATAGTATTCAACTAGGTCGAAGCCTTGCTAGCTACATTCAAAGAACAAATTACCAAGTGTCGTTGTGGTGAGTTAAAACAACTTTGGTATGGTGCCATCTTAGTATATTTTTCCCTGGAGAGGGTTCTCTTTTTGAGGCGTCAGGTGGCATTGAACAAGATTAGAGAAAGAGATCCATTCATTCTCAGGTGAGTTGAGGTCATGGCTCGACATGGTGGCAGAGGACCCATGGTTAAATATGCAGCCTCCTTCTTTTGCTTGTTGGATGTTCAACTTCTCATGGTCGAGAATTATGCCTATGCGGGATTTTATTTTCAAAGAGATCCGGACTTAGCATTGCCTAAGGATGAGCCATGGGGATATATCGGTGAGTAAGACACTAAGATGCAAGTTTTTATGTTTTTGCAATTTTATAATTTTTATGCATGGTAATGATACACGTTTCCTATTGTGTATATGTTGAGATAGCAAGACTAGGAGGGTCTTCTCCCGATTAACATGTGTTATGGCTGATTTTACCACACATGGTTGATCACATATTTATGGCCTTCGTTGTACCTCTGCAAAATATTTAGACCCCATGGACTGATATTATACTTTTATGTTTCCAAGTTCATCCCTAAAAACCCCTGTTTATTGTTGTATGCAACTTTTAAACCCATACTTGCGTGTACACGCGACTTTTGACCTCAAATCCGTGTACATCGAGATGTGTGCATAAAGCCAAAAAGTTTTGGATTTTTCCTTAGATGAGTCTGAAGATCTTGACTCTTAGCCTTCCATATTCCTTGAGATCGCTTGGATTCGACCCTCCATTACCCCTTTGGAGTGCTATATAAGTAACCCCTTGGATACATTGAAGAAGAGGAATTGAAGAGCAACGAAACTATAGTCCATTGTTTCCATAGCTTGCATATACTTGAGTCTACATCCCTTTGTCCCTTCGGAGCACTTTGTGTTCTTCGCAAGCTTTCCTTTTCTTGTGAGCTTGATATCGAGAGATGGAGGATTGAGGTGGTGGAGGCCCAGGTGGAGGACTCGGTTTCTCCAGTTCGTAGACATGCCGACAGAGGTTGTCACTTGTGTAATCTCTGATTTGATTAATAGAAATATATTTTCCTATCCAATAATGTGCATTTGAAGGTAAATATTGAATCCATGGATATGTTTAATTGCTTATACATTGTTGATTATATGTGCTAGACTAGATATAACACCATATTATATAGCATGCTTGTCTTGTTTGCTGTTGTTGAGAGAAAATTGTTAGTGCATGCAGGATTGGAAAAATATCAACGAGGATCTACTTCAACCATTTGGAATAAGGTATGATTCGAGGTCCCTTAGTGTTAGATGTTTGGTTTCTCTTGCATATTGGGAAAGGATTGATTTATCGTGTCTAGCTGTCTGTTGTGGTACACCCCAAGCCATAGGAAGTTTCTCTCTAAAACAGAATTGGTGACAATACTGGGGAAGTTCCTTGCTTTTGTTTGGGGTTGGGTATACAATGTGCTTGATCTTATTGACTTGCTCTCTGTTTCTCCTTGTTTCTATGTCGCATTTAGCAGTATGTTCATCCATTGACACTCCCCTAGATTGGTTTGACCCTTGGCCTACTTTTTACCACTTTCTTCTCTATATACGCAGGTTTTTGGCTAAAAGTCACGTACATACGTGGGTTTTTGGCAAAAACTTCCGTATACATGTAGGTTTTCAGCCAAAATCTGCGTATACATGCAGGTTTTTGGCCAAAAGTCATGTACATACATTTTTGTTCCTTATACAGTCGTGTACATCCTCCCTTTTGGTTGAGTTTGATGTTGTGGGAAGTTGTTGGGTCAGTTGTGTGTGTGGTTGGGTCTTCCTAGGTTCTGATGTTGTCTGTTGACTGCTTCTTTCATGACCAGAGACCGTTTTTTCATTGATTTTTCTTTGAAAATAGTTCTAGTCATATATCTCCTTTTTTGTTTTGCCATTAGTGCATTAGTTTTTTTGTCTTGGTGTCTTGCTTGGCTTGTGTTTTATACTTGCTGCAGAGACTGAGAGTTTTAAATGAATTTTGTTTGCATTGTTCATTCTTTTATATTGAAAAATACAAAATAGTTGCGTTCTCACTTGCATCTCACATATGGACTTGAGGAGGTACTTGCATTGGATTGCTCGGATGAGAGTTGTATTTAGGCTTTAATATAGGAAGGATTGCGTTGGCATTCAGAAATGAATTATTTTTTAAGCACCTCATGTAGTGGCATACCCTGTTCTTCATTCTACACATTGCACTTAGCATTGCTTGTTAGGTGTGCATGTTTAATTCACTTTTGAGTCATAACTTCATTAGTTGCACAACCATTTCCCTTTGATTAATCACAACCAA
Organism: Pseudotsuga menziesii; assembly: GCA_001517045.1. Classification (NCBI taxonomy): domain Eukaryota; kingdom Viridiplantae; phylum Streptophyta; class Pinopsida; order Pinales; family Pinaceae; genus Pseudotsuga; species Pseudotsuga menziesii. Next base: position 231,406 of record LPNX010499297.1, on the reverse strand, counting down.
ATAAAATTAATGCTTAATAAAATGAGTTATACTCCTTTATTTTATAGGGTGCATCAACAAGATTAGGTTTTATGGTATTGGAATAGTTCATTGTGAGTTAATTCTCCAAGACCACTAAACAAAAAAAACTAGGTGCCTGTCCAGGTGAGAGAGAGAAATCCTTAGTATTATTAGTGTTTCTCAGGATTCTCCTCTTACACAAGAGTCAAGCATGAGGCACCGTGCATGATTGTGATTAGGTTAGCCCTTGGTCACTTTTGTGAGTGCCAGAGATATTTCCAGGATCATATTCATATCTGGATGCTCTTTTGAGTTTCAGGCTTTGCTACCCTACCCATACGATCGATCTCGCATACAACTCTTCGCTTGAGCATCGATTATATAGGGGTGACCTTAGTTGCCTTACCAAGGTGTCACAGGGGGTACTTGCAGAGGTTATTCTGTAGGTGTCCTGGCTAGGTAGGGGTTGGATAGCATAGTCGCTATATGCATTGAAGCTAAGGGCCACTAATTGGTTACATACCTCCGCTTGTAGTGTATGGGAGTCATATATATCATAATTTCATCAGCAAATGCTTATAAGAGTCACCATACTTAGCTCTGAACAAGTCTGAAGATACAAACAGTCTGCAGACCTCCTGTAGCTCCCAAAAATTAGAACCCTGCTAATGACTTTCTAACCTCTCTAAATAGTGTTTTTTACAAAATCAGTTAGGGGTCAAAAACCCTAACTGCCTCTATCAACTCGCTGAGGTAAAGTAAAAATGTACAAAGTTACAAAATTACAAAATATGCTAAAAATAGTAAATCACTAACATATGTGTTTATCAACTAGTGACAACAAATAACTAAATGAACAACTGATTCATATCTTTTTTGCTGCCTCAGCTAAGAGAGCAATGCCATCTAGTGCTTGATCTTTCCTTTTAACTTTCTTTTGCTCTTGCTCCATGTCATTAATCTTCTTGATGAGCTCCTCGTTTCTCTGTTGTAAGTCCTGGACTGTCTTCTCCAACTTTGTGCAATGCATGTCAGTAGCTCTTTTCCTCTTGAGAACCTCTTTGGATACTTCTGACAGCTCCTAGAAATGATTATGGACATCCTGCAGTTCTTCTATAAGCCCTCTGTTAACTTTCATCAACCCATCATTAACATCTTGTAAGTATTTCATCTGTTGCTTATACTGCTGATACTTTCCTGCAAGTTTTCTTTATCAAAACTAGGGATCTCAGGTATATTTGCATCCTTCATTAAAAAGTCTGAGAAATCAGTAGGAATACTAGTCTCTTTTATAATTCCTGCTTCCCTGAGTATAAGCTCATCTTCTTCTTCCCACTCTTGATTTTCAACAGGACATATTTTAGCTTTCTCTTCTTGCTGCTGTTTTAAGAGTTTATTTTTTATCTCAAGAATTATTGCAGATAATTCAGACTTAGGCTGCCCTAACTCTTTTACAGACTGTGATCCTTTCACCTTTGCAGGCTGAGAAGAAGAAGATTTAGCAACTGATTTTCCTTTGCTTTTACTGTCCATTTTGCCAATTTCTGTCTCTTCAGTTGAAGAAGTATCAATCAAGACAGCTTCTTGTTTGGAATTCAATTTTGGATTAAGTAACCTCTTCATGTTCCATCTTAGTTTATTTGTTGGCCTTGTTTTAGGCCTCCAATATGTGGTTACTGTCCTTTTCTTCTTCTTATTAGGTTTAGCTGCTTTGATCTCTGAAATGAAGAATTCTCCACAGGTTTCATGCTTGCCTTCTGCTTTTTCAATGGGATGATCTTCTTCCAGTAAATATCCCTCATCATCTGAGAGAATGGTAAGTGGACTTCTCTTTTGGTTTTGAAAATCATCTTCAGGCATATCAATCTTTTCTGTAACAACAGCTCTAAGTTCCTTGGAAATTGCTGCTGGTCTCAACTGTTGCCTATGCTGTAATTCTTCTTCTGAAAATAGTGAATATATGCCTGCAGTAACAACTAAAAACACCTTGGGTTTACTGTCAGCCTCCACATGTTCTGCTTCCTTTTCAACTTCAACATCTTCCTTGTTTTCAAGTTTGGCTTTCTGAGCTAATTTCTTCATCATTACCTTACCCTTGTCAGCTTGCCTCTTAGGTTTCTGATCTTCTTCTTTGGTTTGAAAACCAGACCAAAAGATGAAAAAGTCCCAAGTCTTCCCTTCATGTTGCAAAAATGTGCTAATAATCAGCTTAATTAGCCCATGATGAAAGATTGATTGAGAAGTATGGTCTTCATGCTGCTTAACCCCACTGGACATTTTCTACAAGCTTTTCAAAAAGAAGAATGGCAGGTTCATCTTTGACACCCCCACCATATGTTGGAGAAATCTGAAATGATATTTATACACATAAGCATACCTTCCTTCGCAAGTAACATAACTCTGCAAAATCCTAATTGGATCTATCCATTCCTTTCTAAAATGCTGAATAAGGATGCCTTTATTCCAATCAGGGGTGACATTGGGTAATAGATATCTTTGTGGCTCAAAGTCAAAAGGCAGCTTTTTAAACCATGGTTCACCTTCATTTTTAATCACTGTGGCTTCTGCAATCAGCTCTACTGTCAGCTTGAATTTAAGAGTATCAAAGGTCACCATGTCATTTTTACAGCACTATGCAAACCTGCAAGACACTTCAGTATTATACCCATCTATCTTCTTGAAAAATTCCATCCATCCAGCTTGTCGAAATAATTCAACACATCCAGGGAGCTTTTCAATCCACACTACATCAGTTGGTTCTGCTCTGTTCACTTTACCACTCTTACCCATCTTTTTCTTCAAGGGATGGAAACTATATGGTTTTAGGTTTCAATTTATGATCTGACAGATGCCTGCTACATTCAAATCTCTTAGGTTTCACTGACAGCTCCTTTTAATCTTATCTGACTGCTCCTTTGTTTTCCTAATACAGATTAGGTTTATCATAAGCATAAGAGACTTAGTTCATTTGAAATCTTCCAAACTCTTCACTGCAACTGGTGACTGTCATGCAATTTAATTATTGGCTGTTCATCTACAATATGAAACATAAGCCTATGTATTGAGCACCATAATCTGCTAGAACCCTGTATAAACAATCTCTGCAAAATAAGAGCTTAGAAGAAGAGTCTCGACTGTCAACCTTCTAGATTAATTGCAGACTGTTCAGAGGTTAGATGAGAGGAATATAAGGAAGAAATAAGCTCAAACTTATCACTTTCATCTCTCAACAGTTTGAATCAAAATGATACTAGGTTTTCATCTGTCTTCAGACTTTTAACTCCTCGCTGCCTTCATCTATTTTCAAAAACAATAAACTTCCACACCTAACAACTTACATCTCCCTGCAATTTTATGTATTCGGCTCCTTTTGTATTGTTAATGAAACTAGACATCATGTACATTATTCATTCAAACAAGAGACTCTCCTTGAACTGCAAAAAAGGAACCTTGTGTTGAAAAGACAAGGATGATAATCTCATACTCAGTTCCTTTTCTATTTCAATTTTGACCTCAAAACCAACTGATCAGCCTTTAATCATGCAGTAAAAACTAGGTGTTTAGGCTGTCTAGGTCTTCATTTGGTCTTAAAATTCCAACCCTTTTATCTCATGTTGCACCAGCAACAGTATTAATATTTGAAACATCATGACATATACAGTTTTCGACCCAGCCTCTTTGAAACTTCAACAAATGCATAGTCCAATATAGAGCTAATTTTTAGTCTTCCACTTAACAGAGCATCTCAACATGTCCCAGGCAGCTATCTCTTTGGATGAAATTTCATTTAACAGCATAATTTAACCCTTTCCTCGACCAATTTTGATAAAAATGACCCTACCGAAAAAGCCCCAAATCTATAGTTATACTAACTTATTGGGAAATACCTCTTAATTGGTCGACTATAGATACGTTGAACAACCCCTTCTATCATTTATGAACCGTTCTGGAAGATACAGGTGTCGTTCAAGCTCCAATTTAACTCCAAGTGTCAAGATGAAAAAACCCTTGTTTTCTGGGTGACAATGAAACCTCCACCAAACTCTGCAACTGAAATCTCCGTGCTATTAGGCCGGCACCATCATTCTATTAAGTCTTCTACCATCGAGCATGCATGCATGTAACAATTCATTTCGTATTACACCAAATTATGCGACTACTTGTCAAGCTAAACTGCATTATGGGTAATAATCATCATGTTTTTCCTCACGACCTGGAAACACTTGGAATCATGATAATTCTGGAGTTCACACGTAGCAAACAACTCACAGCAGGGGATTGGTCATTCATCGTTTGAAATCATGACAAATTTTTGCTAGAAAACTGGGAATAATGAAGGTCGCGATATTATTGTAGCGCGCCTTCATTATTTTTTTACCCCAGTGCTACAAGAATAATTCTAATGCTATTTTCTCGTGGTTTTTCAGCTTTTTGGCATTTTGTGTGAAGTTTAAAAGCTGCTTGAGTAGTGATCATGCATTATTATGCTCAGAATAATCATTTGTGAATCCATTCTTTGATATAATGACCTTTAAAATACCCTATCAAAATGTAAAAGATCAAATATAAAACAAAAATATAAAAGCTAAGTTCAAAAATTCATCTAACAACCAAAATTTTTCCTAAAGGAAGCAAATAATTAAACTTAAAACAAAAAGAGTTACTTCGAAATAAATGAAAATCAAACCAAAATTGAAGAAACAAAACCAAAATTGAAGAAACAAATTACTGATTTAACCTTACCAAGGTGTCACAGGGGGTACTTGCAGAGGTTACTCTGTAGGTGTCCTGGCTAGGTAGGGGTTGGATAGCATAGTCGCTATATGCGTTGAAGCTAAGGGCCACTAATTGGTTACATACCTCTGCTTGTAGTGTATGCAATTCTTGAGCCTCTCCTAAGTGAGGCATACCTACTGCATTTGGGAGCTCACTTATCCTCCCCTTGGCTTGATTGCATTTTGGTGGTAGATTTTCTTAGGCGTGTGCTCTTTGTGCATTAGTTGGATTTTGGGATCGCGGTTACTTGAGTATATTTATGTTCTCTTGAATTTGGATCCTTTTATTTTCAGCATGCTTGGTACCCTGTCACCCGTCCTTGGTCCTAGTACGGACCCTAGAGTCAGACTTTGGGGCATCATAATCCCTTACCATGCTCATGGATTTGGGAGTGGTCATATTCCATCCTCTACTCCATTTGTGGAGGATTTTTATTCCCTTCGCTCGATCTTTACAATAGTGTTCCCTATACCCTCTCTATACCCCCTACCATGCCTCCTATCCTCCTTTACCCTAATGCAATAGGGGGGTACCTTGAGTGTGAAATAGCCTCACAGGGGTGGTAGTGGATACGTGAAAATTGGGTCTTCACCTTACTTTCCTTCTTATGTCCCATCGTTCATCGCAATGTTTCCTTTGAATGCAGTTGTCATGATCAATCCTCCCTATACCCTATAGTTTGGACTCTTTACTAACAGTTTCCAGCTATTTTGGACTAATATTGTTGTCATGTAGGGTCCATGTTTTTTCATACTCTCTCTGAGGTCTTTGACCTGTTCGTGCCTATTACAAGTATTATGTCTAAACTGGCATATAGGTTATGATTTCACATCCGCTTGTATTTTGCATAGCCTTATGATCGTTTCATCGTAACCCTAGGTACAAACCCATTCCATCTTGTCACGAAACCTTCATGTTGCTTTTAGAAGTGACATTATGCGAATGGTAGAGCTTTCCCATACATGGGTACCCTAGTTAGATCGTGTATTGCATTTGGTTCCCATGTTGACATTTCTCCTTTAGGGTGTGGGAGTCCTTTGTATAGCACTGCCATGTCTTTGAGCAAGAGCCTCATAATCCTCTTGAAATTTATGCTAGCTATTGCCCCATGAATCCCTTGTATATGTCAAGTTGTAATTGCATTATCATGAGTTTTGCTTGCCTTATTGAGCCTTATGCCAGCTTCTTAACTTTGATTATCAACCATATAGACAGATCTTGTCTCATGTCTATCCAAGCAGAGCCTTTTTACATATCTTTTGCATCTTGATTCCCCATTTTTAACCGGGAGGGGACCTTCCCCCAAGTGTCATTATCCTGCACATATTTCCTTGCATTGAGCATAGGTATGTTCCAGTTCTTGGAACTAGTTTGCTTGTCCCCTAACACTCAGCTCCTCCTATATTTGTAACTATAAAGCACTTTTATTCCTTTTCAAGGTTTTCAAAATATCTGAAAAAGTCTAACAAAATAAAAAAACCAAAAATCTGAACAGGAAAAGATGTTATCTTTGGTAGCAGTCGAGTCGTGTCGCCTTCGATCAGAGCACTGTATATCACATCTATTGGTTGGGTTATTAGTTTGAATTTAGGAGCTGTACTCGTTACTTTGAGTTTATCTCCACTGATTGGTTAAGTTTCTAGCCCCTATGGAGCCTCTATTGATGCCTCTTGTTTCAAAAATATGTCCCATTTTTCATATCAACTCCATGATGCCTACCTTCAGTCACCATTCACCTTTATGCTCTTGTTCAAAGGAAGTTGAAGCATGAGTCGAGCATTCCTCAGTTATCTTGACTTTGCATGTCATCCATTCCCGGTACTACTGGTTCATGCACATCTTGTTCGATTTCTTCCAAATTATACAGTGTTGCTGAGTATCTCATGTTGGTTGATGGGGGATTCCTTAATGTCCTCCTTCCAGCAGATTCCATTCCATTGAATTCATATCACTTATTCTGGAATAGGATTCTAGAGTCATTTGAGTGCCTTGAGACTTACAACCATCAGTGGTAGGTTCTCTCACCATCAACATTTTTGGGAATACATCAATGTCCCTTGATTGATGGATTCTTCCAAGTATTCAACCTCAACACATCTATTCACACTTGTTAGATTGTACTCTAGTACCTTGATTCCCATTTTCATTATGGGTGGGTGATCTCACATCTGTTAACGGTATACATCAATGACCGGTAATCAAACGATGGACTACTATGTTCGACCTCAACACATCTATTCACATAGTAGGACATGTACTCGTAGTGGTTTGTGTAGAAGACCTTCCATATTGGTGGCATTACACATATGCTACCTCCTTGATCATGCCAGTGTTCATGAGATTTCAACTCTCGTGATTTGATTCCATTGTATGTCAGATATCTTCAGCCATTATGGAGATCTTGATCCATTATATATCTTCAACTTCTATGGAGATCCTAATCCATTATATATCTTCATCATGAATATTTGGATCTATTATATATTGTACGTGGCGATGACCACACATGTCACATTTTGTATATCATGCCTATTCATGGCCATTGTACTCTTATGTATGCAGGACTGCTATATGTATTTGCAGTCACATGCAGAGATTGATTATTGTACTATAATGATGGATGGTTGTTTTTTCCACCTGGTTCTTCATCACTCCACTTATGGTATGGATTTTATAATGTATTTCGGCCATCATGTTACCACTCTGACCTCACACATTAGGGGGCATCTATTATAGCTGATTTTACCACACAAGGTTGATCACATGTTTATGGCCTTCCCTGTCCCTCTGCAGAATTTTTAGACCCCATGGACTGATATTATACTTTGATGTTTCCAAGTTCATCCCTAAAAGCCTCTATACCCAACTTTTAAACCCATACTTGTATGTACACGTGACTTTTGACCTCAAACCCGTGTACATTGGGATGTGTGCATAAAGCCAAACAATTTTGGATTTTTCCTTCGATGAGTCCAAAGATATTGAATATTGGCCTTCCATATGCCTTGAGATTGCTCAGATTTGACCCTTGATTACCCCTTTGGAGTGCTATATAAGGAACCCCTTGGATACATTAAAGAAGAGGAATTGAAGAGCAATGAAACTATAGTCCATTGTTGCCATAGCTTGCATATACTTGAGTCTGCATCCCTTTGTCCCTTTGGAGCACTTTGTGTTCTTCCCAAGCTTGTATTTTCTTGTGAGCTTGCTATCGAGAGATGGAGGATTGAGGTGGTAGAGGCCCAGGTGGAGGACTCAGTTTATCCGGTTCGTAGACATGCCGAAAGAGGTTTTCACTTGTGTAATCTCTAATTTAATTAATAGAAATATCTTTTCCTATCAAATAATGTGCATTTGAATGTAAATATTGAATCCATGGATATGTGTAATTTCTTATACATTGTTGATTATATATGCTAGAGTAGATCTAACACCATTTTATATAGCATGCTTGTCTTGTTCATTGTTGTTGAGAGAAAATTGTTAGCGTAAGCGGGATTGGAAAAATCTCAATGGGGAACTACTTCAACCGTCCAGAATAAGGTATGATTCAAGTTCCCTTAGTGTTAGATGTTTGGTTTCTCTTGCATATTGGGAAAGTACCGATTTCTCCTATTTAGCTGTCTGTTGTGGTACACCATAAGCCATAGGAAGTTTCTCTCTGTAACACCAAGTGATCTGGTGCTCGATTTATATGCCATGATGACAATGAGATGACTGAGCTTAAGGAGAGCGTCAACAGGGTGACATTAGATACTCCTGACATCTTGGTGGATGACCTCCCTAGGAGATACCAACGACACACGACTGGTGTGTCAGTTCGTTTCGGTTGCTTGCTGCGTAGAGTAGCAAGGGCCATTATGTGTTATCACAAGCATCATTAGGGTTTGACAGGATATGTACATTGGAAGCTACAAGCTTGAGTGTTTGTTATCTTATAGTGTTGAAATCTAGTATGCTTCATTCCAGGTCTCGAGACCACATTTTTGTAATGAACAATATATATATATATATATATAGACTCATCTTTTGCAGCCTACATATTTTTATGATGCAATGTGATTTACATGAGTTTTGTGTTTTTTTACACTGGTTATCTACAATTTCACATGTTATTTTTTATATCAATATGTAAAGAATGGGCAATATGCCAATCCAACATGTATTAGTAAGTGAATATGAAATCAAACTAAAAGAGCTTGGAACATGTTGATAATTAATATATAGAAATGACATCTCAAGTAGATGTACCCTTCAAAAAATACGAAGAAGTATTGGGTTTCGAATGGCGTACACATGGTTCAGCTAAGAAACCACTAGCCGAGAGTCCAAAAATATTACCAAGTGATCAATATCATGATACAAAGCTTCGATTAATAAGCCTATCACCACATGATATTCAACGATATTGTTGGTAGCGGGACCTAAGCAGAGTCCTCCTGAACTAACTAAGTCATTGGCTTGGGAATACAATACCCAGGATGCTGAAGCAAGATTCAGGGTATGGAATTTAACACCATAAAAAAAACGTAGTAAAGAGTCATCTATAGAATTTGAAACATAGCATGGAATAAGCAGTGTCAAATGGAACTCAAAACCATACTAAAATAATAAAACCACACTAAAAAATTCAAATATATACAAATGTACAAGGTACTGATGAAATATGTTCTAGGCATAGTGGCATTTTAGGTACAACCCATTGTGAGGTTTCCCGAAGGTATTCCATCATAATCCACTAATTCATAGGCCCCTTTCTATAGAACTTTGATAATGATGTAGGGACCGTACCACATTGATTCAAGTTTCCCTTTCCCAATTTATCATGTTTCTGATCGTATTCCACAACAAGGCCTCCTTCGTTGAAGGCATGAGGTTGAACTAATTTATCATATTGGGCCTTGATACATTTTTTATGTGATTTGTTTGCTAAATAAACATCTCGTCGTGCTTTTTCAAGGTTCATGAGATAAATGAAACCTTTTTCCTCGATTGAGGTTTGAGTAAGAAGCTCGAAAACTAGTTTTAGTGACAAAATTTTGCATTCTATAGGTAAAATGACTTCCAGTCCATAGCCTAATTGGAAAGGTGTGAAACCGATTGTTTTTTTAATAGAATTTATATAGGCCCAAAGTGGGGAAAACAAATTTAAATTCCAATTGGATATATGTTCTCCAGCCATCTGACGAAGCATGGTGTTAAGGACTTTGTTAATGGATTCAACTTGGCCATTAGCTTATGGATAGTAGGGGGTTGAGTTTTCATGACGAAACGCCAAGTTGGTGCATAGCTCATCCATCATCTGATTACGGAAGTGGGATCCATGATTAGTCACAATAGCCCGTGGAAATACAAACCTAGCAATGACATGGTTAAACAAGACGAGGGCGATAATGTTTTGATCCTCGACATATGTAGGCATTTCCTCAGCCCATTTTGTAAAATAATTAATAGCTACGATGATGTTACCATGCCCCTGGCTGGGGTAAGATTACAATGACTGAAATCCATGCCCCATTTGGAAAAAGGTCCAATAGAAATGATGGGGTGTAAGGGAGCAGGGTGGGAGCGCTTTGTTGGATAAAAGAGATGGCGGGCTGGGAAGTTTTTTACCACTTCATGGCAATCCTTGAATATTGAGGGTCAAAAGTAACCAGCGCAAAGTATTTTTAGAGCTGTAGATAACCCAGAAAGATGACTGCCACATGCTCCAGAGTGGTAATCATTTAATACATGTTCATCCTTGTTGCGTGTCAAACATCATCAGAGAATAAAATCGGTACCACATCGATATAGGGTATCATTGAGAATTAGATAATATTTGGCGTGATGGAAAATGCACCGACGATCATCGTGAGATAAGTCCAGTTGAAATCATTGATTACAGATATATATGATCAAATATGCATACCAGGGGTCTATCGTGCTGATTAGGAACAAGAACTCATATGGAAATGAGTCATTCGGCTCAGTTTCTGTGATAGCATGGGGAAAGTCACACATCAAATCCACAAAAACTAAGGATTTCTTGGAAGCAGTCTTAGTGAATTCAAGGTCAAATTATTGCAGGATAATGATCCAGCGAGAATATTTTCCCCTAATACCTGATAGGTTAGGATGTAATAAATGGGGTTTTGATCCACGAGAATGGTAGTGGTGCGAAGTAGGATGTAATGAAAAAAACGTTGTACACTAATTACCATAGCCAAAGCTAAGTTCTCCACATGTGAGTACCTAGTTTCAAAGTCCAGTAGACTATTACTAAGATAATAAATCACATGTTGTTATCCATTCGAATCCTCCTACACTAGAAGCATAACTACAATAGCAGGAAAGGAAACAATATAAAGAAGAAAGTATTTTGAGTAATTAGGGACATGTGAGTGTATTATGGAATGTTTTAAATTATCAAAATCCCATTGAGATTGATCATCCCAAGTGAAGGAAGGGTTCTTATTCAATAAATGCATATAGCCATGCATCTTCTCTACACAACTACACACAAAATGACAAAGAAAGTTTTCATTCCCTTGCAAACTTTGGAGTTTTGTGATGTCGGTTGGGGGAGGTGGGTAAGGACACAATTGAAACAATTTTCAAAGGATCAATATGGATACCATCCTTGGAAACAAAAAATCCAAGAAGACTTCCAGTCTCTAAACAAAAGACGCACGTATGTGGACTAAGCCAAATATGATAGTGAAGACATCGAAGAAAAATGTCCCTAAGATGTTATGAATGATCCTCCCTCCGCTATGAATGAGCAAGAAGGTCATCCTGGTAATTTTCTACCATGTGTTTGATATCATGAAAGGAATAGGACATGGCTCATTGGAATGTGGCTCCAATGTTTTTCAAGCTAAAACATAACTTATGGTAAGCAACGATTTCCCACGGGTGAATAAATGTCGTTTCATGCTAATCGATGGGTAATATTTCGAACAGATTATAACCATAAAAGACATCCATAAAGGAGAAGATGACACTTCTAGCACATTTTTGAATGATTTGATTAATGTAGGGGGTAGGAAAGTTGTCTTTCGGACAAGCCCTGTTCAAATCCCTAAAATCAATGCAAACCCTAATATTGCCCTGCATCCTGGAAACATGAACAATATTAGATACGAAATCGGTCAATGGAACATGATAAATGAAACCATATTTCAAAAGTTTTTCAACCTCAACATTTATTGTTGCATCTTTGCTTGGGTGGACTTGACCTACCTAACACGTTTTGTCATCGGGTAGGTTTTGATCTCATGAACTACGACAGATGGATCAATACTTGAAATTTTCTCATAACTCCAGGAAAAAAACATCTCAAAATTATGGAAAAGGAGGTTTGTAATCTTCAATTTATGTTGTTCAACAGTTCTAGACTACATGGACATGTTCAAAATATGTTGACTTCACCAATATGTCTATTAGGGTATTTTGAGTAATGTTACACAAATTCCCTTCAGAATCAACAACTTGCAATAATACAGGTGTTTATGGATGCTCGACAATATTAGAACCGATAAGAGACACAAAATCGAAATCTACCAAATTGACATTAGGAAGGAAAGAGGATCTTTGATTATGATCTTTCCATAAATATTCATCCGCACTCCATAATAGACTTGTCAGATGGAAAATCATGTAAGAGATAATCTAGAGTTGAAAGAGGGGAATCTATCCAATAAGGAAGATGGTAAGGATATGATTCTATTAAGTGGTGATTATCGATGTATGCACCATAATTAGACATAATGGAATTATACAGAGCTTCGTGAGGACCCATAGAAGGTGTTCCAATAATCTCTTTACCTTTTTACATGCCACCAGTAGTAGATGATATCATATTCACCGTAGCAATTTCCATACTAGGAGGGTAATCAGTAGATGGAAAGACTCCCATAAGGGATGCACATTTCAAAAGTATGACCCATACAGATTGATAAGGAGGGGTTTATTTCCCCAACATAGGAATATTATTTGTCGTGGTGGTAGTGACATTAGGTGAACAATATTCAAGCTGATCAATGGTTACAATTTTTCCAAGGTGAAGAAACTGAGAGTGTGAAATAATGAAAAAGTGACTACCATCATAGCATAAAACCAATTTCTTCCCAATAATAGGTTGTGATCTAATAGAGCATCGACTACTTCTACCTGGATAGAAACAATATTTCCCTCCATCTCGATAGATAGATACGGTAGAAATCCGTGAGGCTAGGAAGCTCATTTGTCGAAAGCTTTCAAAGTGGTTGGTGATCGGTTAAGTTCAGGAGAACCAATAGCTCTCCAACAACACATAGAAAAAACTGAGGTGGAATCTACTTCATCTAGAATAGTATGATGAACCTTCCTACCAATGAATTTAGTCACGATTTGAAATGCAAGGTGGTGAGATAACCTCGATTTATAATTCTCCACATTAAAAGTGATCGTATTAGAATTTTCTAGATCTAAGACCCCCAAGGATGACAACGATTATTTATGTTGTGTAGGGAAACTTTAGAGTACTTCCAAAGTAGATATAGCACAAGGTTTTTGAGCTAAATCTTCTACAACATTGTAGAATTGGGCAGCTCGAGCACTAGGATTGAATACTGATTTCTGGATTGTACTCTTGGGAGTGAATAAAATGATGTCAAGAGTAGGTTTTTAAATGGTTAAAGGGTCATTAGAAAGTGGAGGAGGATAAGGATTGGTAGAATAAGTTTTTATCAGGAGAAGTACCTTCATATTTCTTCTCGGGAGTTTTATCAAATGTTTGAAATCATGTGGTCAATGCAACAATATCAACAGACATCATTCTGATTTCCTCCATAGAGGAAGAGAGACCATGGAAAGATGTATGATCAATTAATTGTTGTTCATATGGAAAAGGGTTAGTTGGAACGCCTAGTGTAGGATTTCCTTTCAAAAAATTATTGATCTCTCCACATCTAGGACATTCCTTGGCGAAGTGATCATCTCCACACAATAGGAAAGGGTACTTAGCCTTCTATTTCAGTTTTGACTCATTCTCTGGAGTCGCGGTGTTGGGTTTTTCCTACTGGTTTCTATATTTTGTGGATTTCTCTTTACCTTTTTTATTATTACTGGGTGTTTGTGAATATTGAATAGAATTCACCTCGACAGAAACAGTAGGAGTCAAGGAAGTAACATGAGAAGAAACGTGTTGCTTGGTAGGTTTCGTTATGGATGGAGGTTAGATTGAACCTACAAAAACATCTACAGGAGTTTTAGCAGGTGGTTTGGTAGGATCAGTGCTGGGATGAGGGGCATTAAGAATCAAGTCATATAATTTTCCAGACTTAGAATAAACCAGGTCTAAATACTGAGCCCGACTAATAGCTTGTTCCTCTAAAACAACACCACCCATAGCCACATCCCGAGAAATAGGAGGAAACAAAGACTTGGTAAGACAATCAGCTAATAGTTGATATGGAATAGGAGTCTTGATAAACCTTCTATGTATTCTCCACTCATGAATATGATCAGATATGTGAGTGGAAGTATTTTTCCACAGAGAGTTCAAAATATCCGCACCAATCTCATAACGATGGTAGCTGGAAATGGGTAAGGAATACAATTGCCAATGAATTCAAATCCACAAACGAATGTTGTGGAAGTTCGATATACCACTTAGCATCCATACCAGTAAAATTTATCTAGAATATCCTCAAATGAATGAAATAATCCATCAAGGAGTTGGAAGAACAACACAGATGGAAGGTCAGGACATGGTTTTTTGGATAGTCACCTTTCTTTCCATCAAATTTTGGGATCATTAATCAGTTTCAACAAGTCTGGTAAATCCAATGTAGCCAAAAATTGGAGTTTTCAATTAGGTTGCGGGTAATTATAGTATTGATAAGGTAAGGATACCCCAGTAGGACCATAGGTCGGCTGAGGTTGGCCATAGTAACCGATGAACTGTTGGTAATTGGGAGTGTTTTTCCCCATGAATGACAATTTTCCTTGGTTAAGTCCAGCTTGGGGTCCATAGGTAGCTTGAGTCCATTTATTGGTAGTGCCTCTGGGATAAGGGATCTACAAAGGATTGTTATATTGCACCCCACTAAGATATTGGTTACCAATGTTAGGTTGTTGAGGTGGGACCCAAGAATATGTGGGTGGTTGTGAAACTGGACCAATAGGACCATAACCGACAGGTCCACTAGATCATACAACTAGAGGAGTATGGTTTGGAATATTATTCAAAACATGTACATAATGTCCTCCAATTGCATGGGATGCGGGGGGTAAAAAATGACTACCAGGATTTGACAAACCCATTGAAGGAATAGGAACACTTCTCAATGAATGGTTTGGTATGGTATATTTAGCAAAATGTACTCTTGCAGGAGTGCTGCATCTAGTAACCATTGGAGTAGGTGGAGCATTGGATAGAATTGAACTAGAAGGAATATTTAAAGATATACCTAGAATATCACTTGGTATGATATAGGGTAAATACCTTCTAGGGTTTAGATTTAAATCCATAGAAGAAACATTCACGACACTAGTAGAACCGAATTGGGAGATAGCTTATCCCAAGGTTGTCTCTCGAAATCGAACATTTGGCCCAAATATGGGAAAAATCGTGTCATCAGGTTGGGACTGATTAAGCCCTGCTCTTAAAGGATTATGGATGGAAAAATATGGATTTTGAGAGGAGGGTTGTTTTAATATAGGTGGTACTAAGTAATTAGTAATGGGAACATTGGCAGGAGGGGAGAATTATACTCCCTCTTATGTAACTGGAACTCCTTCCAATTCAGGCATAGATACACTACCTATTTCGTAATTTTGTCCACCTCTCACTCCATGGGAGGTTGAGTTGTAGGATTTAAAGGATACTCCTATGATAATCCTTATATATGATGAGACCGCCTCCAAGGTAAATCATCAATTTTGAATAGGTCAAATTGATCTCAAAAGAAACCTCTAAGCTAATCAAGAAAGACAAACACTACTCAAACTAAAGAAAAAAACAAAACTTGTGACAGGAGTGGATTTAGAGTCTGTATCCTCATAGTATTATCAGATCACCACAACTCATGATATACCACAGGGTCCAATAGTAAAATGAGACAAGGAGGATTGGGACTGTACCATTTCCCAAATAACCGACTACCTAGACGAAACGTGCATAGCAATATCCCCGAGTGATGTTCTTGGTGTATTGTGGTGATAAGACCGTCAAAGGGCTATGCTAAGTTAGTATAAGGATCCTTACAATCGTATCCCGATATACACAAGGTACGTGGGATATCAACCCCATATTAGTGTTTTCTAATGCACAACCATTTGAAATGGGCCTTCCTATATACTGCCAAGTACGTGAAGTACCTTTCGATATACCTCAAGGGTACGTGAAAGGTCATTCGATATACCAACAAGCATGGAATAACCACAGGATCCCCGGGCTGTAGTGAAGGAAAATAATGACAGCTCCTACATTTATAGATGCTAGGACACATCTTCTAACCTATTACACTTTGCTAAATATTATAACTTAGAGTAACTCTTAATTTTATCTTATATGATTAGGTGAATGGATGAGGTCAGTACTGGAATGTAAAACCATGGAAGTATGCACATGCAAATATTTCACTTTAAACTTTTGGGTATGCCCTACTTGAAGGAGGGATAATGGTTTGGTTCTTATTTTTTCAATACAAATAGATCCAAAACACACAATATCAAACTATATGTTTCATTCCTATTGCAAGAACGCAAAGATTTCTAATGCAAACATTGCAAAGAAAAATAATAAGATATATTTTAAAAAGAAAGATACTATCGCTATTTTGTAGACAAATTTTTTCAATTATTCAAATGAAATAAAGATTCAAAAAACAAAACTAAATTGTTCTTTTTTATTGAGAAGAAAACATACAAGAAGCAATAGACCATGAATGCCTGAAAGTCGATGAGAATGATCAAGTAATCAAGAGTTCATTCTTATGCTAAGATTATTGATCAAATTTCTCTCAATTTTTTTAATAACGAGTATAAGACAATCTTCTATAAGCTATGAATAAAAACAAAAGAAAAAATACTATCATTTTCTGTTGATTAACACAATACTGAGAGATCTAAAGAAATAGTTCATTTTCAAAGACTTTCTCTTTCAACCCGAAGACAAATGACCAAGAATACTCAAAGGCCAAAATCAAACCTAAATTTTGAAGAATTAAACAAATCAATCCTATACACTTTTCCATATCTTGTTTGATGATTACAACTATCAGCTGTAAAGCCAAAAATACTCAGAAAATAAATTTTGAAAATTAAATAGGGATTGAAAACTGAACCTGGCACCGCGATTTGACAGGTAAGTACAAAGCATTACAGGCTGAGCACCATGCTTTGTCAACACATACATAGTGGTGGAAAAACTCCTTGTACACTGGAAATATGTGGTGGCACCGCTGGTTTCCTCAAGGCAAGGCGCAGTGGCTGCTCCTTTTACACTACTTAAGTGCGGTGGCCAAAAAATATTTTGAAATCATAAGGAGACAAAAACAAAAAAATGTTATAGCTTATTCATTGGATCCAAATAACATATAAAACAAAGAATATGAAGAATTAGAGGATAATGAAGGAAGATATAACAATTTCAAACCAAATCTCACTAATTCACAAGTAGATATGATCTATGAACTGAAATTTAAGATTGCAGACAAGTAAAAACAAAGAATATGATCACTCCCTAGTATAGACGCCACTTTTGTTACAGGAAATTATTAGCCAACGCTGACAAAGGTTGTTTCCCTAGCATGAAACACTCAACACTAGAAAAAAACAACTACAAGATACATAAACTTCCCCTAGGATTGAATAAACTCTAGAATTGACTGCTCTTCTTACCTTCCATAGGCTGCAAAGTTTTGATCCTTGAAGTTCTTGATCTATGCAGATAACCTGCAAGAGACATAATAAAAACAAACCAAGTAATAGTAACAAGATATTTTATAATCATATGTAAAATACTAAGGAGTTAAACATTAAACACAACATGATAATGAGACATACAAATGCTTATGGGAAATTGTAATACCCTGGTTTTGACCCCATGGTATTGAACTTGTAAATGATGTATATATTGTATTTAAATCATGGCAAGGATCTCAAGGCCAAGGCCCTGCCATTGATTTTTTTGTTGTGTGTATCGGTGATCAAGGTTGATACCGATGGCTATGATGCTAAGTCAAGCACAGTATATTTTGGAACACCACGTAAATATGCAATTAATAAAATACCATAGCTATCTAGCTATGGGACTGATACGTGAAAGAGATGGGGGCATGATTTTACAAGGAATAGGGGCGGGATTTAGTCAAACTATTGAGCCAATAGGGTGAGACCAGATGTCCATGGGGTCCCATGTTGGCAGGTGGTTTTGGGATACATTAGTTGCGCAACATCATGGAAGTTGCGCAAGGTCAAAGGCACTACATAAGTGGAAGATGGCACACAAGATGAAGATTCGAATATTTTATTTATTTTTGTGTCATATTTTGTAGTTTTGGACCACATTGTGCAGATGTTGGTCATTATTTTGTAGAATCAGTTAAGATCTAGTTAGGAAGTTGTCTAAGTGGACCTTCAACGTAAAGGTGCAAGCCTATAAGTAGATGTTGAATCATAAGTGTTAGGGACTTTTGGCTCATCTATGTTGTTGTACTTTTGGAGAGAACTTGTTGATCTGTGAACTATTTTTGAAGAACTTGTGATTTTGCGCGGAAGTTAATATGACATGATAGAAGTTGAACTGAATCATTGTGTTCTCTTTTGTTTTCTTGTTATACTGTTTTCTGAGGATCAATTATAAATGCAATGTGTATCTGCGACATGGATATGTAAATGATGTGATGTTTCCTTCGGTTTAATGATGCTATTTTGTTAGATATATTTTCACATCAATATGTTCACTACTGTTATGGGATAAAATGCAATTTGATGAGTGATGATGTAGTTGAACGATCATACCTGTTAAAGTTGCGCTAAGATGATAAATATGTAAATGTTGAGCCAAAGTTTATAAGTATATGCACAATGTCCTCTCTCATTCTGTGGAAACTTGGTTCCATCAGATCTCCCTTGATCATCTCAGGTGAGACTTCATCTGCTCTGTGGGTGTTGCTGGATGGGGTAAAACCAGTTTGGGCCGGTGCTCAGGGAGATCATGGTGCTTTGGGTGTCAATAGAGTGGGAACCCCTGTTGAATGGTTTTGTTGACTTTAGTTTGTGTCAACAAATGGTTCTGTTGTCATGAAATTTTTGCGACTGAAGGGAGGACATGGTGTGGCATCCGACAAAACCGAAAATTTAGGAGTGGTTCGATGAGAAGCTATGAGAATTTACTAAGAAGGAAAATCAGAACCCTAGACTAACGATGGATAAGTGGCTAGCACAGTACATTCATGACGTTCCACATGATTATTGTTTCTCTGAATTTCCCATTATGCTGTATGAGTGGTTGGCACGATTTACCTACCGCAAGACAATTTTTCGAGGAGGTGAGCCAATGTCCTAGACCCATGAATTGATCCAAGAGTTGTAGAAAACTGATAAGAAGGCATTGTAGGCTATCAAAGTCTGGCTGGAAAGTATCTTGGAAGTTTATATCACTGAGTTCACGGTTGATAATACTAAGTCCTACAACGAAGAAGAAATGGAATTTTTCAACGGGCCAAGAGGTAGGGTTCTTATTGTCTTTGCAATTGTTAATTAAGATGTTTTTTGTGAAAAAGGCATACTTAAGATGCACCTTGAGTAATAGAAATCTGGTGTGCAGGAGATGTGGATACCACGAAGAAAGGGGGGAGACGAATTGAATGATATGGGATATATGGGTGCAAGTTATGACGATACTGTGAGGGAAGATGAGGAAGAGAGTGGTATTACGAGAGGAGGAGCAAGGTTTCGATAAGAGAAGAGGCAGAGGATAAGGGAAGGTCTTTCTGCGATCAAAATGCAAGATCGCAAGGAAGGCCACATGGGACAAAGTGACCCTACAGTGACGATGAGATTGACAAGGATATGCCTGAGGTAGAGGTAAGATCAACCACCAGCAGCAATGTACCCACACCTTCGCACACTACATCACAACCAGGAAGAAACACAAGTTGAACACTGACTTGTCCCACATGCCAGCAACACTCTAATAGTAGCAGATCAACGATTAGAGGAAGAAGGCCCAAGATGGAGGGAGATGAGGAGAAGTCACCTTTATTTCATGGGAATGGGACTGAGGATCCCGAGTAGTACTAGTTCTTGTGTGAGGCAGTATGGACTGTTAGACAGACTGTAGATGATGGTGTCAAGAAGGGCTAATTTGCGACAACTCTTCGAGGTCATGCACTAGATTGGTATATGAAATTTGTACAAGTTCCTATGGGAACTCCAACGAAGACATTGGAAGAAGTCAGGAAAGGGCTAATTGAAGAGTTCAGAAAACCAAATTCTGAAGCATAGTACATTACGGAATTGAAAGAAATTAAGCAGTATTGAAATGAGACCATTTGTGATTTTGATCAAAGATTCAAGACACTCAGCGAAAAGAGTCAGTTTTGAGATGAGCGACATTCAGCATAAAGAATGGTTTATTGCAACATTACTAAATCATATCAGGATACCACTAATGTAGCAGAAGATTGCGACACAGAGTGAGGCTCTGGAGATCACAATGAAGTTGGAAGATTCACCTATTGGAGAAAATATAGTCGGGATGAATTAGATTCAGATGCAGTTGGAGAAATTGATGCTCCAGTTGCAATATATTATGAAGGGAATGGACCAACTTGAGGATCTCTGGTGCACTCGATGTCACACAGATGAACATACCAAGGACGCTTTCCCAGATTTCTGACACTACCTGTTATCAGGAGCACCGATCCCATTGAGTTGTGGCAGTGTACCATGCTGCCATATTTTCCAAGTCTATAGAAACTGACATGAGGAATGTGGGTACATGCAGAAGATGGTAACAGAGCTGACAAATTTATACTGCACGTTTTTTCGATCCGTTGGACACAAAGATAAGGATTGTTGCACATATGACATACTCCATGAAAGAAATTATGATTCCTACTATGTGAAGGGATAGGTACAACAACTGCAGGTGGTACAACCACCACCTCAACCACAGTTCGTGCTACAACCACAGATGCAGTTTGTACCGCACCAACAATTTGTACTACATCCTCAGTATAACCAGATGAAGATGGCTCCACAATAGCCATAGTATGTTTAGTCAGCACATTATTTTCAGCAATAGCCAAATCCTTCGCAACAACAATTTAACCAATTGTAGTACCACCAATAAGGAGGATTTCGAGGAGGACCAAGGAGAGGCTTTGGTCTAGGAGGAGGATGAGGTCATGGACCAGTTCATTGCTATAATTGTGTTGTACTAGGGAACTATCAGAGGTATTTCCCATAATTGCAAGTGCAGTGTTCGTGTACGTATTGTGTTACCACCTAAGTTATACTTAGTGGTTTTTTATCAAGTGAGCCTGGTGAAATGGATAGGTCTAACTTGTTCGGAATTCAAAAAGACCTTTGGAAGTTCTTCTGGGAAGTGCTTGTTGTATTATATCACATGTTCATACTCCATGGGGGAATTATAATAAATGTTCTAGCATGATAGTGTCTGTAAAATACTCGGTCTCTTAGACTTCATTTGTCAATCCGATCAGCCCAGGGTGTTTTTTCCCTTGGTTATTATTGGTTGTTGAATAAACGACTGATAATTTCTAAGGTTTTCACTCCATACCTCCAAAGTTGGGGTGGTTGGCTTGGAATTTGGGCCTATTGAGGTTATTAGAGTCTATGTGTCAATGTATAGGCATACTAGACATCATTTTTGAGTCATATGAACATGTCTAAGTCCCCCTAGGTGTTTTTCAATTTTTCAATTTTTTAGTTTTTTCAGTGTTTTTTATTAAAATTTAATTTTTCCAAAACTTAGGCTATTTTTTAATAGTTTAATTGGAAAAATTGATTTTGTAATAAAAGTGGGCCAAATAATCGGTTTCAGTCATGTAGGTGCTCATTTTCAAGCTAAGAGCACCATGTAAACCCATGGACCCACTTTTTCCTAATTTTTGAGTGATCTTCCATCACTTAGGTCAGAAAGCCCCAAAAATCAATTATTGATTATTTTAATTAATAAATTGATGAATAATGGAGCAAATCCAAAATCAATAAATCAGTGGATACTCAACCGATTTGACTGAAATCAATCAAATCTGGAGTAGATTGAATGGACCTGACAAATCCTTGACTGAAGGAGGGGATCAAATCAGATCCAGAGTTGATCTACAGCTGTCTTCATGGGGAATTGTGCCCTCTCTCTGTCCTCCACATGTGTGGACTCTCCTGGATGCTCTGTGGGCCGATGTGTCGGTGCATGGGTTAATGTGTCAGCTCAATCAAGCCCCTGGTTGACAAGTAGGCTCAGTCTAGCTTCAATTCTACATTGATGAACTCTCCATCAGTTGATTTCACTTGATTCCATGAGGAATTGTTCCCCCCCTGGGCTAGATGGCTTGTAATTTGTATATATCCAGGCACAGCCTCCTCTTCCAAGCTAGTTAGAATTAGGATTGAGGTGCTACTGCTATTGTATTGTTGTTATTCTTCATTTGAAATAAAGAAAAGCTTTGGAGGCCAGACGGTGTTGTGCCATTACATGTGTGGATGATTATTGCCATTATTTTACTGAGGTAACCTGTATTTGCTTTCATTTCTTGCTAGTTGCTTGTAGATCTGTGGTTAAGATTGGTAATTAGCTTATTACAATCTTGATAGGAAAGGCGTTGTTCAATAAGTTTATTGACTGTCACTCTCCTTTGATGCATGTTTAGAGATCTAGATTTAGCATGTCCTATAAGCTTATATTCATGTTATCTTGAATCTCTTTGTATGTACCAATCGGATCTCACAGGTTTCTTGGCAAGTTCTTTGATTTCAGCTGAGTTGCAGGTTCATACTTTGGAGAGGATGCTGATCTAGATTGCTTCTTCATTCTCTTCAAAAAATTTCAAAGGCATAGTCCCTCGAAATTCCACCTGAAAGCTCTACTACGGATCTTCAAGGAAACCATCATTTCTTTCCTCCTCTTCCTCCCTCAAAATCAACACTTTACCCGGTTACTTTGTTTAGTTTATAGCTTTGATTTCAGTTGGATCTATTTAATCAAAGTAAAATACACATAGATCTAATATTTCATAGCTCACAGTCTAGATCTTGCACTCAAAAAAGTTTCATAAGCATTCTAGATCTAGCTTTAGGGAAATCGTCCTTTTTGCATGAATTTTAAAGAAAACTTGTAGATCACATGCATTAGATTTCTTGTCTCTGTTATAAAATTTAATATTATGAAATATCATTGCATTTTCATTGGCTGCACAAACAGCAAGCTGAGATCCCAAGGAAAGCTTGCTTTCCTTGGTTCCCTTTTGTTTGTTTTAGCTAGTGTTAACTTCTTTTTTCTGAGACAAGGTAGGCTGATCCAAAGGTACTCTTAAAGTGATTTTGGGCATTTGTTATTCTAACATGCCCGCTGTATTTTATCAGGTATGACAGAAAAGAAAGGAAGATTCTGTCTAAAGTGGCCTTAGGAGCGCTCAAATCCCCCCAAGGGTCTCCCTTTTCACTAGAAACTCAAAATTTTTCCAAAGTTGTAAAATCTTGGTTTCAGCCTGTATAAGGACCAAGAATTTTCTGATAATTTCAGTTTTATGATTCTGTAACCAATAATAAATAAAATAATTTTTGGAATAGGCTCTTTCGAGCCCATTCCCCATCCCCCCTGGGGGGATTTGCGTCGGTGCCCTTTTCGTCACTTTCTGCTTATTTATTTTTTACTAGCATTGATCTAATTTGCAGGGTAGTATAATTGATTTTGTTATTAATTCCATACTCCATATCTTACATTTCAAAGTAATCATAATACTTACCCCACGATTTCCCGATTGACCTGAAAGGGGAAAGAGATTCGTGGTAGGATTAATTAAGAAACTATAATTGTGTATCTGTTTGCTTTTTTCTATCATTTGTTTATAAGAAACTATAAAATTTACCCCTCCTCGATTCCCTGATTAAGATCCACTTGGATCGAAAGAGGTTCTTGGATGGTTTTCTTTTAAACAAGAACACCCAGTTTAAAACTTATTAAAATTTACAAGACTCCAATGTGTATGCTCTGCACTTGGCTATGGTTCGTTCGATCAGTAAAGTTGTATCAAAAGCACTTGGGTGACTAGCATAATTTGGACTCACTCTCCCCAATTGACAAACCATTAGGTGAAAATCCAACACCTAGATCAGACCTCTATGGTGGAAAAATACCCAAAGGAAGCGGGAACTTTTGAAAAGTGACCTCAGGGCGTCGATCTCTGTCATACCCTAATGGGTGCATTACGAAAAATAGTCCCAGAGACTCCATTTCAGCCCACATATTCCTTACGGGTAGCCATGAAGGTTTAGTTTTGGACATAGTCCAAGTACTCTCGGGTATATCTGGAGTCCCCCCTTTGCCTAATTTAATCAACTCATACTTCACATTTAACTTAAAACATACCAAGAGGCAATCGCAAAACATTCACTCCAAGGACATGCAAGCATATTGATTCTATTTTTGACTCCATTCTAAGGCACTGGTTAATTTCTTGCTTTATATATATACTGTGTCTCAGCATTTTGCTTTCGTGTGTTCATCTTTTACATCTTTCCATCTTTGATTATCTATAGTTAAATTGTAAACTCCTAAATAACTCATTCAGTTTAAACATCACAACACTAAGTAATTCTCCTTAGTAACTTAATAGGGTCTACCCCCCTTGGCTTCGTTAGGAGTTGAGCCTAAATGGAGGTGTCAAGAACAAGGTGACAGCCTTGACTCGAGACTTGTCCCCAAGGACACACCGAGTGGCTTGAAGATTTCTGCCACGTGACCCAGGTGTGTGAAAGGCAGCAACACTTTTTGGTGCCGTTGCCGAGGATAAATCTTTTTATTGCCGAGTACGACTTTTGTTTTCTTCCTTTTTGTTTTTGCTTTGTTTGATGAATGCTTAGAGTAGATCTTTAATTTTCATCTGGCGACTCCACTGACTTTTTTCCAGTTTTATTTTTACAAAGAAAAGCAAAAAATAATTTTTGTGAAAAGATTTATAAATGCTTATTTTTCTTTTTCACATGGCGACTCCATTGAAGGGATAAAACCCTGTTATCTCATAATTGTGAAGTTTTGTTGTGTGTAGATGAGCCCGTGCGACATGTTAAAACCTTTAAAGCTCATCACTTGACAGCTCCACCTTTTCAGTACAAGGTTTAATCGTTATATCAAATGGATACTATTTCAGATAAATTAAAGGAGAAATATGGTGCCCAGTTAACGTTAATGTTTCAACCTATTGATTTCTCAAACATCCCAGGTTTTCCTAACTATAGTGAGTATTTGGGGGATGCATATAACTAGCTTCCACCATTTCATGGAGATTATGGTGACTCGTCCATCTGGCATGTCAAATATTTCCTTCAGTTGATTGCTGACTTCAATATTCTTTATGAAGACCATATGATGGAAATGTTTGCTAGTACTTTTCGGGGTGAGGCTTGTTATTGGTTCTATCAAGGCCTTCCTAATAAATGTATAACTTCTTTTCCAAACTTCCTTTGGATGTTTTTAGAGCAGTGGCATGATGGTAGGAGTAGTATGAATGGTTTAAAAAATTTCCTTGAAAAGATCTGTACCTTCTACCTATCTGGGACAGAGTATCACACGGAAGCATATGATGGACCTTTTTCCATGATACAAAGTATTGAAGACTTGGAATCTCTTCTTGAACATTTAAGTAAAGAGGAAGTCCATGATACTCCCATCAAAAAGCATCCTAGAGGTTATTTAAGAAAGGAATAAATTAAGCATCTTCTTAAAGAATATGAGCTATCTCCCAATGCACAACAAGATTCCGAGGAAGGGAAAATCCAAGATGATCACATTGAAGAGCTTCAGGAGGAGCCCATGATGGAACACATTGTTGAAGACTCTCCTCATGTCACCATAGTTGAAGACATTGAAGATTTGGTGTATTCTCAAGTGTATTGCAATGCTGATACCTTTCCAGAAAGATCTCTAGAGAAATCCACTGAGCAACACATACCAAGTGATCCCATTGAATATGTCCAAAAAATTTCCTTGATTGAAGATAATATTGAAGATCGTCTTCATGATATCATAACAGAAGCCTATAAGGAAACCTATGATAAGATCACTACAGTGTGTGGTGACACTAGATCTTGTTCTCCTCATGTTGATGAAGGTTTGGAAAGTTTATTGCCTTGTAACATTTTATCTGAAGAAGATTGTTATGAGTACAAGGAAGAAATGGATAGGCAGGAGCATGATGCCATGGATGAAGAGTCCCCGACATATGACATGGATGGGAGTGATGACTCTTGGAATTTCATAGATAATCGAACTTGTGAAAATATTATGGAAAATCCCATCCATGATATGTCCAATGATGGGAGTGTCTATTCAAAAATTTGTGGAAGTCCAATATACGATACGTCCATAGAGGGGAGCATAGATCTGAATTCCTGGGAAAACCTTAGTATGGAAGAGGAGCATTCAGAATTTTTATGTGATCATTCAAAGTCATACCACATAGAGCCGCACAAGGGTATCAGTAATGAAGACATTGAGAAACAGTTTTGTGAAAAGTCAGATGTGATGCAGTCAGTGAAACATCAGTCTCAACCATCTTTTTCGCATATAGAGGTTCCTTATGATTTGGAGCTACTTGGGGCTTGTGCAATGAGTTATCATTTGATAAGACCCGATGATTAGTATGATGATGTAGTCAGTCTACCTCATCGTTCTGATTGGTATATCAGTCCTATCCAGTCATGGATAGAAGCAGCCTGCATGAGCACATACAAGTTTGGGAAGAATTTTTATGACATTATTCATTCCTATGATCTCCCATCCATCCCACCCATCCTGAATCATCATGCAGGTATGCATTTTCTGAATAAGGTATCCTTACTTTGGCTGGTAACCAAAGAAAAGGAATTTTTTTATGTTATTAAAATGCTTAGGTGGTTACATTGGATTTTTGATTACACTTAACCCTTTTTATATCATGATTAGAGTAGGAAAATAAACTCCTTGAAAGAGGGCATTTACTTTATGTATTTCTACTTAGCTATAATAAAACTTTGCTTCTTTTAGTTAGTTACATTTATTTTGTTTAAATAAATCCGCTCAATGGTTCATTTGGTTTTTTATAAAACTTGTGCTGCTAAGGTTTTTCTTGTCAAGTTGAGATGTTTTTATAGGGTATATAAACCAGATATTCTGGTGTTCTTGTATCCTCTCCTTGTCTTAAAGACCAGATCGAGCACATGTCCCGCAGTTGGAGCCAGAATGTTACCACCTAAGTTGTACTTAGTGGTTTTTTATCAAGTGAGCCTAGTGAACTGGACAGGGTTAACTTGTTCGAACTTCAAAAAGACCTTTGCAAGTACTTCTGGTAAGTACTTGTTGTATCATATCACATGTTCATACCCCATGGGGGAATTGTAATAAATGTTCTACCATGATAGTGTCTGTAAAGACTTGGTCTCTTAGACTTCATTTGTCAATCCGATTAGCCCAGGGTGTTTTTTCCCTTGGTTATTATTGGTTGTTGAATAAATGACTGATAGTTTCTGAGTTTTTCACTCCATACCTCCAAAGTTGGGGTGGTCGGCTTGGCATTTGGGCCTATTGAGGTTATTAGAGTCTATGTGTCAATGTATAGACATGCTAGACATCATTTTTGAGTCATATGAACATGTCTAAGCCCCCCTAGGTGTTTTTCAATTTTTCAATTTTTTAGTTTTTCAGTGTTTTTTATTAAAATTTATTTTCTCCAAAACTTAGGCTATTTTTTAATAGTTTAATTGGAAAAATTGATTTTGTAATAAAAGTGGGCCAAATAATCGGTTTTAGTCATGTAGGTGCTCATTTTCAAGCTAAGAGCACCATGTAAACCCATGGATCCACTTTTTCCTAAGTTTTGAGTGATCTTCCATCACTCAGTCAGAAAGCCCCAAAAATCAATTATTGATTATTTTAATTAATAAATTGATGAATAATGGAGCAAATCCAAAATCAATAAATCAGTGGATACTTCACCGATTTGACTGAAATCAATCAGATCTAGAGCATATTGATTGGACCTGACAAATCCTTGACTGAAGGAGGGGATCAAATCAGATCCAGAGTTGATCTACAACTATCTTCATGGGGAATTGCACCCTCTCTCTCTCCTCCACACGTGTGGACTCTCCTAGATGCTCTGTGGGCCGATGTGTCAGTGTATGGGTTGATGTGTCAGCTCAATCAAGCCCTTGGTTGACAGGTAGGCTCAGTCCAGCTTCATTTTTGCATTGATCAACTCTCCATCAATTGATTTCACTTGATTCCATGAGGAATTGCGCCCCCCCTGGGCTAGATGGCTTGTAATTTGTATATATCCAGGAACAACCTCCTCTTCCAAGCTATTTAGAATTGGGATTGAGGTGCTGCTGCTATTGTATTGTTGTTATTCTTCATTTGAAATAAAGAAAAGATTTGGAGGCCAGATGGTGTTGTGCCATTACATGTGTGGATGATTATTGCCATTATTTTACTGAGGTAACCTGTATCTGCTTTCATTTCTTGCTAGTTGCTTGTAGATATGTGGTTAAGATTGGTAATTAGCTTATTACAATCTTGATAGGAAAGGTGTTGTTCAATAAGTTTATTGACTGTCACTCTCCTTTGATGCATGTTTAGAGATCTATATTTAGCATGTCCTATAAGCTTATATGCATGTTATCTTGAATCTCTTTGTATGTACTAATCGGATCTCATAGGTTTCTTGGCAAGTTCTTTGATTTCAGCTGAGCTGCAGGTTCATACTTTGGAGAGGATGCTGATCTATCTTGCTTTTTCATTCTCTTCAAAAAATTTCAAAGGCATAGTCCCTTGACATTCCACCTGAAAGCTCTACTGCGGATCTTCAAGGAAACCAGCTTTTCTCCCTCCTCTTCCTCCCTCAAAATCAACACTTTACACGGTTACTTTGTTCAGTTCATAGATTTGATTTCGGTTGGATATATTTCATCAAAGTAAAATACACATGGATCTGATATTTCATAGCTCACATTCTAGATTTTGCACTCAAAAAATTTTCATAAGCATTCTAGATCTAGCTTTAGGGAAATCGTCCTTTTTGCATGGATTTTAAAGAAAACTGGTAGATCACATGCATTAGATTTCTTTTCACTGTTATAAAATTTAATATTCTGAAATATCAGTGCATTTTCATTGGCTGTACAAACAGCAATCCAAGATCCCAAGGAAATCTTGCTTTCTATGGTTCCCTTTCGTTTGTTTTAGCTAATCTTAACTTCATTTTTTCTGAGACAGGGTAGGCTGATCCAAAGGTACTCTTAAAGTGATTTTGGGTGTTTTTTATTCTAACATGCTCGCTTTATTTTAGCAGGTATGAAAGAAAATAAAGGAAGCTACTGTCCAAAGTGGCCTCAGGAGTGCTCAAATCCCCCCAGGGGTCTCCCTTTTCACCAGAAACTCAAAATTTTTCCAAAGTTGTAAAATATTGGTTTCAGCCTGTATAAGGACCAAGAAGTTTCTGATAATTTCAGTTCGATGATTCTGTAACCAATAATAAATAAAATAATTTTTGGAATAGGCTCTTTCGAGCCCATTCCCCATCACCCCTGGGGGGATTTGCGTCGGTGCCCTTTTCGTCGCTTTCTGCTTATTTATTTTTTACTAGCATTGATCTAATTTTCAGGGTAGTATACTTGATTTTGTTATTAATTCCATACTCCATATCTTACATTTCAAATTAATTGTAATACTTACCCCACGATTTCCTGATTGACCCGAAAGGGGAAAGAGATTCGTGGTAGGATTAATTAAGAAACTAGAATTGTGTATTTCTTTAATTTTTTATATCATTTGTTTATAAGAAACTATAAAATTTACCCCTCCTCGATTCCCGGATTGAGATCCACTTGGATCGAAAGAGGTTATTGGAGGGTTTTCTTTTAAACAAGAACACGCAGTTTAAAACTTATTAAAATTTACAAGACTCCAGTGTGTATGCTCTGCACTTGGATGCGGTTCGTTCGATCAGTCAAGCTGCATCAAAATAACTTGGGTGACTAGCATAATTAGGACTCACTCTCCCCAATTGACAAACCATCAAGTGAAAATCCAACACCTAGATCAGATCTCTACGGTGGAAAAATACCCAAAGGAAGCGGGAACTTCTGAAAAGTGACCTCAGGGCACCGATCTCTGTCACACCCTAATGGGTGCGTTATGAACAATAGCCCCAGAGATTCCATTTCAGCCCACATATTCCTTGCGGGTATCTGTGAAGTTTTAGTTTTGGACATACTCCAAGTACTCTCGGGTATATCTGGAGTCCCCCCTTTGCCTAATTTAATCAACTTATACTTCACATTTAACTTAAAAAATACCAAGAGGCAATTGCAAAACATTCACTCCAAGCACATGCAAGCATATTGATTCTATTTTTGACTCCATTCTAAGGCACTGGTTAATTTCTTGCTTTATATATATACTGTGTCTCAGCATTTTGCTTTCGTGTGTTCATGTTTTACATCTTGCCATATTTGATTATCTATAGTTAAATTGTAAACTCCTAAATAACTCATTCAGTTTAAACATCACAACACTAAGTAATTCTCCTTAGTAACTTAATAGGGTCTACCCCCCTTGGCTTCGTTAGGAGTTGAGCCTAAACGGAGGAGTCAAGAACAAGGTGACAGCCTTGACTCGAGACTTTCCCCCAAGGACACACCGAGTGGCTTGAAAATTTCTGCCACGTGACCCAGGTGTGTGAAAGGCGGAAACATATTGTAGCACGATTAATCACACTGTTGAGACCTATACACAATTGATTACAACATGGAAGGTGGGAACATTCTACAACTGCATAATCAAAATCAATTACAGAATCATAACCAGTTGTAAAACTAGAATAAAGTGAAGAACTAGAAACAATTGCAAAATCATAACCAAATTCCAGTTCATAACCAAATTCCAATTCAGAACCAGAATGAAAATCAGAACATGAATTCACCAGTGAATCCATTGGTGAACCAAAATCGAGGACTTACAATTGCGACGATCTCGGTGGATCTCAGAACTCAGGATGTTGATGTCTTCATCATTACTCGTGGAGGTGTGACAATGGGAGAATATAGTCCACATCAACAAATTCAGTTGGATGGGAAGAAGAAGGTGCAGTTCGACATTGATGTTGAGAAAGACACATTTTTCAAAGCATGTGATGCGATCGAAAGGAACCCTAGTGAGTTGTCTGTTTATGAAATTTCAAATGATTTTGATTCAACTTTGGAGGCAAGACCATCACGACAACGTGGTACCCTACAAAACTTATTTGAAATTTTCTTGTTGTTGGCAAGATATCCTGATGCTCTTATCGATATTGAGAATTGGTTGCATCGACCGGCTAAGGGGAAGAAGGACTCCATGGTGAATTCTTTGAATAAGAAAAAGACAGGAAAATAGATGCACATGAAAGTTCAGATTGGGGAATATGAGGTAAATTCAGTTATTCTGGATCTAGGATCAGATGTTAATATTATGATAATACAGACATGGAAGAATATGGGGAGCCCAATGCTGAGCTGGTCTCCTATGCAGCTATGACTAGCCAACCAGGCCAGAGTAACACCAATCGGGTGAGTTTCGCACCTTGCTATGGAAGTGCAAGGTATGGAGACATATGCTGATTTTGATGTTATTGAAGTTGTTGATGGTGGAGGCTCCTCTCCTGCATTGCTGGGGATTAGATGGGAAAACGACAGTATGGAAATGATCAATTTTAAGAAGCATGTGATGACATTAGAAAATCAAGGCATCAAATTCATTGCTTCGATGGATCCAAATGAAGGCGGAGGTATATTAAGATGGTGAAAAGATGAGGTTTCCAGAGGATGGGACCATGCATATAACATATCCGAATATTACATCCATTCGACTACCAATGGGGAACTTGGTTGGCACAGTGCTAGCTCTACGTATTCGGACTCAGATGACGCTTTAGAGAATTGGCAGAATTGCTTGCATGAGGTGTTGCTAAGAAAGTACGACATGATTAAGAAATCACTATGTCGTGTTGCAACTGAGACTATAGAATTACAAATATATGAAGGACTACCAGAGTTATTTGATTTTATTATTGAATTTGAAGATACGGTGTAAGAACCACAACGATTACTAGCGTTGGAGGAAGCACTAAAGGATACTCCAACACTATGGTGGGAAACCCATAAGAAGTTGATCACTAGATGGTTGTAGTGTCAAAGATTGAAGACATATTGCTTTGGAGATGCAGAATTGTATGACGGGTGAAACAGTCCTGGTGATCATTTCACTGAGTATCAGACATTGTGGGCATTGCCATCAAAGGATGAGTGGGCCCATGCATTTATCCACACATTGGATGAAATTCCGTGATCTTGGTATGTATGTACTGAGTTGCGTAGAGAGATCACTACATGGGACGAGTTGACGGTTTTCTTCACTCACACCTTCGGTTTCACGGATAAAAATATAGATGTTCATAATGAGCTACAGCTCCTACGCAATGTTGTTCTAAAGGTTCTTCTAGTAGCATACCCTGTGGACCTGCATGCACATTGTCAGATACAGTCGATGATGGAATGTTATAATGTGTTAGGGGGGCCAGATGATGATGATGACCTATGGAATATAAATATTCCAAAAATAGAAGGGATTTGGGATGTTGCAGCACCTGATGTACCGATATATCCAATGAATAATCCATTAAATATCAGAAAGGTCAATATTGGGACAGAGGAGAAACCAAAATTTTCAAATATCAGGAACTACTGGGATGAAGAAACAATGGAAAAAATCAAAGACTTGTTGCATAAAATCCAAGATTTGTTCCCTATGAAGTTCTTTGAGATGAAGGGGATATTGGGAGATTTAGGAGAGATGAAGATCCCATTGAAACCAGATGTGAAACCAGTAAGGCAGAGGCCATATCGTCTGAATCCATGATACAAGGAGAGGGTCAAATCTAAGCTTGATAGGATGTTGGATTCTAGAATAATTGAGCTAGTTGAGGAATCAAAATGGATCAGTCCTATGGTGGTCCAAGACAAGAAAACGGGTGAGGTTTGGATCTGCGTTGACCTGAGAAAATTGAATGATGCATGTATGCATGATTCATTTCCAACACCATTAATTGACAAATTCTTAGAAGGGGTAGGAAGTAAGGAGATGTATTATTTCACAGATGGATTTTTTGGATATCACTAGATCAATATCGCAAAGGAAGATCACCATAAAACAACATTCGTTACTGAGTGGGGTTGTTTTCAGTACACTGTGGTGCGTTTTGGGTTGAAGAATGCGCCTGCGATATTTTCCCATGTTGTTGTCGGTGCATTCAAATATTTTATTCAGAAGTTCTTGCAAGTTTATATGGATGACTGGAAATTCTATGGATTGATTAGAGACCATCTGGAAAACTTGTGACTGATGCTGGAAAGACGTCGACAGCATCAGATCGCATTGAACTCAAAGAAGTGTATTTTCAGTGCACCTTTTGGGATGCTGCTGGGTCACATCGTTTGCAAGAAAGGACTATTGGTCAACCCTGTGAAGATTGCACTAATATTGAGCTTGCCTCCTCCTACAAATGTTAAGATGCTTAAAGTGATGTTGGGGCACACAAGGTATTATCACAAGTTCATATGAGGTTATGCTGTGATCACAACTCCTATAGAGAAATTGTTGAAGAAAGATGCAGTATTTGTATGGAGTCAAGAGTGTTAAGGAAGTTTCAACATGCTGAAGGAAAATATGGCTTCTGCACCAATCCTTGTTTTTCCCGATTGGAAGAAAGAGTTCCATGTTCATGTGGACACATTGTCTGTTGCACTGGGACTGGTGCTCGTGCAACTAGGAGAAGAAGATCTTGATCACCCGATTGATTTTTCAAATCTGAAGCTATCGTCTGCACAGAAAAACTATACGACCACAAAGAGAGAAGATTTGGTGATGGTATATGCACTACAGAAGATTAGGCATTACATGTTTGGTGTCCATTTCAATATTTTCACTAACCATTCTTCTTTGAAATACCTATTCAATAATCCTGCGTTGGGGGGAAGATATGTCGCTGGCTACTTCTCTTTCAGGAGTTTGATTTTGAGATAATTGTGAAGCCGGGTCTCTTGAATGCGGGCCTTGATCATTTATCCTGAATTGAGACATGTGAGGATCCAACAAACATTGAAGATGGGTTGTGAGATGCGCAGTTCTGTAGAGTTGACATGGTTGATGATTATTACGATCAAATAATTCAGTTTTTGGCGACGGGAACTGCACTGGAGGACCTTACTACAAGTCATAAGAAGAAATTGGTGTTTAAGGCCTCATATTTCTAGTTGATTGCTAGACAACTCTATAAACTAGGACCATACAAGATTCTAAGGAGGTGTGTCCTAGTGCATGAACAAGGGAAAATATTAGAAGAGGTACATGCGGCAGTTGCTGGTGGAAATTATGGCGGTCTCGCTACCGGTAAAAAGGTGCTTATTGTAGGGATTTGGTGGCCCTCTCTTCATACTGATGTGTCAGACTATGCACAGACCTGCGCCGTATAATAGAAAAATGGAAAACCATCAAGGAGGGATGTAATGCTAGTGGTACCTTAGGTGACATTGCAGCCGTTTGATAAATGGGTAGTGGAATTTGTAGGATCGATTAACCCACCTGGGAAGCAAAACGGTGCGCAATACATAATCACCGTGACAAACTATTTGACATGGTGGGTGGAGGCCACACCTGTTGTGGATTGCACCGCTGCGACAGTAGAAAGGTTTTTGTTTGAAAATATTGTGACTCTTTTGATTCCCAAGGATATTGATAAGTTACCAAGGGAGTCATTTGATCAACCAAACAATCAGTGCATTGACAAAGGAGCTTTAGATACAACATAAGAAGACTACCCCATATCATCCACAAGTGAATGGTACCATGGAGGAATTCAACAAAGTATTGGAGTATGCGCTTACAAAGGTATGTAACACCAACTGTGATGACTGGGATTTGAATATTCCAGTAGTCTTGTGGGAATATCGCACCACTTGCAAGAGATTGATAGGATAGAAACCGTTCAAATTGGTATATGGGAAAAAGGCATTCATGCCTATGGAATACATTGTTTTGAGCTTACGCATTGCAGCAACGATGAACATGGATGATGCGGAATTAGAAAAATGAGTGGAGCAGTTGGTGCAACTTGAGGAAGAACACTTTGTTGCATATTTCCACCAGCGCATCGAGAAGGATCAACAAAAAGATTGGCATGATAGACATATAAAGAATAAACAGTTTCAGCAAGGAGACTTGGTGTCATTGTATGACATCAAATTTATGAAGCATCCAGGTATGTTATAGATGCATTATCTAGGTCCATATCTTGTTAATTCCATTAATTTAGGAGGTGCAATTCAACTGTAGTAGTTAAATGGACTGATATTGCCTAAGCTAGTGGATGGTAGCAGGTTGAAGCCCTATCGAACGGGCCTAGAAATGTGCGATGCTTGAGGCACTGTGCAATGAAAAACAAAGTAGGAAGGATGAATAGATAAAAGGATGGCACACCAGAAGAAAGGGGATGCACAAGTAGGAGAGTCGATAGCACAGTTAGGAAGGTATGTAGCGACAACTACAGGGTCACGACATAGTCAAATCAGCAATTAATGTACACAGTTAAATTAGTTAACTGGAGACACTTGTTGAAGTGATGCACATTGATGGCGGATCCGACTGTTGAATTGACAGGATTGACGACCGATTCATGTAGTTAATGCATGATTTGGTCATGATGGGGTAACGTAGATTGCGTTGATTTGGTCATGATGGGTATAGATCAACTTGATGCTATAAGGAGGAGCTCGATGTAGTCGAAAGACACATTTGTGCAGAGTGTGAATTGGTGAGTTGATTTGCAGAGTAGTATTGTATAGTTATAGAGCAAAGTCACATTAGGACAAGTTTCTAAGTGAAGTGACATTGAGCGATTGTTTAAGCACTATGGAGTATGCTGCATGGGAAAGAAGATGCGGTTGATATTTCAAGTTAGAGGGATTCGCCATTCACCCTGGTAACAATTGGAGAAGAGGTTTCCAGTATGCCAGTCGGATCATCATCGGTACCGAAGAAGAAGAGGAAGGGATAGAAGCCTAGATCTCCGACGCTGAAGAAGTAGCAGACCTGAATGTCTGCGTAGGCAGGGGAGGAGGTACCTATGCAGGTGAGTCCTTCAAGTTCAGGGCCTATGGAGTCCGCATCCCACATAGGGGTATCCCTTGTGGATATTCCTAGGAATATACCTACCACACGACCTAGAGAAAAGCCCAAGAAACAAACCAAAAACCAGAAATACCAAGTAAGGATGTCGACGATACAATAGGGTATAGTATGTGCTCCAGACATTGTACCATCGCTAATGAGAATGAAGTATGAATAACATGACCTACTGGCCTTGGAGGATTATACGAAGGTCCCATACATACTAATAGTAGCAGTTGGAGATGGCCCCATAGAACACATTCTGAACGATTGGGAACGAGGGTTGCATAGAGCAGGATTGTTGGGTTTAATCAACATGTTTCAATTTAGGTGGTTGAACAAAGCAAATGTGTGTGTGAAGCAGATTTTGGAATGATTCCATGGAGGATTTATGTGGTTGGATAGGCCGGTAGAAGTCACTGTGGGGATGATTTCAGACATAATAGGGCTACCCTAGGATGGGCTACACCCCTCGCTAGTATTTCCAAGGAAAAGATAATGATAATAATCTCACAACGACATTGAAGAAGCCCTATGGGTTGGAGCATGATGGGCAGGATTACTGCATTGATAGTATCAATTACCAGGCGATACACATCGACACATGGATTATTGCAAGCAAAGTGATCAGGAAAAATCTCTCAATCCAATGTAACTCGGGGGTGATTGCATGTGTTGAGAAGTGTATGCAAGGTGTACAAATGAATTAGTCATTGTTTATACTAAACCAATTGACGGAGGATGCAGTAGCGGTGTAGGCGGGCCTATGTCCATTTACTTATAGTTGGATTTTGATCTTGATACCACAAGTAGGGTGGATGGAGCCGAAGGATTACCAAGGCATGGAGGTAGAGTCAATAAAATTCTGCAAGGGTGCACGCTATCAAAAACTATGGTGGGTAAAGGAGCCAGAGTGGCTAAAGGAATGTACAACATAGTTCTGGATATATTGGGAAGAATTGTAGGTAGAAAATACAAAAGTTCTGTGTCTCATCGAGGACACTGTGGCAAAGTACCAAAGGATTGCATGGTTTTCCATTGGCCCACATGCCATGATCCAGATAGGCAGTGCTTTCCATCCCTGTATAAAATATCTAATGAGGAGCTCGAGGTGATTATTGATGATTGGCTTGCCGCATGTAGAGAACCAGCTAGTTTAGAAGAAGTATAGATGGGCTTGCCAGTGGATGCACTAGTCATTAGAGGAATTTTGAGGTCTAAAATGGGGCTCCTAAGGAAAATAATAAAATAATAGTTAAAATAATAAAATAATATTTATTAATTTTGGAGGAAAAAAGAAAAAAACTACTTTTTGTATTCGTATTTTCGACATATCTCCTTGTGTTTTTACTCAAATTTTGATTGGGAGAGCTCATTGGATGCAGAATTTGATTCTACATCCAACGAGTACCCACACTGCATATGCTACCCCACTACCCAAAAAACAAGAAATACCTGAAAAAACATGATGATGACATCATCATCACATTTTTTCAGGTATTTCTTATTTTTGGGGTAGAGGGGTCCATGAAAAGTATGCAATGTGGGTGCTTGTTGGATGTAGAATCAAATTCTACATCCAACAAGTTCTCCCAATCAAAATTTGAGTAAAAACACAGGGAGATATGTCGAAAATACGAACAAAAAAAGTAGTTTTTTTTAATGACAAATATGTCAATTCAACCATTATGGTTGACTCATTTTATTGGAATTCTATTGATTCTTGAATTCCAACTCACAAGAACTTATTGTTGGCACGTTTTCTTATAAGGCCTATTTTAGACCCCAAATTTCCTCTAATGTGATCCAGTGTCGATGACTAATCCACAGAGTCCACATGATTCAGATGTCGATTCGACATGGAGACCTAAGTTATTGGATGTAGAGCGTGAATTTGAGGAATCAACGACAAAGAAGCACCAGGAGCAGGGTGCAGCCAGTAGCACATCATCAGGAATGGAGGAACGGTTGAATCATCTTGTCAAGGCCATTACAGATGCAACAAATGCGACAACAATGGAAATGAATCAATCAACACAAGATGGATTTGCGGAGGTATGAACAAAACTTGATTCTTTGTATGATGTTTTTTTGAAGAGAGCACTAGAAGGAGCGACTATGCAGGACTATGGCTCAATTAGCATTGGGACACTAGTTCAAAATGTTCAAATTCCATTTACTGTGATTGAGAGCATAAATGAGGACTTGAATGCCTCCCTACAATAGTTGTAGGGCCTTTCAATCGACATCAATGTGTTGTCCACACAGATGTTAGTGCACATGAAAAGAGTCGCCAACTAGAAGTTGGTAGATAGAGAATAGAACATGAACAGTCCGTTTTTGCGATCAAAGGAGAAGGAGGCATCATCATAGAAAGATATTGAATAATTGAAAAAGGATTAAGAAAAGTTGAGGACAAAGAGCATCGAGGAGATTACGGATATGGAAAAGGAGCAAGACCAACTAGTATTCGAGACGACCCAAATTTGGTATCATAGTGTGAGGTTGCAAGAGGAAGTTTTAGAGGCCTATCAGTATGTATATGATAGAAATGTGGAATTAGATGTAGTGGATAAAGAAAAACAGCTTAGAGTAGTCATCGTGCAGTTGCAATGAGACAATGTAGATCATAACGCTATAGTGCATCCAGAAACACCCCCCGAACAAGTGGTTGAAAGGAAGAGCGCCATATAGGATGTGGAAACACAACTAGAAGAGATGGAGCAGGAAAGAAAGAAGGTCACTGATGCGACGACGCAATTATTGGGCAGCATTGTCCAGGGTGAGTAGTTAGCACAACTATCCAAGCAATTGTAAGAAGCAGAGGGGAAAATTGTGACATTAAAGACAACATTGAGAAAAATGCCACCAGTTGTTCATATTACAAAGTTTGAGGATCTGAAGGAGTTGCAGCAACATGTTGGAAAGGCTCAGGAGCGACATTGGAAGCGTTGTGAGGAGCTATATGAGTTCATATTGGAGCAAAACTTTCTGTTAAGGAAGTTGTTGCACCAATGACCGCACAAGAAGGAAAGAAGGAGGTTGCTGAGAAGCTGGTGGATCACCCATTGAAGCATGATTTGACAGGAAGTTAGGAGATTGATGAGAAAGTTCAAGAATAGGTAAAGGCGATTACTCAGCAATACAAAGACTTCAAGCTGAATATCAATGAGTACACCATGTATAGTTTATGTGGCTCAAGGATGAACCAGAAGATTGTGTTGGAGTCCTGTTGGAAGGAAGTTTACAGATACATTAGTTCCACAACATCACAGGTGCTACACAAGGTCAAAGGAACTACGCAAGTGGAAGATGGCGCGTAAGACATAGATTATAATATTGTATGTATTTGTGTGTTAACTTTTGTAGTTTTGGAGCACATTGTGTGGATGTTGTTCATTATTTTGTAGAATCAATTAAAAGTTAGTTAGAAGTTCTCTAAGTGGGCCTTGAATGTAAAGGCACAAGCCTATAAGTATATGTTGAATCATAAGTGTTAGGGACTTTTGGCTGATCTATGTCGTTGTACTTTTGGAGAGTACTTATTGATCTGTGAATTTTTTTTCAAGAACCTGTGATTTTGCGCGAAAGTTAATATGACATGATGGAATTTGAACTGAATCATTGTGTTCTTTTCTGTTTTTCTGTTTTACTATTTTCTGTGGCTCAACTATGAATGCAATGTCTATCTGTGATATGGATCTCTAAATGATGCAATGTTTCCTTCAGTTTAATGCTGTTATTTTGTTAGATATATTTGCACATCAATATTTTCACTGTTGTTATGGGATAAAATACGATATGATGAGTGATGATGTAGTTGAAATATCAGATCTGTTAATGTTGCACCAAGTTGATAAATTTGTTAATGTTGAGCTAAGTTTATAAGTAGACGCATATTGTCCTCTCTCATTTTGTGGAAACTTGGTTCCGTCAGCTCTCCCTCGAACATCTCGGGTGATATTTCATCCACTCTGTAGGTGTTGCAAGATGAGGTAAGACTTGTACGGGTCGGTGCTCAGGGAGATCATGGCGGTTTGGGTGTTGACAGAGTGGGAACCTCTGTCGATAGGTTTTGTTGACTCGATTTGTGTCAACAACCCATGAACCCTTAGCTCTTTTTTTCCTCTCTCCTCAATCATTCATTTCTTCCAGAAGTTGGTTGAGGAAATTAATTCCTTGGGTAGAGAAAGGCATGGAATTCTGATTGTGTGTCTGGGAAAACCTACAAGTATGTAGTCTAGGAAGCTGCATTCTTACTTCTAAAGCAATAAATTGCAGGGATGCATACTCATTCCATAATCCCCAATCATGGTGAACATTTTGATTATTCTTCCATCCTGTGGATTCATATTAAACTTCATTGATGATTATGCATGGTTCATCAGCTAGAGTCGTAGAGCATTTTGGTTTTAGTAGAGCGTTGCTACATGCTTCTGCAAGTATTTCCTTTACTGAATGTTAGTTGTGGGATTATAGTGTTATCCTGAAATATAGAGGGGTATGAGACCCTGTTTTCTATGTGTTACAGAATGAAACATGTGTTGTTGGTTTCCTTGTGGGTTGTTGTGATGTGCATACCTGTTTTGGTATGAAGACTTAGGAATGGAAGAAGCCCAGAATTGACTGATAAACCTAGTGAAGGGAGGAACTTCACTGACATATCAAGAGGGGCTCAAAAATATTTTATGCACACTCTGAAGAGCACTAGAAGGGAAGGCATAACCCAAGGGACTGTGGAGTAGAGAAAGGGATTTCTCCTTGTGTTAGGTGTGTAGGTATTGTGGAATTCCAAGCTAGATAGATCTAGTGTAGGTGTCCATAGATTTGTGGCTGAGCTCACTAGCTTATCAATTCTACCTTTCCATTGCCTTAGCTTCCTGATAAACCAAACTATTGGTTGGTTTGGCTGATTCATGTTGAGGAATTGACCAGGTGTGATTCATTGCCGTAGCTGCCTGAGAAATCCAACTATAGGCTGGTTTGACTGTGTTCTGATGTGTGCTAGCTCTGTGTGATCTTGTTGCTCCCTAGTTCCCTGTGGAAATCATGCCCAGCTGAGGGGTTACAATGGTGTTGAGATATTAATGAACACACTGGCCTATGGTTGGGTAGAACTTTGCAGTGACATATTTAGTTGCAGAACAACTTCATCATTCAAGATAAGTATTCCCTGTTGTGTTATTTTTGCAATGTATTTGGGGATGAAATGATTATGTTGAATGCTTATGAATGATTTAAGGTAGAGGTTATTATTGAATGAATGTCCTTGCATTTGTATTTTTTTATGCCTTGTATGTTTCAATGCATTTTGGCTAAGTTTAGAGAGGCTAGAATTTCGTTACAGAGTCAGAATGCATCTGACTTAGCGTTTTTTCCCCTTGAAATATGCCTGGGGAAGGAGGAAGGTGGAAACAAGAAAAGGGAAGTGGAAACAGGGCAGAATGTTGGTTTTTTCATTCTTGGGGCCCTCCTATGGAAGGCAGAAGGTGGGAGTGGATAAATAACCAAAAGTTCTAAAAAAAAGTTGTATTTTTGCATCCCAAGCCGCAATGGAAGGGCGAAAGTCGACAGAACAAAAAAAAGGATAAGGAAAAAAGTCAATTTTCCCAACCCTGAAGTTTGAAGTCCGACATCAAAAGTTGGAAGCCAAAAGTTGGGAAATCGATAGGTAAATCAATGATTCATGGGTTTCCGCATTCCGAAGTCGAAAGTCAGAAAGAGGAAGGTCGAAAGTCATAAAGAGGGAAACTGATGGGAAATGTATTCATTTCATGCATTTCCACATTTTGAGGTAAGAAGGAGGAAAGAGGAAGTGCGGAAGGAGGAATATGGATAATTCACTCCATCAAAATTTGGAGTTCATATTCCCAAGTTCCAGGGTCGGAAAGAGGAAGTCGAAAGGTAGAAGAGTTGTTAAATGTTTCCATCAAATATTAAGTTTCTGGCTCCCGAGTTCCGAGGTTGAAAAGGATAAAAGAGGAAGTCAGAAGACAAAAGAGTGGTCAGGTATCTCCATCGCAAATTATGCTCTCAGTTCCTGGATTACACAACAAATAGGAGAAAAGGAGAGTGTGGAGGGCAGAGTGCGGACATGATAGGTTCAGTGTGGAAATGGTGTTTCCGATCACAAAGGGGATTTGTTAAGGGAGGAGTGACTATTATAATGGTTTCTAATGCTAAGAATTAATGTTTAAGAGTGTTTTCACATCCATGCCACGTGTTTTAAAGAAGAACCATAGTTCTTTAAGAATTTTTTTTAATTCCGCATGATATTTTGGGTATCAATATGTGACATTGTGGTACTAGAGTTGTTGGCTACAGCACTGGGATTGAAGGCTCCAAGTTGAACAATTAAAAGAGGAAAATGTACCCTAGGATGCAAACATTGTAGTACACTAAATTGTGATATCAGAGCTAATGGTTACAACATTGGTCCTGGATCAGCCACGAGAATAGATTTAAGAGCTATTGGTTTAAACATTGGTTGTGGGATTTCAGAGCAGTGTATTTAAAATTTGAAATTTTAAACCTATTTCCTGACGAAATTCTAGGACTTTGTCCAAAGAGGGACATCGATTTTACAACTGACCTTGTGCAAGGAGTAGCACCAGTGTCCAAGATACCCTATATGATGAGTATACCATAATTGCTAGAGCTGAAGATGTAGTTGCAAGAGTTGTTGGAGAAGAAGTACATCATGCAAAGTGTGTCCCCTTGGGGAGAACTAGTTATGTTTGTGAAAAAGAAAGATGGTATGATCAGGTTGTGTATTTATTACAGACAGCTGAACAAAGTTACCGTGAAGAAG
The DNA here is from genome assembly GCA_001517045.1 of Pseudotsuga menziesii. NCBI lineage: Eukaryota > Viridiplantae > Streptophyta > Pinopsida > Pinales > Pinaceae > Pseudotsuga > Pseudotsuga menziesii. The sequence goes on along the minus strand of LPNX010499297.1, from coordinate 188,360 downwards.
AAATATCCTTTACCTCAAAATTGATGACATTTTTGATCAAATGAGAGGAGCAAGGGTATTTTCCAAGATTGACTTGAGGTCTGGATACCATCAGGTAAGAATCAAGGATGAAGATATTCATAAGATATCCTTTAGAACAAGGTATGGACATTAGGAGTTTGTAGTTGTACCATTTAGTCTCACAAATGCACTAGCTATGTTTATGTGTCTCATGAATAGTGTCTTCAACAAGTATTTGGACAATTTTGTTATTGTTTTCCTTGATGACATTCTTATTTATTCTAAGAATAAGGAAGAGCATGAAGAACATTTGAGAATCACATTGCAATTTCTAAAGGAGCATAAGTTGTATGCAAAGTTGAGCAAATGTGACTTTTATAAAGATAGGATTCACTATTTGGGTCACATTATCTTAGTGAAGGAATATCAGTGGACCCTAAAAATATTGAAGCCATTGTGAATTGGCCAACTCCAAGAAATGTGACAGATGTAAGATATTTTATGGGACTTATAGGTTATTACAGGAGGTTCATTGAAGGATTCTCCAAGGTTGCACATTTGATCACTTCTTTGCAAAATAAGGTGATAAAGTTTGAATGGACACCAAGATGCGTGGAGAGATTCAACAGTTGAAGAATATTCTTACAAGTGTACCAATTCTGAAAATTGGAGACTCAAAGAATATTTTGTGGTGTGTACTGATGCATATAATCAAGGAATTGGAGGAATTCTTATGCAAGACAATTAGGTGGTATATTATGAGTCTAGAAAGTTGAAGGATCATGAGAAGGACTATGCTACTCATGATTTAGAACTTGGATCCATAGTACATACTCTCAAGATGTGGAGGAAATACTTAATGGGAAGAAATTTTGAGCTAAGGACAGAACATTGCAGTCTGAAGAACTTCTTTGATCAACCAAATCTAAATGCTACGCAAGATAGATGGCTGGAGGTTTTATGTGAATTTGATTTTGAAATCAAACACAAAAGAAGAAAAGAAAATAAAGTGGTTGATGCATTCAGTAGGAAGGTGCATGAAATGCATGTGGCATCTATTAGTATATTCCAAGTAGATTTGAGACAATAGGTTATTAATCATACTGCTGAAGATGAAATGTATGTGTGGATCAAGGAAAAATTGCAGCAAAAAATTCCTGAAAAGAACTATGAGGGATATAAATTGGAAGAAGATGGACTTCTTACTATTGGAGAAATTTACCACCATACACACTCATTTTGGTCAATTTGGCCTAGTTTAACCACTATCCTAAGTTTTATTGACTTAATTGACATCAAAGGAGCACGAGATGACATTAGCATGAGCACACCCACTCCTACCTTTAGTCAAGGAGGCTAACTTAGCCTTCTCCTACATTCGAGGAGGTTAACTGGGCACTCTGGGGGTGATCTGAGTGTCATTAATGCCCCATATTTCTAACTGATGGTTATAATCAATTAAACAGAGCAGTGAAGTCCCTTCCTTCATTAAATTGATTATTTAATGAATTGGAGTCAACAGGAGGGCATCGAACCACTTCTGATAGTTAGTTACACTTCAGTTAACCTCATCGGGGTTCATTGGAATCATTGATGTTGATTGCATGGGCAGACCCGGGTTTACTATAATCAACCAACAACACCCCTAGCTCACTGTCCCTTTCAGCGACAGACCGCACAGTGGCCTGAAGTCTCACCCGAAGTGATTCTAATGGGTTGGCCAAGGACTCAAGCATCTTGGACCAGGTTCCATGGAAATCGTACTGGTGGCTCCCAGCTCTCCTAGCTGCGAGATCTCTTTCCTACACACCACATGATCTTCCACTCGCAATGTGCGATCTATTCCCCACTTGTGGCCCTTCTAGCCACGGCGTCTCTACCCTTGTGCACGTCGTGCGGATTCTTCTCCCGTCGCACAACTTCTTCCTTTCCACAATATTCCCAATCTTACCATATCTTCGCGCCCCGTGTGACACGCAACTACTACTCAACGCTAAGTCCTCAACCTATGGTATCGCGCACCGCAGCTCCTCTGTCGGTGCGGTATCACCTTCTTGCGATACCCTCCTCCCGCGGCTTAGCGCACCTAGCGTTGTTCATGTCGACGTGCAAGACTCGATACCCAGACTGTCTTACTGTGATTAATTAACTATCTAAGGTAAGCATAAATAATTCCTTATACGACATGCCAAGGATTTCAACTTATAGTTATCTTCCTGTAGTGCTGTACCTAAATAACTCATTCATACATTAACTGTAAACAAATTGCATAACATAACTGATGGATGCAGCAAATAAACACAATACGCAAATCAATCACAGAACACGGTATTTTAACGTGGTTCACCCCAGGATGGGAGTTACGTCCACAGAACTGTGCTTCTCTATTATAGCTTAAGGGAAGGCAACACAGTTCTGCTGCACCTCACATGCAGCTCAAGATATTCTCTCTTAGATCTTTCTTCTCTACCTTTATGTTGTCGCTCTTACAACATACTCTTCCCTCTCAGTTGATCCCTGTGGATCGTTACATGCATGCTCTATAAGACAGCTACTGGTTTCAGTAAGATTGCTACAGCTAAGACCAGAACCAGAGCTCAGCTTTTACAACAGTCTACTTATCCTTATTGCCTATTTCAATCACGACTGTCTAACTATCTAACCAACCCTTTACAATGCAAAATTACATCCTTTTATAAGTAGCCCGAAGGTCTTGCTTTTACAACACTGTGGGCCTGTCCCAACAGTAACCCAAACCCTAATTAGTGACAGTCGGTCCTCTCTGTCCTTGAGGTAGCCACTTCCCATCACACCACAGCTCTCTGCAGTCTTCCATGCTTCCCAAGACTGATCATGGGTACTATGCGCCGCTTCTCTTTTCTATCCTTCGTCTTCAATGCTTGAGCCTCGTTGCTCCTTCTTCTTTATGAGGGTCGCTGAGCCCTCCTATCTTCCGCCACTGCCTTCAATGCAGTGGGTGAGCTCTCCTTTATCGGCCGCTCAGGTACCGTTGCCCTTCTTTGACTTTCCTATCCCAAAAAGTCCTGGTTTCTGGCTCTGCTCTGCAGCTGGAAATGAGCTACGGCATCGTAGCTCCGTCTTATCTTCTTTCCGCCAAAACTTATCTCTTTGCCAAAACTAGCAGCTTCTTCTTTAGCTGCGGGACCCTGCTCCAACAATTGATGCACTACCACTTGTTGGTTGGATTATAGTGACATATGTCTGAGCTACTTTCAGTTAGACTCAGTCATTTGTTGCACTCCAACTTTAGTTAGGGCTCAATTGAGTGAATTAGGGTTTTGATCAGTGGTTAACTTGAGTGTTGACTGTGGCTTACATTCAGTTAAGCTACACTCACTCATTCAATTTGAATAACCTCCTTGGGAATTCAAATTGCTTTGTCATTCATGCTTGCAACATGATCATTGTATTGTATTACTCATTATTTATTGATTATACAGAGCGGCAACTCATTTTGTAGCACCATTATACCATTTTCATCCCTTATTGTCTGAAATATCTTATGAGATTGTGTTTTAGTCCCTAGATTACTGTGACATATTAATATGGTATCAGATCTCATGGTGGGATGAAGCTCAGATCTCTCAAAAACAAGTTTTTTGATAGATCTTGCATGAAAATTGAGCAATAGCTCAAAAATCCAGCACTGCACCAGAAGCTAAGGCTTACCACTTAATACCCCAAGTAAGGAAATTGTTGATAAAGCTTGCTTGATTGACTATGCTGGGTGTGATGAAAGCCTGAAATGTCCAGGCTGTTCAACCTTATGGTGCCCTTTTTGTTGTAATTTTCAGGTTTTTAATAGGTGAAATCATTCGCTCCAGCAAATTCAGATGGCTTCTTCTATAGAACTCTTGACTCCGTTCAATTTCCACTCATGGAAAGGAGACATGGAGATCTAGCTACGTGCTAGAGGAATCTATAGGGTCACTATGGACACTAAATAAGAGCCTACTTCTGTGATAGACAAAGCTATATTCTTGAACAAGAAGGATGAAGCATTTAGATTCTTGTGCCTCTCTGTTTCCCGGGATCTTCTTTTCCATCCTTCAAGATTAAAGACTCCAAAGGAAATATGGGACAAATTGGAAACCTTGTATGGAAAGAATGATGATTTGAGATTATACCAGCTTGAGAATGAGTTGATGTCTCTCCATCCTTCCAATTTTGAGACCTTAAATGAGGTTTTCACAAAGTTCAAGCACATTGTCTTACTATTGAAGCAATGCAAAGTGGAGAAGGAGAATGATCAGCTCATCCTCGCCATAATCTCCAAAATTGGAGCTGATTATTCAGTTTTTGTCTCTACATTCCATGCGTGGAAGCTCACAACCCCTGGATGGAAGATTCCTACACTCAATCCCTTCATTGAGTCCCTAACAAGTGAACATGATAAGCTTGTCTAGATGGGGATCATCAGATCCTCCCATGATCAATCCCTCCATGTCTCAAGGCCCAAAGATATGAAGGGTAAAGGAAATCAGCATAAGAACCCAAAAAATAAATTCGAAGATCCTAAGCCTAAAGTTGAAAACCAACAACATGATGAGTCTTCCGGCTCAAAGAAGAACAAAGAAAAAGGGCATCATGGAAAGGAAAAAGTCAAGTGTTCATACTGCGGGAAGGGCTTCCACCCTAAACATGCCTGAATGAAGAAGAAACTTTATGAAGCTACCTCTCTCCTTGAGATAAATCACATCAATCTTTTGGAAGTATTTCGGAGGAGAGATCAGGAAGATCGGGAACCACAACATGAAAGAGGTCATGCCCTCATGGCAAGCACTTCAAAGTCCAAAGCACTCTTGATAGATTCTGGAGCTTTGAACCACATGATGGATAAAAGAGACTCCTTCTCAACTTTGGAGACTATAAAATCCATCCCCATCCACATGGGATATGACTCCACCATCATTTCAGAAGGACAAGGTACGGTTAGTCTTGAGAATGGCTATTTTTCAAATGTTTTGTATGTACCATATATGGCATCAAATATCCTTAGTATCTATCAAATGACACATACAGGAGTGCCTAAGAGAGTATCTTTCATCCCAAATGATTTTGATATAATGGAACTTGCATCCGGGAAACTTGTTGCAAAAGGCCTTGCAAACCATCACGCAAAATCCTATGAGTTTTCCCACTTTGTGGTGGATGCAAAGCCCACCGCATTGCTGACTCATGGAAATGAAGTTAGTATACTGTGGCATGAGAGGTTTGGCCATCTCAACTTCAAATATTTTCAGAAATTACATAAAACTCCATGGTTGAAGGCCTCTCGGTCATCAAGGCAACCACTGGAATTTGCAAGGGTTGTGTTGTTGGAAAGCACCTTGAGCACAAGTTCGATCGGGGGAAGGCAAAACAAGATACATGCATCTTGGGGATGATAAATTCTGATATCAGTGGTACCATTCCTATCACATCCATGAATGGATCAAGATATATTCTGAATTTTATTGATTATTTTCCAGGTATACATGGGTCTTCTTTTTCAAAAAGAAGTCTGAAGTATGTGAAACATTCACTGAACTGAAGACCTTGATCGAGAATGCATTTGGGCTTAAGATCAAGATAATGAGATTTGATAATGGTAGGGAGTATGTCAGTAATGAGTTTCTACACTTATTCTCCAAAAGTGGTATTCAGGTCCAACATTCAATTCCCTACACTCCCCAACAGAACGGTGTAGTGCAAAGGAAGAATCGGTCTCTCAAGGAGATGACCACCTATATGTTGGAATCAAAGAATTTGGCTGAAAATTTATGGGCTCAAGCCATGCATTCTACAACATATATTTATAATAGAGTGCCACACTCATCCATGAAATGGATGACCCCTTTCGAAGCATACTTTGGACACAAGCTGGATGTGTTGAACCTGCAAGTGTTTGGGTCCCCCGAATTCCACTTGATAAAAGGAGGGATTTGAAACCGCAAAGAATACAATGTATATTTATTAGGTATATTGATGAATAAAAAGGTTTCAATCTACTGTATATCAAAACAAAACAGATCATCATTGAAAGGAGTGTCAAGTTCGATGAGCCTCTTCAGGAGGTGGAACTAGTGAAGGAGAAAACTGCTGAATTTCCTTCCTATTCTACTGAATATTTGGATGATGAAATTGGGGGTGATGACCCTGATTTAGATCCTATGATTTCTGATATCAATGTATAGTAAATATCACATTCTGAATTATAACCTGAAGTACAAAATCATCTCCCAATATGGGCCCGACAGACACTCTCCTCTGCAGGAAATAACATTGGAAATTCGGATGATCCAAGGAGAACCTGGTCTGATTTCCAAAGACCAGGTATTGCACTCTCTTTTCCTGATAATTTTATGTCCAAAAATTGTTATTTGATGATTATTTCAGACCCAAATTCCTACTAACATGCTCGAAAGGATCTGAGATGGCAAGTTTCCATGGATGAAGAGATGAATTCTCTTCAGAAAAACATTACTCGGGAGCTAGTTTCTCTTCCTCCGGGAAGGAAATTGGTTCAATGCAAGTGGGTGTTTTAGAATATGGTTTCTGTAGATGGTAGTACCTGAAAATATAAGGCAATTCTGGTGTAAAATTTTTTCTCCCATGTCCAAGGAGTGGACTACCATGAGACTTTTGCATCGGTTGCAAAAATGGACTCCATCCGCCTAGTTTTGGGAATTTCAGCATCTAAGCACTGGGAAGTGCATCATATGGATGTTAAGTCAGCCTTTATACATGGAGATATTCATGAGGAGATATACATGAAACATCCTAAGGGATACATCTCTGATCTATCTTTGGTTTGCAAGCTAAATAAGTCACTATACGGGTTAAAATAGGTCCCAAGAGAGTGGTATTCCAAGATGGATGGCTTCCTTCTCTTGCAAAACGTCCAAAGGTGTAGATCAGATACAAATGTGTATATATAGAAGTATGATGGTAATTTTATTATTATTGTTTTATATGTTGATGAATTACTGATCACACGTAGCACATTTTCTTCTATTTCAGCCATCAAAACTGCTCTCCACAATGCATTTGAAATGAGCGATTTGGGGCTCTTAAAACACTTTTTGGTGCTCAAAATTGAGAAAAATTCTGATGGGATAATGGTAACTCAATACAAATACATATCATACCTATTATTCAAGTTTAACATGGCTTAATGTAGGCCTACACCATTCCCTTTCCTTTCATGGATCAGCGTTGAAGAAGGAAAAAGAACACTTCCAATGGACTGCACTATTTATCGACAACTTATTGGTAGCTTGTTGTACTTGACACATTATTGGTATGATATCTAGTATGCCATGAATGTTGTATCAAGATACATGCAGCAGCCCCATGATATTCATTGGAAGACAGCCAAGAGGATCCTCCAGTATATTCAGGGAACCAGGACCTACCGCATTCACTATGCTGCAGACTCCGAGCTAGAGCTGGTTGGATACACAGATTCTGATTGGGTGGGTGATTCTATTGATCATAAGTCTACTTCTAGATATCTATTCATGTTTGGTGGCGGCCCCATTTTCTGGTCTAGAAAAAAGTAGGACGCCATAGCATTATCTTTAGTAGAGGGTGAGTATCAAGGAGCGGTGAATGCTTGCATCCAAGTAGTTTGGTTGCAAGGAATTATTTCAGAGTTTAATATTGGTAGTACTTTTTCCACTGTCCTCTTTTGTGACAATCAAAGTGATATTAAGTGTTGGAGACATTTACCATCATACACACTCTTTTTGGTCAAATTGGCCTAGTTAAACCACTATCCTAAGTATAATTGACATTAATTGACATCAGTGGAGCATTAATTGCCATCATCCAGTCACACCCACCCCTACCTATAGTCAAGGAGGCTAAATTAGCCTTCTCCTACAGTCAAGGAGGCTAACTGGAGCACTCCGGGGGTGATCTGAGTGATATTAATGCACCTAATTGCTAACTGGTGGCTACAATTAGTTCAACCTATCAGTTAAGGAACCTCCTCTCATTAAATATATTATTTAATATTATTTAATGATCTAGAGTCAACAGGGGCACCTCCACCAACTTCTGATGATCAGTTCAGCTTCATTTAACCTCATCGGGGTTCATTGAAGTCATGGAGCACTATCACTTGATGGTTGGCTTGCTATGACATGTGTTTGATCTCCTTCAATTGAGATTCATTCATTTATTGCACTCTGATTTCAGTTAGGGTTTGGTGAGTAAATTAGGGTTTTGGTCAAGTGGTTAACTGAGTGTGATTGAATCGCTGACAGTCAGTTAAGCCAGAATCACTCATGATTTTTAATTTCCTCCTTAGGTATTTGAATTTCTCATTTTGATTCAAGCTATTGCTTGACATTGGTATTGTAACCATTCATTTGTTTATTAAATATACAGAGAAGAAACCAATTTCGGTTCTGATTAACACCATTTCATGAGTTATTTGTTGATTATTCTTTGATGAGATTGATGCTTTGTTCCTAGATCAATGTGTAAGAATAATATGGTATCAGAGCATACGGTGGGATGAATATCTCTCTCTCAAAAACAAGATTTTTGACAGATTTGTCCATGAAAAGTGAGCAATAGCTCAAAATTCCAGCACTGCACCAGAAGCCAAGGCTTACCACTCAATATCCCAAGTAAAGAACTTGTTGATCAAGCTTGCTTGATTGACTATGCTAGGTGTGATGAAATCCTAGAATGTGCAGGTTGTTCGACCTTATTTTTCCCTTTCTGTTTTGATTTTCAGGTTTCTACAGGTGAAGCATTCGCTACAGCACATCTAGATGGCCTCCTCAGCAGATCTCTTGACTCCATACAATTTGCACTAATTGAAAAATAAAATGGAGATTTAGTTGTGCTCCAAAGGAATTTTTAGAATCCCCATGGACACTAAAGTTGAGCCTGGATCCGCCATAGAAAAATCAAGATTCTTGAACAAGAAGGATGAAGCCTTCGGTTTCTTGTGCCTCTCTATTTCCGAAGGCCTTCTCTTCCATCTTACAGATTTGAAGACACCGAATAAATATGGGACAAATTGGAATATATATATGGAAAGCATGATGACTTGAGAGTTTACCAACTTGAAAATGAACTCATGTCTCTCCAACCTTCCAATTTCGAGACTCTGAATGATTTCTTTACAAAGTTCAAGCATACTGTTTTACTCTTGAAGCAATGCAAAGTGGAGAAGGAGGATGATCATCTCATCCTTTCCATCTCCAAACTCGGGGCTGATTATTCAGTTTTTGTTTCTACATTCCGTGCGGGGAATCTCACAACCCCTGGATGGAAGATGCCTACACTCAATGCCTTCATTGAGTCCCTAACTAATGAACATGACAAGCTTGTATAGATGGGGATCATCCGATATTCTCATGATCAAGCCATCCATGTCTCAGGGCCCAAAGATCTAAAGGGTAAAGGAAAGTAGTGGAAAAATCAGAAAACTAAATTTGATGCTCCCAAGCCTAGAGTTGAAAACCAGCAGCATAATGAATCTTTCGGTTCAAGGAAGAACAAAGGAAAAGGGCACAATGAGAAATAAAAAGTCAAGTGTTGTTACTGCGGGAAGGGTTTTCACCCTGAACATGCCTTTATGAAGAAAAATCTTGATGAATCAACCTCTCTCCTTGAGAGGAATCACATCAATCTTTCAGAGAGCTTTCGGAGGAGAGATCACCAAGATCAGGAACCACAACATGAGAAAGGTCATGCCCTCATGGAAAGCACTTCAAAGTCCAAAGCACTGCTGATTGACAGTGGAGCTTTGAATCACATGATGGCTGAAAAAGACTCCTTTTCATCCTTGGAGACCAGCAAATCCATCCCCATCCACATGGGAGATGAATCCACCATGATTTCCGAAGGACACGGTACTGTAGATCTAGAAAATGGTTTTTTCTCTAATGCTTTGTATGTACCTTCTCTAGCAGGAAATCTCCTTGGTGTCTATCAGATGAAACATATAGGAATTTCTAAGAGAGTCTCTTTCAGCCCAAATGATGTTGTGATAACATAAATTTCATTCGGGAAACTCATTGCTAAAGGCCTTGTAAACCATCATGCAAAAGCCTATGAGTTCTCTCACTTTGTTGAGGATGCAAAGACCACCGCTCTGCTAACTCATGGAAATGAGGTTAGTAGGATGTGGCATGAGAGGTTTGTCCATCTTAATTTCAAATATTTGCAGCAATTACAGAAAATATCCATGGTTGAAGGCCTCTCGGTCATCAAGGCAACCACGGGAATTTGCAAGGGTTGTGTGATTGGAAAACACCCTGAGCACAAGTTCGATCGGGGGAAGTAAAACTGAGCTACAAGCATATTGGGGCTGATAGATTTTGATATCAGTGGTTCAATTCCTATCACATCCATGAATGTATCAAGGTATCTCATTAATTTTATTGATGATTTTTCAAGGTATACATGGGTTTTCTTTCTAAAAAAGAAATCAGAAGTATGTGAAAAATATTATGAATTGAAGGCCTTGATCGAAAATGCCTCTGGGATTAAGATCAAGATCTTGAGATATGATAATGGAGGGGATTATGTTAGTAATGAGTTTCTATACATATTCTCCCAAAGTGGTATTAAGGTCTAGCATTCAATTCCCTACACTCCCCAGCAGAACGGAGTAGCGGAAAGGAAGAACGGGTCTCTCAAGGAGATGACCACCTGTATGTTGGAGTCAAAGAAGCTTGCTTCAAATTTGTGGTCTGAAGCCATGCATGCTAAAAAATACATTTATAACAAGGTTCCACACTCATATATAAAAGGAAATATTCCTTTCGAAGCATACTTTGGACACAAGCCGGATGTGTCGAACCTACGGGTGTTTGGGTCCACTGCATGGGCCCAGATTCTGCTTGATAAAAGAAGGGATTTGCAACCGCAAATAATAGAATGTATGTTTTGTTGGGTATCCTAATGAATATAAAGGATTAAAGCTTATATATATCAATACCAAATAGATCATCATCGAGAGAAGTGTCAAGTTCGATGAGCCTCTTCAGGAGATAGAACTAGTGAAGGAGAAAACTGTTGAATTTCCTTCCTATTCTACTGAGTATTTGGATGATGAGATTGGGGGTGATGACCCTGATTTGGATCCTTTGATTTATGATATCAGTGTGCAGCAATAATAAAATTCTAAATGAGAACCTGAAGTGCAAAATCATCTTCCTACATGGGCCCAACAGACACTCTCTTCCGCAGGAGACAACATTGGAAATCCAGATGATCCAAGGAGAACTCGGTCTGATTTCCAAAGAGCAGGTATTGCGCTCTCTTGTTCTGATAATTTTCTATATGAAACTTTATATTTGATGATTATTTTAGATCCAAAATCCTACTACCATGCTCGAAATGATCCGAGATGGCAAGTTTCCATGGATGAAGAGATGAATTCTTTTCAGAAAAACACTACTTGGGAGTTAGCTTCTCTTCCTCCAGGAAGGAAATTGGTTCAATGCAAGTGGGTGTTTCAGAAAAAGGTTGATGCTGATAGAAGAACCTACAAATATAATGAAATTATGGTATCAAAATGTTTCTCTCAGGTCCAAGGAGTGGACTACCATGAGACCTTTGCACCGGTTGCAAAAATGGACTCCATCCGCCTTGTTTTGGCTATTTCAGCATCCAAGCACTGGGAGGTGCATCACATGGATGTTAAGTCAGAATTTATGCATAGAGATATTCATGAGGAGATATACATGAAGTAGCATGAGGGCTACATCACTGATCCATCTTTGGTTCGCAAGATAAAGAAGTCACTATACGGGTTAAAACAGGCCCCAAGAGAGTGGTATTCCAAGATGGATGCCTTCCTTCTCTTGCAAAACTTTCAGAGATGTAGATCACATCCAAATGTGTATTTAAAGCAGCATGATGGTAATATAATTATCATTTTTTTATATGTTGATGACTTACTGATCACAGGTAGCACAATTGCCTCCATTTCAGCCATCAAAACAGCTTTCCACAATGCCTTTGAAATGAGTGATTTGGGCTTCTAAAACAATTTTTGGGGCTCAAAATCGAGCAAAATTATGATGGGATTATGGTCACTCAGTCCAAATACATTTCAAATGTGTTAGTCAAGTTTAAAATGGCTGAATTTATTCCTGCACCATTCCCTTTCCTTTCAGGGATCAGCCTTGAAGAAGGAAAACACACACCTCCCATGGACTGCACTATCTATCGACAATTGATTGGTAGCTTGTTGTACTTGACACATTCTAGGCATGATATTTGTTATGCCATGAATGATGTATCAAGATACATGCAGCAGCCTCATGATATTCATTGGAAGGCAGCCAAGAGGATCCTCCAGTAAATTCAGGGAACCAGGACCTACGACATTCACTATGCTGCAGACTCCGAGCTAGAGCTGGTTGGATACATAGATTCCGATTGGGTGGGTGATTCTATTGATCAGAAGTCAACTTCTAGATATGTATTCATGTTTGGTGGTGGCCCCATTTTCTGGTCAAGCAAAAAGTAGGCTTCCATATCACTATCTTCAGCAGAGGCCGAGTATCAAGGAGCGGTGAATGCTTGCATCCAAGCATTTTGGTTGCAAGGCATTCTTTCAGAGTTTGATCTTGGTAGTAATTTGTCCACTGTCCTCTTTTGTGAAAACCAGAGTGATATTAAGATATCCATAGATCCAGTTACCAGGTAGAGGACCAAGCATGTAGAGATTCACATGCACTACATCAGGGAGCTAGTGCATAACAGGACCATCATTTTGCAATATTGCCCAACTGATGAGTAGATTGCAGACATCTTCACCAAGATATTTTTAGAAAAGAAGTTCACTTACTTCCGTTCATTTTTGGGGGTGAGTTCATCAGGGTGATCCAGACTACTTTCAATTTTCATCTTGAGGGGGGGTTTTTCCCACTGGGTTTTCCCTCTTTTCCTCACTTAGTTTGTTTTGAGCATTGTTTCAGTTTCAGCATTGTACAGGGTTACCTATGGCCTTAGTTTCCGGGGCCCTCGCATTTTTATGCATCTATGTTTTCTAACTCTTCCTGACTATAGCTTAAGGGGGGGTGTTGGAGAGATTTACCATCATACACACTCTTTTTGGTCAAAGTGGCCTAGTTAAACCAATATCCTAAGTATAATTGATATTAATTGACATCAGTGGAGCATTAATTGCCATCATCTAGTCACACCCATGCCTACCTACAGTCAAGGAGGCTAACTTAGCCTTCTCCTATAGTCAAGGGGGCTAACTGGAGCACTCCTGGGGTGATCTGAGTGATATTAATGCACCTAATTGCTAAGTAGTGGTTAGAATTAGTTCAACTAGTGAGTTAAGGTGCCTCCTCTCATTAAATATATTATTTAATGATTATTTAATATTATTTAATGATCTGGAGTCAACAGGGGTGCCTCCACCAACTTTTGATGATCAGTTCAGCTTTAGTTAACCTCATCGGGGTTCATTGAAGTCATGGAGCACTAGCACTTGATGGTTGGCTTGCTATGACATGTGTTTGATCTCCTTCAGTTGAGATTCAGTCATTTATTGCATTATGACATCAGTTAGGGTTTGGTGAGTCAATTAGGGTTTTGGTCAAGTGGTTAACTGAGTGTGATTGAATGGCTAACAATCAGTTAAGCCAGACTCACTCATGATTTTGAATTGCCTCCTTAGGTATTCGAATTTCTCATTTTGATTCTGTTATCCAAATTTTTGTACCATAAGTTGGGTTTCCTGAGGAGCTACCGGTTGACAAACTTGTTCAAAGTCTGATTCCAATGTATTAGTGGATCCATCTGCATGTCTAGCCAATATTGGCTAGTCACTTTTTTATTTGAATAATTTTGACCATGGCCCCGCGGGGTTTGTAATAAAATGTGCTAGTAGGATATTTTTGAGTGGTTTGGTCTCCTGAGACATAGAATCTCAAATAGGGTATTCTAGGGAGTTTTTTGCCCCTGACAATTATGCTTTGCCTTCAGTCGAGTATAATTGATGAGGTTTTCTCTTGCTTCCTCCAAAGCTAGAATGCCCGATGTTGAATTCTGGGCCTTGAGGGGTTATTAGAGCCCAACTGAGTGTTATAAGCCTACTAGACATTATTTAGGTAGATCATGGTCATGTCCTAAGTCATCTGGACACAAACATTTTTCAAAAAAATATTTTTCGAACAGTGAAAAATTAAATTTTTTAATTTTTAATTACTTTTCCTAAGTTTTTTGGGTTAATTTTTCCATAAATTAAATGGAAAAAACCTGTTCATGATCCGAAATCCGAATTCAGTGATTGAAGGCTCTAACCTTAAGCCAAAAATCATTCTTGATCAACCAGCCAGTCAGAACCAACTTTCAGATCAACAATCGGACACATAATGCCTTTTTACTCAAAAAAGTCAGTTCTGAGTAATAAAATGTTTTTTAGTAAAAAAATGATTTTATTAAAAATTGTTTTTTATTAAAAAAAATGATTATTTTGGAGAAAACTAAAACTCTCCAAATTAATCGAAATTCAGTAAAATAAAAGGCTAAATGACATCTCATGGAACACTTATGATGATTGGAGTTATCATAACTCAGCTTTAGTCATCATTAAGAGAGAAATTAATTTATTATCAATTATCAGACATGTCATCTCCAACTAAAGATGAGATGGAGAGCTCTCATTGGTCCGATGATTTGATCGAGGTGAAGACTGAATCTTGCACCATCAATGGGATTCCCAAACCTAGCTCAAGCTCCTGCCAGACCTAAAGGATGATCTTACCTACATCTAGACTCACACGTGTGGCCTCATCCTTGGCTTGTTTTTAGTGCACAGGTTTGGAGTGGGGGCGCCTTGCCTGGGTGGAGGCCTCCCCTCACTCCCGGTTCTCCGGTTTAGGTCTGGGATCTTTGTTAGGTGGCTAATCTGGTTAGGGTTGGTTTTTTGGTTTTAGGGTTTTAGCACTCTCTCATTTGTTATATAGAGGCTCTTTCAGCTCTATTAGGATGGAATTTTGGGCATAGAAAATCTGCAAAAATTGTAATCATAATTTCATTGAATAAAGCTTTTTGACTTTGGAGGTCTACAGGATTGTCTCTTCATTGGTGGATGTGTTGTATGAGGTGATTTATTTCCATGCTTTCAATTTGTTATTTATGTGTTGAATGAAACAATTAGCTTTATAAGTCTATTATTATAACATAAGATTTACCATTTGTTGTTGTCAAGTTGGTTTATTATGCAAAGTTTTTCATAATCTAGATGGGTACAAATATTCAGTTATATGAAGTATTGATTTTGATTTGCATATTCCTAGCATACTAGTTTTTATTGTTTGATCTCACTGGGTATCAAGTTGGATTGTTATTACAGATCTCGCCATTTGGAGAAGGGCGGTGAGCTCAACTGCATCAAACTCATCACCATCGTCATAAGAACCTTCTAACATTGTTGACTTTTAGGACCTATAGAGAGTTTGGCTTTTTCCAAGAGGAAAAAACAAGGAGATCTTCCTCCAAAGTTCCATCTCAAATTCTTTCATAAATTTAAATACTTCTTGGTTACTGAACTTCCTTCCTCCAGTTCTTCCTTTGCTCCTTGAATTCTTTTGTTTCCTTGCTTTCTAGCCCCTTTCCTCCTTGACTTGTTTGCCTTTATTCACTTTTTCTTCATTGCTGCCCCGTTTTCTCTCTCTTTTACCATTCCTTTTATCCATTTTGGACAGCCCTAGTGTGCCCTAGCTTTCTTCCCTTGTTTGCCTCTTTTTTCCCTAGTTTTTGGGATTCCTTTAACCTTGTTTTTGGCCATTTCTTTTACTTTTTGTTTGCTGTCCTGTTTTGCACTTTTTATGACAACCACTTATTTCATGGTTCGCTGTCCCATTTTGCACTTTTTATGACAGCCACTTATTTCATGGTTCGTTGTCCCGTTTTGCACTTTTTATGACAACCACTTATTTCATGGTTCACTATCCCGTTTTGCACTTTTTATGACAGCCACTTATTTCATGGTTCGCTGTCCCATTTTGCACTTTTTATGACAGCCACTTATTTCGTTGTTCGCTGTCCCATTTTCTTCAATTTTGTTCATCCCTCAGCTTCTTAGTTGGCTTCCCTATTCTCCCCTTTCTTTCATTTTGATCCTTGCTTAGTTTGTCTTCCTTCCTTCTCTCGTCTTCTATTGTTTCAGCCCCCTTTCCTTTTGTTCTTTTTACTCTCTTCAAGCTTCTTCCCTTTACCCTTTTCAAAGTTTAATAAAAGATCTCAAAAGTAAAAATACAAGGCACTCTCCTTTTTACAGGTTATAATTTTTGTAGAGTTACTTTGCCTTTATCTGAAAATTCCTTTCAAGGATCAGGTTCCTTAAGGCACATTGTAAAGTTTAATAAAAGATCTCTATTTGAGTGGGGTTTTTAAGTCCCCACTCTCTTCCTCCCCCATTTGGGGAGGCTTGTGTTGTGTGTATGCTTTCAGTAGTGCTAGTTTTCATCATTCATTACATCTCAAGCTTAGATCACTAATTGTTAGTTCATCACTTTTAAGTTGATTATTCAGTTTAAATTGTTTATCTTTCTAAGATTAATCAACTACTTAAATATCTTGAATCTCACCATAAGGTGGATCAAGAGTGCTCTCTATCGGAGAGTTTAAGCAACTAATATCATCTTGTGCTTGTTTAATCAATTAATAATCCATAAGTAAGACTCTTGAACTTGCAAGAACACAAGTCAAGAGCACTCTCTATCGGAGAGCATTTTAGATTTGCATAGTCCTTGCATTAGCTTCATATAGATTAGCTAAGTCTCTTGAACCATAGTCATAAGACGAGGTCAAGAGAGCTCTCTATCAGAGAGTTTTAATTAATTAACTTAATAAAATTTGCAACTCACACCCCTTTTAATTAATTAACCCCCTTTCCTCTTTGTCGGAGTATGCTCTGACTGATCCTAGATCATAATACCCAGAAATTACATTGGATCTCTAAACCCCACAAGAGGAAATTAACTAAAACTTTTCCCCATAACCAACGCACCGGCGTTGTTCGATAAATACCAAGGCATGTGGGAAAATTCCAAGTGTGGGCACCGGGCTACCTAATCTGGGCACTGGTAGTTAAGTTATTGAACACTTACCTTTGACCCCAGATAGGTCTGTCATGTCTTTGAATGGAACCACTGAAGGTATTACCGGTTAGGACATCCAGCTACCATAAGCGAAGATCACAAGTAAAAACTCTTAAAACTTACCAAGAGCACTTGCAAAACCTCACATTCACTGGCATCTTTTAGGATTCACATCATATTTACATTCGAAGCATCTTTGATAAGTTGAATCCACAAGCACTGGTCCTATCTTTTATGCATTGTTGATAATCTGGGCCATTTGTCCATCGAATGTTTGATTATATATCATATCTATGAATGCTTTATATATTTCATGAAGTTCTCAAATATTTGTCTATGTTTCAATTCCAATGATAGCAACGTGGATTGCTTTGTCTTGTGCTCAACTCATCACATTAATAATTTTAAATCACAATAACTCCTAAACAACACCCATTCACATCCGAAACATCTAAAAATTAACTTAAAACATTGAGCCATAGAAGATTCTTTGTTAGGGACTAACCCACTTGGCTTTGTTAGGAGTTAGCCTAAACTGAGGAGCTAGGAGTAGGTGACAGTACCTAGTTCTGTGCTTTCCCCCAAGGCCACACCTCTCCCACTTTATCAAGTGAGGAGACAACTTTCAGAAGATTTCTGTTGCTGGTGTGTCATTAATGCCTTCCTTCATTAAATTGATTATTTATTGATTATTTAATGAATTGGAGTCAACAAGGGCGCCTCCAACCACTTTTGATGTTCAGTTACACTTCAGTTAACCTCATCGAGGTTCATTGGAGTCATTAATGCACTACCACTTGTTGGTTGGCTTGCAGTGACATGTGTCTGAGTTACTTTCAGTTAGATTCAGTCATTTATTACACTCTGACTTCAGTTTGGGCTCAGTTTAGTCAATTAGAGTTTTGATTAGTGGTTAACTTGATTGTTGACTATGGCTTACATTCAGTTAAGCTAGACTCACTCATTCAATTCGAATGACCTCATTGGGAATTTGAATTGATTTGTCATTCATGCTTGTAGCATGATCATTGTATTGTATTACTCATTCTTTATTGATTATATAGAGCGGCAACTCATTTTGTAGCACCATTATACCATTTTCATGCCTTATTGTCTAAAATCTCTTATGAGACTGTGTTTTAGTCCCTAGATTACTGTGACATATTAATATTTACCTACAAGAAAATAATTTATATTCCAAATGTAGTAGACTTGAGGAGAGTTTTTATGGATGAAATCCATTAAGCTCCATATCCTAGTCACCCAGGATATTAGAAAAAATTGCTACAGCAAAAAAAAAAGTATTTTTGGCCAAGAATGAAAAATGACATTATGGAGTATATATCTAATTGCATGAAATGTCAGCAGGTGAAGGTTGAGCATCAACATATAGTAGGTTTGTTGCAGCCTTTGCCATTTCCAGAATCGAAATAGGAAGTTGTTTCCATGGATTTTATTACAGGATTTCCAATGACTTGGAGACAACATGATTCCATCATGGTTGTGGTGGACAAGTTGACAAAGGCAACACATTTTATACCACTCAAGTCCATGCATAAGACTGATTCCATTGAGAAAATATTCATGCCGGATATTTTCAGATTGCATGGAATTCCTAAGGCAATAGTTTTTGATAGAGATCACAAGTTTACTTCCAATTTTTGGAAGGGTATGTTTACAGATTTGGGCACAAATATGAATTTCAACACCGCCTACCATCCTCGTACCGATGCACAGAAAGAGATAGTGAATAAGGTGCTTGAATACATGCTTCACATGTATGTAATGGACAAACCATCCAAGTGGGATAATTATTTACACCTGGTAGAGTTTTCCTATAATAATAGACAATAACCATCCTCGGGGATGAGTCCATATGAAGCCTTGTATGGAAGAAGGTGCAGGACACTAGTGACTTGGGATAATCTAGTGAACATGGTTGTGTTTGGTCCAGAATTGCTTCAGGAAATGGAGCAGGAGGTTGCAAAGATAAGAAAGAACCTAAAAGAGGCCCAAGATAGAAATAAAAGCTATGTAGACAAGCATAGAGTGCATAAATAGTTTAGTGTTGGGGATCATGTTTACCTCAGAGTGAGGGCAAGGAATATTTCCTTGAAACTTGGAAGTTGTGCCAAGTTGTCACCTAAATATTATGGGTCGTTTCAAGTGCTTGAAAGAATAGGGACAATTTCATTTAGACTTGCATTTCCTGCTAGCACTAGAGCTCATAATGGTTTTCATGTTTCTTTGCTTAAGAAATATGCACATGATCCTAACCACGTGATCAATTGGGATGTGATTCAGGTGGAACCCAAGGGAAATTTCCAAACCTATCCATTGCGCATCCTCGACAGGAAGGTCACAGTGCTTTGGAATCGAGCCGTTGGATAGGTGAAGGTGCTGTGGGAGAACTACGGTCCTAAAGAGGCTACATGGGAGATGGAGGGTTCCATGCGATTGGAACATTCATTTTTGTTCAATTTTGTAAAGCACTGAGGACAGTCCTATTGTAAGGGGGAGGGGAATGTAATAACCTGATTTTGACCCCATGGTATTGAAATTGTAAATGATGTATATAATGTATTTAAATCATGGCAAGGAGCTCAAGTCCAAGGCCCTTCCATTGATTTGGCATTGTGTGCATTAGTGATCAGGGTTGATACTGATGGATATGATGATAAGTTAGGCACAATATATTTTGGAACACCATGTAAATATGTAATTAATAAAATACCACAACTAGCTATGGTACTGCAACTTGAAAGAGATGGGGGCATGATTTCACAAGGAATGGGGGGGGAGTTAGTCAAACTCCTGAGCCAATAGGGTGAGACCAGATGTTAATGGGGGAACCCATGAACCGTCAGCTACCTTTTTTTACTCTATCCTAAATCATTCATTTCTTCCAAAAGTTGGTTGAGGAAATTAATTCCATAGGAAGAGCAAGGCATGGAAGTTTGATTATGTGTCTGATCAAACCTACAAGTCTCTAGTCTGGGAAGTTGTGTTCTTGTTTATGAAGCAAGCAATCACAGGGATGTGTTCACGTTCCATCATCCCCAGTCGCAGTGAATGTTTTTATTATTCTTCCATCATGTGATTTCATATTATTATTCATTCACGATTATGCACGGTTCATCATCCAGAGTCGTAGAGCGTTTTGGTTTTAGCAGAGCGTTGTTATGTGTTTCTGCAAGTATTTCCTTTGTCGAACCCTAGTTGTGGGATACAGTGTTATTTTGAACTATAGAGGGGTATGAGATCATGTTTTCTCTATGTTATGGAGTGAAACTTGAGTTGTTGGTTTCCTTGTGGGTTGTTGTGATATGCATCCTTGTTTTGGTTTGAAGACGTAGGAGTGGAAGACGCCCAGAATTGGCTAATAAACCTAGTGAAGGAAGGAACCTGACAAACAGATCAAGAGCAGCTAACAAATATTTTATGCACACCCTGAAGAGCACTAGAAGGGAAGGCATAGATCGAGGGACTATGGAGCAGAGAAGGGGATGCTTCCTTGTGTTGGGGGTGTAGGTATTGTAGAATGCCAATATGGATATATCTGTTGTAGGTGTCCATAGCTTTATGGTTGAGCTCACTAGCTTAGCAATTATACATTTACATATCCTTAACATCCCGATAAACCCAACTTTTTGTTGGTTTGGATGATTCATAGTGAGCAATTGACCAGGTGTGATTCATTTCCTTAGCTTCCCGAGAAACCCAATTGTAGGTTTGTTTGACTGGGTTTTGATGTGTGTTGGTTATGTGTGATCCTATTGTTCCCTAGTTCCTCATGGAAATCATGCCCATCTCAGGGGTGGTAGTAGTTTTGAGAGATTAATGAAAACATTGGCCTATAGTTAGGTGGAATGTTGTAGCAACATAACTAGTTGCAGGACAACTTCATCATTCAAGATAAGTATTCTCTGTTGTGTTATTTCTGCAATGTATTTTCTTATGAATGAAATTATTATGTTGAATGATTATGAATGAGTTAAAGTATAGGTTACTATTGAATTAATGTCCCTGCACTTTCATTTTTTATGCCTTGTATGTTTCAATGCATTTTGCCTAAGTTCAGGGAGGCTAGAATCATGTTATAGAGTCAGAATGCATCTAACTTAGCGTTTCTGCCCCTTGAAATCCACCTAGGGATGGAAAAAGGAAGAAACCAGAAAAGAGAAATGGAAACAGAGTAGAATGTTTTTTTTTTGATTCTCAAGACCTGCCTACAGAAGGCGGAAGGCAGGAGCAGAGAAAGAACCAAATTTTCTATGGAAAAGTTGGATTTCACATTTCGAGCCGCACCTGAAGGGAATAATTCAGAGGGTAGAAGTCGACAGAAAATAAAAAGGCTAAGGAAGAAAGTCAAGTTTCTGAACCCTAAATTCTGAAGTCTGAGATTAGAAGTTGAAAGATGGAAGTCACGAGACCGAGTAGTAAAGCAGTGATTCATGGGTTTCTGCATTCCGAAGTCGAAAGTCAGAAAGAGGGAAACCAAAGGGAAAGGTAGTCATTTTGCGCATTTCCACATTTTGAGGTCAGAAGGTGGAAAGCGAAAGTGCATAAGGAAGAAGAAGAATAGTTCACACTATCAAAATTTGGATATATGTTTCTGGAGTTCCAGGGTCATAAAGGTGGAAGGAAAAAGTTGGAAGGCAGAAGAGTGGTTAAATGTTTCTTTCGAATGTTAAGTTTCTGACTCCTAAGTTCTGAGGACGAAAAGGAAAAAAGCAGAAGTTAGAATATGGAAGAGTGGTCAAGTATCTCTGTCGCACATTGTGCTCTTAGTTCCCAAATTCCACAAAAGAGAGGCAAAAATGGGATCATGGAGGGAGGAGTGCGAAAATGACATGTTTAGTGTGGAAAAGGTGTTTTCGCTCGCAGAGGGAATATATCAACAGAACAATGATTGTTACAATGGTTTCTAATACTTATAATTAATGGTGAAGAGTGTTTTCATGGCTATGCATTGTGTTTTAAAGAAGAACCATGGTTCTTTAAGCAAAATTTGTAATTCCTCATGATAATTGGGGTATGGGTACGTGACAAAAAGAAACTATATTTGCATTAATAATTAAAAGAAAGAGAGTATACAACAATGCCTTGGTGTTGAGAACTATTCTCAAAGGATTTATTTCCTCAAATCCTTAAACTTTCCTACAAGATACTCAAGAGTCTGACTTAGTTTCCCAGAATTTGGATGTAATTACACATTCTTCCTCGTTCTTACCCATTAGGGGTAAGCTAGTATATAAAGGTATGAGAGGATAGGATAAGTTGAGGATTCCATGGGAGAGGTGGAGGGGTGATCCTAAGATGGGGGATCTTGAGCTCTAGGTGTCCTGAATCATAGGGATGAGGCTCCACGAAGGATAACTTCGAGAAGCCTCTCAAACCTTCCTTTTTTTCCTTCATAAGTCAAGCACCTCGCCTTGTTCAAGAAAAAAATGTAGTACTAAGGGGGATCTGCACCTTGTAAATGGGAAGCAAGAGGTGGCACCTCTTTTTGGAGATAACAAAGAAGCATTACTGATATGGGTACCATAGGTTGTCCATAGGTAAAGTGTAGTGGTGGCCAAAACTATGAAAATTTTGATCCTTGCTCATTTCTAACTTCAAATTTGGAGGAATTTAGGGAAAATAATGAGATTTTATCTTGCAACATGGTGTTGACGAGAAATATGTGTAATAGAGACATTTCATGGAATAGTTTTTCTTTGATCTCCTTTGAACAATATTCTGTCATAGATTTATTTTATTTTCTCTTAAATGCTAGAAGACATACATTTCAAAAGGTGGATGGCCTTCAATAGAAGAATTCCTCCTTTTCTTCTAGCGATATGTTGAGGGGGGGATAATTTCCTTGAACCCTCCTCTGACACATCCTTCCATGTATTTTTGAGATTAGACCCTTAGCAAGGATTGCATATCTTTATATTTTTCAGAAATACTTTATTCCCTAGTTTATAGAGTTTATATGTTAGAATATATCAATTTTTACCTTTTATAGGAGTATCCCTTCTGCTCCCCTAATGGATTGACACTTTTTTACTTAATAGTCCCATTGGACTATTTGTGATCATTTGTTGGAAATAAATAAAATTATATTATTTTAGCTTTGTGAATTGAATTAGAGAATATAGGTTATCAACATCATTTTGCTCTAATAAATCTCAAAACATACACAAAGCTCAGACAACACTCCCGCCATTTTCACAGAATCTTGATTAAATACTTCCTAAAAATTATATTCATTGTTCATATCATTTGTGTAATGATAATTATATAGACTTGGTTTTCTACACCCATATGTATGCATATATTTCCACTCATATTTATCTTCACATTCATAATGATGCACCCAACAAAAATCCTACCTACTTTGGTTCCAGACTTGGTGAATGCCTCCATAATATTCACTTCAAACAACAAACAATTTGGGTTTTTAATTGAGGTTTTTTTTAAGGTTGTACCTTGTCAAGGGTTGATAAAACTTGAATAAATTCAACTTGGACACTTTCCTGAATGGTGTGTTGCACCATGACTTATGCAAGTTGTTATATTACAGTGATTTCTTTTTTTCATATATTATTGCACCTGATTTTATCTACTTTTGTAATTTATGTTTGACATTTGTCAAATCCTTTATATATGCACTCAAGGGAATGAGCTTCACAAGTAAAAGGATACAATGATTCATTAGTATTTTTTGTATTTTGACTCATATTGTGTTTTAGTATTAGGGATTGTTACTGTGGTTTTGGTGACATCTTGTCACTTCTCTGTAGTTGGGCCACCATTTTCGCTACATTTAGGCACTTGTTTGAGGGGAAATTTAGTACACATATTTTGATTGGGTGTTCACCTAAGATGGGATTTGTGTGACTACTGACTGCATCAAAGAAGAGAAAATGAGTGTTGAAGTGGAATAGTAAAAGAAAAAACCAATTGAGAGATATTTTTCACAACATAAGGGGAGATGAAGGGACAAGGATCCCTATCCTTCTAGATAACTTGAAAAATGAACAATACTTCCTATAAACCCATGAAAACCAATGTTGAATGGGTTCTTTAGCAAAGATCAATGAAACAAGCATTATCAAATCCCTGTTGATCAAATTGTTGATGGCCTAGAGAGCTAGACACATTGTAAATTCCTGGAATTGCCAACAATAAAACACTAAGAATAACCATTTGACTATGGATTTTTCCAATAGGTTTCTGAAGGGTAAATCCACTCTCTATCATTATTAATTATGTGTAGATATATTGTTATAATAATTGGAAATTGTGTTCTTATTTGAAAATATAACAATCAAGTCACATTTTATGTGCTTATTAATTAATTGCAAAAACATAATGCCCTTTCCAGTTGTACCTTGTAGATAAAGTTTCATAGTGGAAATATGCATTTTCATGACCCCATTTATAATTAGGGTGTTACTCCATGTATAACCTACAGGATTCCCAAACACATGCCGCTAACCCACACAATTGATAGCAAAAGAGACCCTAAAATGGGGTAATACTACCATAATTCTCCCATTTCGCACCAACCAACAATAGGGAATATCACATAAAGGGTGAGAGGGAGAAATCCCAGCTATTAACTATACATGCAAAATATAACGGGAGAAAAAATTAACTAGAGAGAGAATTTACATCATAGATAGGATGTAATGAGAAGCCTTTGTTATAGCTGATTTTACCACACTTGGTAGATCACACTTTTATGGCTTTCCATGTCCCCTACAGACTCCTTGGACCCCTATTTCTCAATTTATACTTTGATGATCCAAGAAAATCCCTTAAAAAGACTTGTTTATTTGTATATGTGACTTTAAAGCTACTACCCGCGTGTACACCCAAGTTGCTCTACTGTATCCTGCTTACATCAAGAAATGGGCATAAAAATAAAAAGATTTGGAGTTCTCCTCAATGTGTCTTGAATAGCTTGACTCTTGGCCTTCCATAGGCCTATAAAGTCTCTGACTCAATCCTCCATTGTCCATTGGATGGGTATATATTGGGCCTCTTGAATGCATTGAAGGAGGAGAATTTTGGAGAGAAAGGAAACTATAGTTCATTATTGCCTCATTTACTTGTGCTTGAGTCTGCATCCCTTTCTCCTTTTGAGCACACATTGATTCTCTTCCCAAGATTTCCATTGAGATGGAGGATTGAAGTGGTTGAGTCCCAGGTGGAGGAGTTGATTTCTCTATTTCAACAAGGTGTCGATAGAGTTTGTCACTATTCTATCTCTATTTATTATTAGTAGAAATATCCATTTATCATCCATTACATGTGTATAACTATGAATATTTTATCCACGGATGTAGTTATATTTTTTTATACATGATGTTTTTATATATGTTAGAGTAGGCCTAACACTTTGATATATAGCATGCTTGTCTTGTTTGCTGTTGTTGAGAGTGAATTATAAATACAAGCATGTTGGAAAAGCTCAATCAGGATCTACATCAAATGTTTGGAATAATATATGTTCCATATCCCTTAGTGTTAGTAGCATTTGTTTCTATTGCACATTGGAATGGATTGATTTTTGGTGTCATTCAATCTATTGTGGTCTACCCCAAGCCATATAAAATTTCTCCCCATAATAACCCTGATATGTTTGTAAAATATTGATATTTTCCTTGGGCATTTATACAAACTTCAAGAAAGCTGCTCCATCCCTTAGATTATACCATATTTAATCTTTTAATGTATTATATATTTTTATATTGTCCATTAAAGCATATGTAGATCTGTTGAGGAGATAAATATGTTCCCTATCCCATCGACTTGTTGTGCAGTATATAATTCTTAATGAGTAAACTAACATGCAATAAAATTTATCCCTAGTTAAACATTATTTATTGACAGTACAAATACTTATAAAGGGTTCCCTTTTATAAAGGTTGAAAAAATAGAATATAGGCTAAAAATTCTACATGACACTTCATAACATGCGACATTTCACGCAGATCGTTGCAATAATCAAATATAAATATTTCAATTTTTTCAAAAATTAAATAAACGACCTACCAAAATCCATGTAGTTTTCCTTGTATCTATTTGTGAATGCACAAACACCATTTCTTCTTGACCATGTCTTACTGCTTCCAAAACCTGAAGCAGGAAATATTAGCATGAGCTCCAAATCAATCCAATTTGTCAATCATGAAACATTCCCCTCCAAAAAATTGTAGAGTCAAAGTGTGTAAAGATAAAAAATTTGTAAACATACCTTGTCAGAACAAATTTCATTCATAATATTTTTACAAGCAACACAATTTTTTTGACTAACACCTACATATTGTTATGTAAGTTGAACAAGAGGGTAACTGGAGTGAAAAAGGAATAATCCAGTATCTGCATTTACCCTTAAAAACTGCGCAACCTACAAAAATAGAAATGAGGGTAATAATAATCGAGATTTGTTCTTTCTATTGATCAGTACATTTGAGTTTTGAAAATTACAGTAGAAAAGTTTAATACTTACCTCTAGATAACTTGGAAAGGTAATGGAGAGGCCCATAATCCTTATCATATTTTGTGTTCACTTTACCTATTAATGAACACCAACAAAAAAATCAAAGGAATGCCTCAATTGTTATAAAACAAGACCACAGAGAAATAATAGATATACAGTTAAATCATAAACAAGATGCAAAACACATTAAAACATTACAGGGAGACACAAATATAATGTGGTTCACCCAAACGATGGGCTACGTCCACAACAAAATTTCCAGTCCTTTTATTACAGTCCAGAAAGGTGAATGGATACAAATTGCAGCAAAACCGTTGCACTTCCTCTTCACACCCTCACAGTCTCTCTTCCAGTACATACAATACCATACACAATCATTTTACAATGCTTTCTTTTATAGGGGAAATACAATGGGAAAAATATAGGGTTAACCCAATACCATGGGTCCACAAAACTATTGGCCAACACATATCAAGACAGGGGGAATTAATATATAGTACACTTGGGGTACAAACACAACTGAATAATATCTATGGATCTGGAAGATTAGGCTCCACAACCAACAATCTCCAACTTGGAGATTGATCACAACAACTCCACCGCTACTGCACTTGGTGGACTATGCTTTGGACCTTGGACTTGGCAAATTTCTTATTTTCACCTTCATGCTTGAAGGCCAACATAAACCAAGCAGAAACTCAGTTTCTCTCTGGTTACTCTGTTTGTCAACATGTTTGCAGGATTCTAGCTAGTGTGTATCTTTTCCAGTTTTTACAGTTCTTCATCTAGAACAGATCTTATGAAGTGGTACTTGAGTTGTATATGTTTATTCATCGAATGAAAGGATGATTTATTTGCAAGATGAATGGCACTTTGGCTGTCACTGTACAACCTACTATTCTCTTGCTTCTTACCCAATTCTTCCATAAACCTCTGCAACCAAATCATCTCCTTACTAGCCTTTGTAGTAGCAACATACTCTACTTCCATTGTTGAAAGTGCAACAATCTGTTGCAGTTTTGAAATCCAACTTACTATTGTTCCACCCACAATAAACACATACCCTTTGGTTCTCCTCTTGCTATCTTTATCACCAGCCATATATGCATCAACATATCCCTATAGAACAATGTTTGAACCTCCAAAACATAATGCATGTGAAGTGGTACCTCTCAAATACATGAGAATCCACTATACTGCTTTCCAATTCTCTTTACCTAGATTATTCATATACCTGCTCACAACTCCCACTGCATGTGCAATATCTGGTATTGTGCACACCATGGCATACATCAAGCTTACAACCGTTGATGAATAGGGAATCTTGGACATGTAATCTATCTCTTCTTGTGTCTCTGGACACATATCCTTTCTTAGTTTGAAATGGCTATCCAAAGGTGTACTGAATGGTTTTTCATTATGCATTCTAAACCTGTGCAACACCTTTTCTATGTACTCACCTTGAGACAATGTCAATTTGCAATTTTTCATGTCTCTTGTTATTCTCATACTAAGGATTTGCTTTGTAGCACCCAAATACTTCATCGCAAATGATTTAACTACTTTTCTTTTGAGCACATTTATACCCTGCATGTTAGAGCTTGCAACAAGCATGTCATCTACATACAATAAAAAGGTAATAATCTTCCATTATCTAGCCTCTTGAAATAAACACAGTGGTTAGAATGGCATCTATCATAACCTTGTTCTGTCATAAAATTATCAAATTTCAAATACCACTGCCTTGGAGCTTGCTTCAGACCATAAAAGCTCTTCTTCAACCTACAAACCAAATTCTCCTTTCCTTTGACCTCATACCCTTGTGGCTGCTGCATATAAATCTCTTCCTCCAAATCCCCATGGAGAAATCTTCAAGATGGAAATCTAACTATTCAAGATGGAAATCTTCTACTTCCACTAGACTTAAAATAGTTCTAATTGAAGTCATTTTAACAACAGGAGAAAATATTTCATCAAATTCTATACCTTTATTTTGTGAAAAACCCTTTACAACAAGTCTAGCCTTGTACCACTTCTTTCCTCCATCTTCTTCCTTCAACCTGTAAACACATTTATTCTGCAATGCCCTTTTTTCTGCAGGCAACTTAACCAGATCCCAAGTCTGGTTTCTTACCAATGAGCCCATATCCTCATCCATGCCTTGCTCCCACTTCTTTCTAGTTTCTATCTCCATTGCTTCTTCAAAACATTCTGGTTCACCATAATCGGTCATCAATAAATAATACAGTGAAGGAGAGAATCATT
The DNA here is from genome assembly GCA_001517045.1 of Pseudotsuga menziesii. Taxonomy (NCBI): domain Eukaryota; kingdom Viridiplantae; phylum Streptophyta; class Pinopsida; order Pinales; family Pinaceae; genus Pseudotsuga; species Pseudotsuga menziesii. The sequence goes on along the minus strand of LPNX010499297.1, from coordinate 159,494 downwards.
CAAGGGGTCTACTTAACCTGGTAAACTTTCTTACAGTTGCAGGAGTTTCAGGTACCTCTTGTTGCTTTTGATTTTTTGGTCCCTTTGGAACTTCATTTTCTTTGATTTAATCAAGCACTGTGTACTCTATGTTTTCCTTTTCTTCTTTCTTTCCTTGCAATTGATCTTTGTACATGACCTTTTCATTGAATACTACATCTCTACTCCTAATGATTTTGCGATTTTTAAGATCTCATAAGTGATAACCAAAATCATCAACCCCGTATCCAATAAAGGTACATTTCTTGGATTTAGCCTCAAGCTTTGTTCTATCATCTTTATCAATATGGACAAATGCTTCACAACCAAAAGTTCTCAGAAATGAGTATTTTACCTGTTTACCTGTCCATGCCTCCTCTAGAATGCCACCATCCAAAGCACTTAAAGGACCTATGTTTATAAAATAAACAACAGTGTTTATAGCATCATACCAAAAAGGGAAACCCTGCATGTAACCTCATACACCTTGCATGCTCCATGATCATTCTGTTCATCATTTCTGACACACCATTTTCTTGTGGTGTTCTAGGGACTGCCTTCTCTCTGCAAATCCCATTGTGTGAATAGTAACTGTCAAACTCCTTACTGCAGTACTCGCCTCCATTATCATATCTGAGACATTTGAACCTTTTTCCTATCTCATTCTCAGCCAAAGCTTTCCACTTCTTAAAAGTATCAAACACATCATATTTTTGTCTAATGCAATAAACCCAAATTTTTCTAGATGCATCATCAATAAAAGTAACATAATAACAAGAGCCACCAAGAGATTGTACCTAAGCTGGTCTCCATACATCTGTATGAACAAGCTCTAACTTTTCACTCTTATTTTGTTTCCCAATACTAAGTGTTAACACCCAAAAATGGTTCACTACCTCATCTACCCCATTACATGGCTCATTTGTCCATTTTCCTACCATATTTCCATCAAAAACCCATAAAACCATCAAAAGGTCTCCAAAAGGCTTAAAATACCTCCAAAAGGCCATAAAACCCTTTTTTCCTCCAAAAATATCCAAAATTCCTCCAAAAAAGCAAAAATATCCAAAAAGGAAGAAAAAATATGAAATAATGAGGAAAATGAGGAAAAAACCATAAACCGCATGGTTTCCAACTATAAATAAGGGGTGGAGATCCCTTATTTCACATCCACAATCATAAGTATCCTGCCTCTGCCAAAATTGCTCTTGAAATCCTAGCTCACCATTGAGCTGCTTTCACCGTGAGAGCCCCTTTTGGCCCATTTCCACCATTGGAGAAAGAGAAGAAGCAGCTTGAAGCTCGGAGCCACTGACTCGGATCACCGCAAAGGGCTTCACCAACCTTCACATTGGAGGTCAGATCAATACAAAATTACTATTTACTTTTTACTGTTTTGCTTCATGAACATGTTTAGATTTAGTTTTTTATTTCAGTTATAGCTTTTAATTCACATATCATTGAACTGCTACTAAGGAATCCATTGTCCTTAGTAGGTACTCATTCGTACAAGCTAGGGGTGAAACCCCAGCAACAGTTTTTGCGACTCCGCTGGTTTTTTAATTTATTTTATTTCCCGTTTTTTCCTTTTGGCTGTCGTTTTTGGCTGCCGAAAACCGCCGTTTTTATTTCACAGTCGCGATCCGACCGCGTCTTTCCTGCCCTTAGCTGCGACCCGACCGCGCCTTTCTAGCTCTTCGCTGCGACTCGACCGCGTCCTTTTCCCTGTTTGCTGCGCTCTGACCGCGCCTTTCCAGCTTTAACCCACGACCTCAGCGCGCCTGTTTTGTCCAAACCCGCGGTCCGCCCGCGTCTGATCTTCAGAAACCCGCGACCTGAGCGCGCCTGTTTCCTCTAAACCCGCGGTCCGCACGCGTTTGTTCTTCAGAAACCCGCAACTTGAGCGCGCCTGTTTCCTCTAAACTCGCGGGCCGCTCGCGTCTGTTCTCCAGAAACCTGCGATCTGTTCGTGCCTTTTTCCTTCAAACCTGCGGTCCGACCGCCGATCTGATTTAACTTTTGCACTTGTTCGTGCTTTTGAACCCATCCCTTTTGCTGCCATATTTTCTGCACCTGCACAGCCATCTGTTCTACCTGCACTTTTGTCCCCTTTACAAATTTTTTACAAATTTCAGCATTGTTTATTCAGATAATTTTGCATGATAAAATTTTTCTTTCAGTATTATTGATATTTAGGAAGTTTCCCTGGCACTTCTCTTCTGGGATTCATAACCTCACCAGCACACAATCTGTCACCTAATTCAAGTGAGACAATAAAACTACTTAACTCAACCAACATTCTAACCCCACTTGGGGAACACAAAAGAATTTTTAGTTAGGTAGGATCGAGGGGATAGGCTTCCAATAACACCCCTTGGTTATTTACACTTGAGACATAGTTGTTGTCCATTAGGGAAGCAAAATCCCCTAGTATTTTTTGACACGGTCATAACCGGTTTATTAGAGGGCCTCTCCCTTAGGAGGGTTGAAGTCGTGAGATTGGTTCCGGAGGTCTGAGTGGAATACCGAACTCCATTCAGTAACTGAAGGGCTACCTTTCGCAGTTCTCGGGATATCCCTGTATAGGGGTATTGCGGTTAAAGGACCAAGCGGCAGATTTACCTTTCTGGACGTGTCATGAATGGGGTATCTTAGTTGCCATTCTTCTAGGATTTGACTACCCGGTGTCCCTCCCGGTAGGGGGATACCTTAGCCATTTGGCTTCCCTATTCATATTGTCTGACTTGGATTTCATCACCTTGTAGAGGATATGTCTAGTTAAGTCATAATACTTTTAGTTAGGTGTTTGCATGCTCCCTTACCTCCTTTCGGTCTAGTGAGTCCACCGGTTTTTATTTTCGTAGGCAACCTGTTGTTTTTTGGTATTCTGACCATTTCTGTTGACACTCTGCCTATTGTAGCACGCAGTTACAGTGGGTTTTTTGAGTTGGTTGTTGGCCTGAGTGCCCTATTTTTTGAGCTCTCCTTCTGCACACTAGGTTGCATTAGAGTTTTTGAGCTGATTTGTAGTTACCTCAACCCATAGAGATTTGACTCCATTTGTCACCATTGAGTCTCTGAGACATTCTTGGCGCCTCAGAGGCGAGCCTCCACAGCACAGTTCACTTGACACCACCCGTCATCGACACAGGTCATCATCACTTGATACCGCTCATCATAGATCTCGAGCCTTGTCACTTGACTCCACTCATCAGCGGCATAGAGCTCCGTCACCAGATACTGACGCCCCTTATTTTACCTCTGATTCTGAGCCAGAATCCGAGAAACCCCTTTACACTGCTCCTACTAGCCCCATGGCTGGCGTGACTCCCACTCCCATCTTGGTAGGGACCGTTGGTGGCACATCCACCACGACACCTGTTACCACACCTACCTTGGGTATGCCCTCCACGGGGGCCCCCTTTACTGTTCCCCTCACAGTACTGATTCCCACAGTGGAAATACCTATCCCCACTCCTTTAGTGACCCATACCACCCATGGTGGTGCAAAACCGTCCTATACCACCTTAGTTCCCCCACTTGGGGGCAACCTCCCTCACATGACCCCTCCACTTGGGGGCATCGGCCCCAACTTGGTTCAACCCACTACCGTGTCACATCCTTCATCCAGTTTTCCATTCATGGCTAGCCTCAACCTGCCTGAACTAGCCAGATTAACCAACGACCCCATCCGACACGACCCTGCGTGGCCTCACATGCCCACAAAGCTCCCCTCTGACATCCCTAAATTCAAGGGAAAGGCAAGTGAGGACCCCTAGAACCATATCATGTCCTTCCATCTATGGTGTTCCTCCAACTCCATAGTAGACGACTCTATTCGCCTCCATTTATTACAACGCACTTTCACTGGATCTGCTGCCAAGTGGTATATCGAACAACCCCATGGAACTCATGCCACCTTTACTTCCCTTTCCTTGACCTTCCTACAGTTCTTCCAGTTACCTATCCGCTATGACGCAGGCGTTGAGATCCTACTATCATGTAGGCAAAACACGGCTACCCACATCACGGACCACATTCATGAATGGCGTCGACACCGTAGCCTATGCAAAATCAAGTTAGATGACCGTATCTTCCTAGATTGGTTCCTCAAATCCCTCCTTCCTATCATTGCTAAGGATGTGGCATCCGAAAGACCCCAGTCTGAAGAAGAGGCTATCCTTAAAGCCCAACAGTTTGATCTCATTTACGCCCAGTCGGGTTATCTTTATACCATAATACCTGACGCCCCTCACGAATATTCCTCCCAGGGCGATGTGCCGGGGGCATCCCACGCTGCCGACGACATCATTGGCCGTGTCTCTTCACAGCCTCAACCATTTTCCATAGCCCGTCCTACCCTTAGCCCCGACCCTTTGTGGGATACCTCGCAGTCTGGAGCAAACAACCCGTATGCTCCCATGACACATCACCACCATACCCATGGACCCTCATGTCCACCACAGTGTTTCGATCATGTGACTCCTGCTCACGCCCCCCCTGTCGCACCTCAGTCCTACTATCACCAGCAGGCTGCACCAACCCCTGCGGCACACCCACAACCCGCTCCATAACACTATCAACTACCCCTTCAGGTTGCTTCACTTGTGCAGCCTCCACCTACATATCATCCACCGCAGCCTGCTTTTGCCCACACGCAACCTCAGAATCCACCTACTGTCCAAGGTCAAGTTTATGCTCAACAAAACCAGCAGCAAAACCAGAACAACCAACGCAACTAGGGCCAACAAAACCACGGTAGAGGCCGAAATCGTGGGAACAACCAACTGACCGAGCAAGCTGGTCAACACCCTAATCCCCCCGCTAGTAATAATGCGGCCCCTGATAACCAAAACCCTGATCGCCCGCCCAAGCAGGATAAAAACCCCAATTTGCTCACAAACTATCCTTGTTCTGTTTGCAGGGTCTATGGCCACTACACACATTTTTTTCCACATATGGAGCGAGTTCGGCAACTTTTGGCTGTGGATGTACACCGCCAAGGGCAGGCGGCTCCTCAAGCACCACCCAACCCCTTACAACCTCAGCAGCCACCTTTGGTGCTGCAAAACCCCTTATTAACCCAATGCGTAGTGACCACTGAACCATTGGCTCCCCCTCCAACTAACGCACCAACCCAACAAATCACTTACGCTGCTCTTGATCAACCCATGTTCGATTCAGGGACCCACCACTTGTTGATGATGTCCTCCGATGAGGTCAACCTCCAGACCCGGCGGAACCAATATGGCTCCACCCCTGAAGCCTCTCCCGCCGATACACCTACTAATGCTCATCCCACTGATCAGGCGTTATGTATACCTCCACCTCCACTAGATGGCGCTCCCAGAGCGCCCCGTTTCTCACTTCGCCGTATCAACAATAACCCCAATGCGTGGGCTGCGACAAACTACAACATTGTCGATGACTTAGCCCAATCCCCCGTAGCCATGTCTGCGTTAGAAGTCTTAAAAAACTGCCCTTCACAGTGCAAGAATTTACTCTCAGCCATTGGGGCTATTGATCCAAATGATTCGCAGTTAATGGCATTTGATTTAGACCAATCCAAACCCCGCCTACCTTCCACTTTGGCATTCCAAGTTTCTTTTTCCATTCGGAATTTTGTCATCCATCGATGCATTATTGATGAAGGTGCCTCTACATGTGTCATGCCCACCTCCATCTGGAAGAAAATGGGATCCCCCCCTCTACAGCAGTCCTCCACTGTGTTGCGAGCCTACGACGGTCGTTCAGCTCAACCCCAAGGCCTATTAACTAATGTCCCTGTCTCACTGGCTGGAAAAATTGTCCTCATAAACATCGAGGTTATCAATGCACATCTTGATTACAACCTTTTACTTGGCTGCAGCTACATGTATGCCATGCGGGCAGTTGCTTCTACCGTTTTTCATACCATGATGTTCCCCCATGAGGGACGTGTGGTCAAAGTTGACCAACTCACTTACCATGATCCCAATGCCCTCGCAGCACCCAAAAATGTTCTCCCCATGGTTGAACAACCTATTTCGAGTGCCACCACCTCATTCGTTTCTTCTATGGGGCCCGGAGTTTACTCAGACGCACCCATGACCTCCACCTTCCCATCTATTCCACCCCCGTCACCTGCCACTGAAGTATCCGACCTTTGTACCCTGTCCCATAACACGCGAACTCCTACTAATCAACCGCCCTTGTTGCCTCAACCCCCTTTGGTCCCTAGTCACATTGGTGCTACACCCATCCATACCATTCCTTTCCTTTTCCCTCCCTCGGGAGTAGTTAGCGCCCCGGTCATGGCCACCCTCAACCTTCCTGGGTTAACCTTAGGATTACCCGTTTGGTATCTTTCACCTCCTGGTCGTCCGTTGACACCAGATATCATCCTGCAACCAGTGCAACCCATTGTCACTACTAGTCAACCACCTCCCGGTGTCGCTACCCCGTCAACCTCTGCGAAACCCCCCCCTCTTCTTCCTAAACCCACTGGGGGCAGAGGTCCCCAACCTTACACTGCAGTCCCACCTCCTAAGACAGTCAAAAATCCCCTTGTGTTTCGTGCTCCTCCCAAATGCACGCTATGCAATGAGTTGGGCCATACGACTCACTTATGTCCTCAGTTACCGGCGTTACAGGAATACATGCAACTGCTTGAAGACGACCCCACTATCTCGGTTGTCCATCTATATCCAACCCCTATGCCTCGAGACAAATCCCTGCACACTAACCACTCCTGTGCCTTATGCGGTGTCTACGGGCATTACTCACATCACTGTCCCGATCTCCCCGAGTACAGAGTAGCCCTCTTTGAAATGAACAATCTGGATCTTGAGACGGCACCACCCACCATTGTGGAAATCCATTCCCCGGTCTCTTTCCCTTCTGGAGAGATCAATACCACTCTCTTTGAGATGAACAATCTGGATCTTGAGACGGCACCACCCACCATTGTGGAAATCCACCTGCCGGACTCTTCCTCTTCCGAAGAGATTAATACCATTTATATGATCTCTTCCACCACTACTCCTTCGTCAACTGATTTGACGACACAAACATTCCGTATGGATGAGGAGATTCTCGAGGCTCTCACTGCCCCGGATTATCCTTGGGATGATATGCACCATCGTTCCTACTTCCTCCCGGATGAATCTTCCTCTAACACTGCTACCCAATTTGCAGTTGAATCCAAAGACTTCCTTTCCCCCAAGGTCGACTGGTTCAAAGACCCTATTCCTGCTCCTGACGCCTTCGAAGAGGGTAACATGGCCAACATCTCACCTGTCATCCAAATTGATATCGCTACCCCCGGAGGAACCCCCGAACTCATCGCTTTAGGATCATCTTGCACTGTGCAGGAGGTTGAGGAATACAAAACACTCTTCAAAGAATTCCCTGATGTCTTTGCCTGGTCCTATACCGAAATGCCTGGTCTTGACCCCACCATTATAGAGAACCACATTGACACATGGCCTGATGTACCCCCCATTTGTCAGAAACAACGTCCCATACATCCCTCAAAACTCCCAGCTGTCAAAGCAGAGATTGAAAAGCTTCGCATGACAGGATTCATTTATCCTATTGCCTATACCACTTGGGTTTCAAACCCTATTCCTGTCAACAAGAAACAAGGCACCATCAGGGTATGCACCGACTTCCGAGACTTAAACCGCGTGTGTCCCAAAGACAATTTTCCTACGCCATTTATTGACCAGCTCATTGATGCGTGTGTGGGGCATGAAGTCCTCTCGTTCATGGAGGGTTTTTCCGGATACAATCAGATCCAAATCCGCAAGGAAGACCAGTACAAAACCGCTTTCACTACCCCATGGGGCACCTTTGCCTATCATGTCATGCCTTTCGGCCTAAAAAATGCTGGTGCCACATTCCAGCGGGCCATGACCTATTGCTTTCATGATTTGGTCCATATCTTGCTCGTCTACCTTGATGACCTTACAGCTCGTTCCCGAAAACGATTAGACCACCTTGATGACCTTCGACAAGTTTTTTTGCGTTGTCGCAAATATCAGATCCGCTTGAACCCACACAAGTGCGTCTTTTGCGTCCTGGCAGGCCGATTGTTAGGTTTCATTATTTCCTAGAAAGGAATTACTGTTGATCCCCTGAAAGTCCAAGCCATCTTAGACCTTCCCTCTCCTCGAACACTCTGGCAACTCCAAAGTCTGCAAGGGCGATCCAATTTTCTTCGACGCTTCATTCCTGATTACGCCACAACCGTTCATGGCTTCTTGCGCCTGCTTCGTACCCACATACCCTTTGTCTGGGATGAGAAAGCCGGAGCTACATTTGAAGCCCTCAAGAAAGCTCTCACACAAGCCCCCTTGATCTCCCCTCCAGATTTCTCTCAGGACTTCATCCTTTACGTCTCGGCATCCGAGCATGCTGTGTCTGGAGTCTTGGTTCAAGAAGACGCCTCACGCCAAGAGCATGTCATTTACTACGTTAGCTAGACGTTGTCCGGCCCACCCCTACGTTACCCATATGAAGAGAGACTAGCCCTAGCAGTGGTCTTTTCCATCCAAAAGTTGCGACACTACATTTTGCTTAGTCATACCACAGTCGTCGCCGATTCTAACCCCATGGTATATATCTTAAACCGACGGCTCCTGCAAGGCCGTGTGGCAAAATGGGTCATTATCCTCCAGGAATATGACCTCATGTTTCGAACACCTAAGAGCACTAAAGCCCTTGCACTTGCCCAGCTCATCACTGATCTCCCTTCATTTATCCCGGCCCCACCCATCTCCGAAGAGTTACCCGATAATCACTTGTTTACTATCTCGTCCGATGACCCATGGTACGATGATATCTTGTTATACCTGCGCACGCAGAAGTTCCGACCCACCGTTACTCATAATGGACGTCGTCGTATCCGTCACCAGGCCTCCCGCTACCTCCTCATAGGAGATGTCCTTTACTGGCGAGGAGTCGACACAATTCTTTGTCGTTGCCTTACACATGAGGAAGCTGAACAGGTCCTTAATGATTTCCATAGCGGTGCCTGTGGCGGCCATTTCTCAGGAATGGTCACTTCCCAAAAGTTCGTCCGTGCCGGATACTTCTGGCCCACACTTTTCATCGATTGCATCACTGTGGTCAAGCATTGCCATAACTGCCAACTTTTTGCCCCCAAGGCCCGGACACCACCTGCTCCGTTACACCCAGTCGTCACCGTTGGTCCCTTTTGTAAGTGGGCCAGTGACTTCATGGAGTGTATACCACCATCTACGAATGGCCATAAGTACATCATTGTTGCCGTCGATTACTTCACCAAATGGGCGGAAGCCATGCCCACCTTCAACTGTACCGCTGAAACTGCTGCCCGTTTCTTTTTCAACCATGTTATCACTCGATTCAGAGTCCCTAAACAGTTGGTCTCAGACCATGAATCACACTTTGAAGATTCTGTTTGGCGTGAATTATCTACCTTCCTCAAGTTCCAACACCAGTTTTCCTCGGCTTACTACCCTCAAGGGAACGGTCAAGTCGAAGCGGTTAACAAAATACTGAAAACCATACTCCAACGCACTGTTGATCGGCATAAGTCCAATTGGCACCATATGCTATTCCCTGCCTTATGGGCTTACCGTACCTACACCAAGACCGCCACTGGTTTTACCCCGTTTCATTTAGTTCACCGTGTAGAGTCTGTCCTCCCCATCGAGTGTCAGATACCTGCCTTACACATCGCCGTTGAGCTTCTCCCCGATACCTCCCCCCTTGAGCAACATCTGCTATCCCTTGAACAAGCCGATGAAGATCGTCGTGCCACTCTCCAGAACATCGAAGCTGCCAAAAACCGCTCCAAAGCCAGCTATGACAAACATGTTCACCCTCGAACTTTCCACCAAGGGGACCTCGTCCTCGCCTACGACCAAGCCCACGACAAAACCAGTAAAGGAAAGTTTGAGTCCATGCGGCAAGGACCTTACATCGTTCAGACTTTCCTCGACAAGGGGCATACCTTTTAGCCGACTCTGAAGGCCACCCCTTATGCAACCCCCTCAATGGGTTGTATCTTAAACATTTTTTCCCATAACTGAAACTCCGACCTCATTGGTCCGCATTGTAAAGTTTGCTCTCCCTTTTTGTTTTTTCCCTTTTTTACCATAATCTCACATTCATCGTCTTTGCATGACCATAGATGGACCATCTTCCACCTCGTTACATTGGCTTCGCTAATGGGGCAAGCCGCTGGTCTCCCAACCTGGCTTCTGCAGCATGGGTCTTATACTCCCCTTCCGACGAACTGATTCACCTTGACGAAATATGTATAGGCGCCGCTACCAATAACTAGGCAGAATATGATGCTGTGACCGGTCTCCTGACTGCTGCCCTCCAGATGGGTATATGTCACCTACATGTGTTCTTGGACTCCCAGCTACTTGTCTCCCAGCTCAACAACTGCTACCAGGTGCGCGATCCTTGCCTATTTAGAAAATTCCTGCGTACAAAACAACTTAGCCGACAGTTTGAATCCCTCACATTCACACATGTCCCAAGAGCTCAAAATAGTGTCGCAGATCAAATGGCCAATAACATCCTAGATTGGCATATCAATCACACCATATAAACATCTCCATCATGCATCAAAACATCTCATCCAACTATATCAAAAACCAAAAAGACTGCATTGCATCAACACTTACATCCATGAACATAAACCATAAAACCACATTTTGCATCCATAGGGGCATCCACGTGCCTAGTCATACATAAATCATGTCACATCACATAAAATACACAAGGGGAATCCACGCACCCAACATCCTAGACTACTTGCATCCATGTGCAACACATACATATAACACATCATAAAGCGCATCCACATGCGTACAAATGGTAAAACATCATAAACCAAAAAGTGCATCCATGTGCATAAATAAATAAATAAATATATATATAATATACATGCGCTATACATGTCCTGAGTACCCATGTACTCAGCTATACAAAAAAATATATGTACAATCCCAACACCTCATAAAGTACAGGCTGTAGCTACAAAAAATAGGGGGGAGTCCCCTGCACCTCCTAATGGGAGTCGTACCCGACATCACTGTCAGTGTCCGCTGCCTCTGAATCCTCTCCTCGCTCCTCCTCCGGTGTGTCCACATCCCGTATGGGCCCCTGGGCCCGTGCCCTATCTGCCAATAGGGCCACCCGGATCGCGATCGATCTAAAATCTCAGGGTGCCCCCAAGCAATCCTGGACCACAGCTAGATCCAGGTCCCGCCATCCCGCGTCAGTCACTCCCACTAGCAACTGATCTAGCAGCACCCATACGGACTCTAGTGTCCTCTCTGCATCTGGATGACGCACCTCCCCTCGCCCAAGCAAAGCTGGAATGGCCACAGTCCCTCTGCGCGCCACATGTCCTGGCGGTGGCCTCGGGCCCACATCTGCAAAACACCATTTTGTCAGTTACCATATATCCACAATATATCATATACATAAAACTAGACAAACCAACCAAACCATACATACCGTCTGGCCCCCATGCCTGTCCTGGTGGCCATGGAGTATCCAGATCTCTCGTGAAGTCCATATCCCTGTATGGATAGTCCTCCAGCATCAGTGGTAGCTGGAGCCACTGCAAATACAGCTCCTGCGTGAAGTATCACCCTATGTCCTCGCCACCACGGCGGAACATCATCTCTCCCCATCGTACCATCTGAGGCTCCCTCAAGCCTCCTGCTCTAACCGGCACCCGTGGCCGCAGTGTGGGGACCCTCTCCATGAAGAAGGCACACAAAAATGAACCATAACAAAATCCCTTACCAGATTCCTTCGCCGCGATTAGCTGTCGCTACACGTAGGTCAGGAACATCTGGCCCCACGTAAAATAGGTCCCGGCCAGTACACGCTCCACGAGCTGCATCTGACCCCCAGACACCTTCTCAGGTGACTGGGACCCCAAAATATGAACCACACATGCCGCCATCACCTGTACTACTGGCTCCCGTAGATCCCTCACCAAGAGTGCATTCCGATGCACCCGAGCCTCCGGCCGACAGAACCGCTCCACCATACCATCCATATCCAAGTCCGCAGACACCCGCAGCTGAGTATGTACTACCCTCCCCAGGCAGGGCAACCCTGTCAAGAAATAAACATCAGTGAGGGTGAGGTCCACCCTCTCTCCCTGCACTCGGAACGCCAGTGTGTCTGGCTCCCAGAATCTGACCAACCGGTTCAGCAGCAATCCTGCTGACCGCATCATTGGAACCTCTGCGAACTTCAACAGTTCGAAGAGTCCTAACAGTGACCGCACCCGATGATCCTCTCGAACCACTGTCACTATCTCGTCTGAAACGTCTCGCTCCCTCCATAGTACCTGTGGCATCCTGTCAATCACACAATGAAGTCTCATCAGGCGCACGTCAAAATAATGGACCTTCCCACCCATCCAAACAAAAACCAGAACAGCCCAGTCCCTGACTGCGGCTATCAGGCCTACAGCCGCGGTCCGCGACCGTGGCTGTCCCGACCCGGACCCGCGGTTCGAGATCGTGGCTGTCCCGGCCTGAACCCACGGTTTTGCCCCCCTAACCCACAGTCCACCCATGTGGACCGTACAAATCATCCCCTGGGACCCACTACCGCCCCCCCCAAACCCAAAAATAACGCAGGTATAAGTTTAACGAAATACCTGTATCTCCCGACTCCGTAATCGACTGGTCAGATCGTCCAAAAATGACAACTCAGCTCTGGTCCACTGCAATCACGAGTCAACGTCCACTAGTCAAATGACACATGTCATGTTGGGCCCACTTACTATTTATAGTCCGTTTGACTTTTCTCTTCTTTGGCCATTCTGAACCCAAACGGAGTCCGTTTTCAGAACCGTTTCCACCATTGGAATCAGCACAAAGAAACCATCACAATGGTCACCTCGTTGCATTATTTTTCACTACACCATTTTTTCCCATTTTTTCGATACCAATAGTCACCTCGGTTTGCACGCCACTTCGGCCGCTCTCCATTTTTAACACTTTTTATATCGCTGGATTCATTTCTCCGAGCTCGTGATGATGCTTGAGATCATTTCTCACTCTCACTTGGTACAATCTCAACATTGCGTCCCTACACCTTGCCGCATCAATTTGCGCGCCGCATTGGCCGTCATCAGATTCTTTTACACTTTTTACATGAGCCATCCACTCCTGTCATACTGCAAATGTTTCATTATTTTTCCACCGTTCATTCACCCCGTAAGGAGGCCCTCCAGTGTTCCCCCCCACCCTCAGTCCTGGTCATCATAAATAGTCCTTGATTGAACACTTCCTCCTTGCCTGGCCATTTATTCAGAGTCTTCTTATTTGCTTTCATACTCCTTAAAATTTAAAGCAACCACGAGCATGTACGGTCATGGGCTCGTAAAATCCACACGACAGTATCATTCCATTGCTTCAGAGTCTTCTTATTTGCTTTTAGACTCCTTAAAATTGAAAGCGACCATGAGCATGAACTATCCTGGGCTCGTAAAATCCACATGACAGTACCATTTTATATCCACACTTCTTCTAGTTCCCTCACCCATGAAGAAGTCCCCCCGAGCTCCTTGGCGCTATGATCAATCCTCTCGGCAGTACCCCCAATCAGGTCGCCTTTGTTCAGAGTATTCTGCAGTCTCCTGCCATTTTACTATAGCTTGAGTCTCCCTCAGCCTAGTCACCCTCAGATCCCATACAGCTATGATCCCTTTACCACCGGTTAGTTTTATGTGCTGCCCGATCATCCCCGCCATCATACTCTAAACAAAGGAAGTTTGAGTTCACCCACTCTACTTGCCCAGTTATTCCCCCCAGTTTATCACTCCCGCCATCAGTACTATCATAGTTCGTTTTTTCACCTCGTGCTCCTGTCAAGGAAACATCATTGCCTTGATAGTTGTAGGTCTCCCTCTGTCGACGACAACCCCTCTATTCCAGAGGATAGAACTAGAGGCCCTTGCGCCTTGGACCCATCACCATCTGTGGTGGGTGCCTATGGACCATTTTGGGAAGAGTCATCATTGCCTCTCCGAATAGTTGTTTCTCACATGCTCGACTTTAGCACCTTAATCGCATCGTTGAGAATCGCGCAGGATCTATATCCTTTCCATTATGTGTCGAAGACCTTGGATTTCCCCTGACTCTAGCACATTGGTGAGTCACTTTAGAACGGCCAGTTATATGTTCCCGTGGATGTCCGGGCTGCATTGGAGATTGTATTCGGAAGCCATCCAGTTCCATGCTTCCTCGAGTACCCAGTTCAGTTCCAGATCAGTGTACCATTGCAAGTCTGACCGTTGTCACTTTGATCCAGCAGGTCATTCGTTCCTTTGGAACCACATTCAGTAGCACTGCTATCATTCCAGTGCATCAGTTGTTCAGCTCAGACATGGTCATCCCAGCAGTATATTCCAGATTTGTGTCCCCTCTAGACACTTATGATATACACGGTGGTTTCCTATATATCCTACAGGTCCCTCTTTTTGGGCCTCACAGTTATTTTTACGTATCTTGATACGAGCATGGGAATGCCCGCCTCGTCTATATGATCAAATGATTCCTCATCCATTATTGAGGTTATGTACTTTTCAGTCCTTGCAGTTGGTTCGGGATCATTGTTTCGGGCTTCAGTTGGTTCCTTCTCTTCTCCACACCCCAGGAAAAACATATATGACTTATGATGTCCATCGGCCATACGATGAGCTCCTGCCCTCGCACATCAGGGGGCAATCTGCTAACACCCAAAAATGGTTCACTACCTCATCTACCCCATTACATGGCTCATTTGTCCATTTTCCTACCATATTTCCATCAAAAACCCATAAAACCATGCAAAAAGCCTCCAAAAGGCTTAAAATGCCTCCAAAAGGCCATAAAACCCTCTTTTCCTCCAAAAATATCCAAAATTCCTCCAAAAAAGCAAAAATATCCAAAAAGGAAGAAAAAATATGAAATAATGAGGAAAATGAGGAAAAAACCCTAAACCGCATGGTTTCCAACTATAAATAAGGGGTGGAGATCCCTTATTTCACATCCACAATCATAAGTATCCTGCCTCTGCCAAAATTGCTCTTGAAATCCTAGCTCACCATTGAGCTGCTTTCACCGTGAGAGCCCCTTTTGGCCCATTTCCACCATTGGAGAAAGAGAAGAAGCAGCTTGAAGCTCGGAGCCACCGACTCGGATCACCGCAAAGGGCTTCACCAACCTTCACATTGGAGGTTAGATCAATACAAAATTACTATTTACTTTTTACTGTTTTGCTTCATGAACATGTTTAGATTTAGTTTTTTATTTCAGTTATAGCTTTTAATTCACATATCATTGAACTGCTACTAAGGAATCCATTGTCCTTAGTAGGTACTCATTCGTACAAGCTAGGGGTTAAACCCTAGCAACACTAAGAAATCTAACTCTCTTCTATTTTCCATAAACACAGTTCACACAAAATTCCAAACTTACCTGCTTCAGATCTGGAAGCAGTTTCCTTGAGTGGAGGATCTGCATCCCCTTCTCACTCATGTGGCCAAGCCTATGATGCCACAATGCTGCATCTATTTCTGTGGAAGATACAGAGATAGAATGCTTAGTATTATGAGGACATAAATATAACGTACCTACCCTATCTCCTTTTTCTATTACCAGTGATCCCTTAGTGATCTTCCACCACGTTTCTCCAAACATAAACAAACAACCGCTATCTCCCAACTGCCTTGTTGAGATTAGATTTATTTTCATAGTAGGAATGTGCCTTACATCCTTTAGAATCCATTCACTTCCATTATTTAACTTAATCTGTACCTTACCCTTTCCAACAATTTTACATGGTTCATCATCCCCCAATAGCACATGCCCAAAATCACGTTGAACATAATCATGAAAGAATTTCCTATGGGGTGTAGCATGACATGAAGCCCTTGAATCTACTACACAATAATCGTTAGTATTATCTAATGAAAGAATCAAAGCATCTTGTAACACATCACCTACTACATTTGATTCCTAAGTAGTCTCTTGCGGCCTCTCACCTTTATTCTTTGGTACTCGAAAGTCTTTCTTCAAATGTCCTTTCTTACCATAGTTCCAACACTCTATTTTTCTAAATTTGGACTTGGATATTCCCTTTTTAGACTTGCTATGATTTCCTGGGCTCCTTCCTGTCTCGTTTTGTCTCCCTCTGCTCTCCATGGTCAACGCATTATCTGATGTCTCACCTGTGCTTTTTCTTCGCATTTCCTTGCTAAGAATAACACCAACAACATCATCAAACTTAAGAGTGTTTGAACTAGGGACAGAGTTACTTACAGCCATGACCAAGCTATTCCAGCTTTCTGGAAATGAACAAAATATTAGAAGAGCCCTAACCTCATCATCAAAGTTCACTTTTACATAACTTAACTAACTAGTAAGTGTATTAAACTCATTTAAATGGTCAGCAATAGATCCACCTTCTGACATATTCATATTAAATAAATGCTTCATAAAAAATACCTTGTTAGAAGCCAATGGTTTTTTGTAGAGCTTACTCAATGTGCTCATCAAAACCTCTATTGTTTTTTCTTTCGAAAT
This sequence comes from Pseudotsuga menziesii, assembly GCA_001517045.1. Taxonomy (NCBI): domain Eukaryota; kingdom Viridiplantae; phylum Streptophyta; class Pinopsida; order Pinales; family Pinaceae; genus Pseudotsuga; species Pseudotsuga menziesii. The sequence continues at coordinate 142,896 of LPNX010499297.1, read as the reverse complement.
ATTGAAGGTCACCGACAAAGCCAGGCACAGCCGTATTGTTTCCAGTGCCTTTCTATTAAGAACTTCCCTTTCTTCATCCTTCTTAGCTACCAAATGTTTTTCTTTTCCACCCAATGGCAGGTACAGATCCTTCTGGTATACATAGTCCTCCATTTGCATCTTCCATAACTAATAGTTTTGGCCGTTAAATTTCTCGACCCTAAACTTTCCCTCTTCCGCCATTACTCCGAATTGAACCAAGAACCCTTATTTCCTATGAGTTTACCAACCAAATAGACCTTTTGGCTCGGTACGAATTGTTAGAAAATAGGATCGCAGAGCAATAACAGATATATAGTTAAATCATAAACAAGATGCTAAACACATTAAAACATTATAGGGAGACACAAATATAATGTGGTTCACCCAACCGATGGGCTACATCCACAAATAAATTTCCAGTCCTTTTATTACAGTCTATAAAGGTGAAGGGATACAACCTGCAAAAAAACCGATGCACTTCCTCTTCACGCCCTCAGAGTCTCTCTTCCAATACAATACAATACCATAATCAGTTGTTTTACAATGCTTTTTTTATAGGGGAAATACAATGGGAAAATTCTAGGGTTAACCCTATACCATGGGTCGGCAAAACTGTTGGCCAACAAATATCCAATTTTTTTTTCTCGGGGGCTCCACCCTCGAACCCCCGTTTATTAGAGGCACTGTCCCCGAATCCCAAGGCAAGGGGAATGAGTGTACAATACACCTGGGGTACAAACACATCTAAATAATATATCTGGATCTGGAATATTAGGCTCCACAACCAATAATGGCCCATTACCATCTTTCAATGTTTTTTTAAAATCCAACTTTCAGTTCTATTATCTTCAACCCTTTGAAATATTGAGAAGTCCTCCATTATTAACCACTACAAAATAAGACATTATACCCCATACAAAAGAAAACAATATACCCTATACAAAAGAAAACACTATACCAGTCCCACATATACATATTTAGATAAATTTATAATCATTAACCAAGAAAAATAATGTTAAAAACTACCTATCAATATTATTTGTACAACCAATCAAAACCTTCCTATGGGAAATCTCACACTTGACAACCACTTCCAATGACTTCAACATAGGAATTTATTTCAATAGCTTTCATTAAGAGCTTACATATGACCAAGGGTCAACACTATTGTATCTTCGTAATAATGTGTTGTTTTACCAAATGGTTTTCCTCATTTGATATAGACAAACTCTTGATGCTACTAAGGCTATATAATTGATCTTCTTCCAACACATTTGGACACACAATGGACTGGTACTCACTTTCATTTCTTATTGGAACTCATGATTCGTGACCCATTTTTCACACCTTCAAACTCAAGAAAAATATGAATCTTTGCAAGACTTAGTTCAACATCAATCTTAGGTATGGCCCATCATGCTTTAAATCCTATCCGATATGGTCCATATGCCATCCTGCAGAACAATGGACTCGATAATTTTTATCTCAACCTTCAAGATCATTTGAAATCTATAATGTGGTTAATGTCACAAACCTCAAGTGAAAAGGATCTCCCCATATACATTAAAGAAACAACCTCACCAACTACAACAATAATTGGGGACAATGTCATCTTAAGAAGAGTTTATATGATCACCTTCACTTTTTCTCATGCATTGTATAGTAAAAATATTAAGTGTATTTGCTACTAAGAACAATCACTAGTTCATAGGCCACTAAAATCTCTCTTCACTCTATCTTTGTTGTGGGCTAAGAATAAATAAAAGATAGGCCTATGCAATCACTCCTCTTCCACAAGTGTGACTCTTTTTACTCACCACTTCCAACTTTGCTTATCAAACCCATTGTAACAACTTGATCAAGGTGCACATATCTAAAGCACATTGTTGTTGTGCTAATAACAAACAACATGCATGATGGAAACATTGAGAGATGTGATTGTTCACACCTATATCCAACTCAAACTTACTGGTTATGATTACTTATAGTGCCCTTTTCTACACATATATAGCTGCTTTGTAACAATAATCCTAAGAATAAGCTCAACATTCCTTCTCAAGATTCTTTTCTCCATAACATAGTGTTGGAATTAGGTTGTTACATGCTGTTATCCACCAATAACACTTCAACATCTACCAGTTAACATATGTAGCATTGTCCTTTAAAGAATGTAATGCTGGAAATAGGTTTCTAGGGTACTCCTCTAAAGTTTGTGTGTCTTTTTCTAATTAAATAATAATCCCCATAAACAAAAAAACATGCATGGAAAATATTCTTAGAGGAGGAAACATACATACATAAACAAGACAAGAAAAAAGGGTGCACCCTCTAGGGAAAAAATCTCCATGAATACACCACAATGAATATGTGGAGACAAGGTTGTCATGGTACATAAGCTATATGAAGTAGATGGGAACACTTTTCCAAGCTTCCATTTCTAGCCACATAAGCCAACCTCGTATGATCATAATATAAAATTCCAATTCTATTATATTTACCTTTATATTATATGAGCTTCAATTTTCTTTATATTTTCCTTTCAACCCTTTTACTTAAATTTTTATGTTATCATTAATTTATTTAATATGTTTGAGAGGGCTTCCAACCTAATTGAACCTCATATGAAGAAAATATAATTTCACATCCCATACAAGGTCTAATAGACTTAGTATTTTTAAGGATTCCAACTAATTGACTTGCATTGTGTCACGCCCTATATTGTTTAAGTGTGCCCTTCAGGATGTACCAAAGTGAGGGGGTATTTTTCCATTGTAAAAGGCCAAGTCTAGGCTTTATTATGTAAAAGTTATGGTCAAATCGGGGTCAAGACCCTTGGTTTGGTCACAACAGGTTTGTTTGGTTTTCTTTTCAAGAAGTATTGGCTTAGTGGCTTTCCCGACTACCCCTTGATGGGAGGAATTTCCCCATAATGTCAGGAATTTATTTCCTAGATGGGTGCTTCGATTATTCTTTGGATGGAACCAGTAGGAAACATGTATTAGGAGATCCTACCTACACTTGCGTTTATTCTATGTGACTCTCTAGTATATTCTCTCCAAGTGAGTTTGACCCTAGTAAATTTCATCTTTAATAGAACTTGAGATATAACGTATTTGTAACTCCTACATTTACATGGAGCTTGTCATATATGACTAGCTCAAAAGTATTTTATCAATTAACGTGTCATTTGTTTGAGAGAGGACTTGACGTATAAAAGGACAAGCATTTTAGAAGCCAATATATATTCCCTTTTCAAGTGCACACACAAAATAAGAGTCTATAAAATATGTGGATACTCTATGCATGTGAGTCATGTTTATATATTTGGATTGATTAATTAAAACAAAAGGAATATTATAAGTAAACCCTTATTTGCTTGGGAAACATGGAAATAATAGCCACATCAACTTGAGATAGCACATTATCCAATTGAAAGAGTCTGATTAGATGTTGAGATTCTAGAAAGTCAAAACTCATCCATGACTCGTCACTTTCCCTATGTGAGTGTTGGCCTAATTATCAACATTCTCATGACCTAGGTTCAACAACAACACAAAACCAACAAAACACCCAAATACATAGGCGCAACATAGCAATCTCAGTGGGAAACACCTGCGAGGTAGGAACAGTCTCACTTGAGATATTTTAATGTGTAACTGCCAGAACCATGTTTCTACAATTGGTGAGGGATTATAGTCCCTTGGCGGTCGGCCAAGGTGCTCAACAGAGATGCAGGGTTGGAATATTTTACTACTCAATGGAGGCACAATAGTGTGCCAAAAAAAACATGCAACACGACCTTGTCCTTAACAACTTAACATCTGGTGCAATAGTGTGACACAGCTGATTCCTTAATAGTAGATGACCGTGATGCGACTCATATTATGACTTAATAGTGTTTAAACATGAACTAATACACAATTATTAGATATCCATTCATTCACTACTTATCACTATTACGACATTCATTCAAACAATAACCATAAATAATTTGAGTTAACCAAACATTCAATATTAACCATAAGCAATCAATATTCAACATTCATCAACACAGGAAATAATGTGGAAACCCATCTAAAAAAAAGCACCAAGGTGATCTTCATATGGCATAAGAATATATATACCACATTGCAGTTTGTGACTTACAAACTATTTTAAGATATGTATTTTGGTTTAGACTCTTGTTGCTCTCATGATCTCTGGCTATTCTTCTATCTACTGCTACTGATCCACACATAGCCTGGATCGACTCTTCTACTCTACTATCTGTGCACTCCGCTACAGAACAACTCTACAAAATGGTCTGCACACTCATATGCAAATTTGTGGCTCAACAACCAACTCCTATTAGAGTCCTCTCTGATTTATCCACAAAATACTTCTACCTCTTCCAACTCTTAATGAATCTAACCCTTATAAAGAGTGGGTTCCTCTTATTTATAGAATTTACAAGACTTTGTAGGATCCACTGAGTACAACTCAGTTATTATATTCAGAAGTAGCTACAAAATATCTTCTATTACATTGATGACAGACCATACTGGCTGCAAAATTCCTTCATTACATTGATCACGACCATAACTAGCCACGGAAACATCTTTCATCCTGCTTGTACATGCCATAACTAGCTGTAAAAACACGTCCTTTAGTCTTTCGTTGAATTTGAATCCTGTAATATTCTGACTTGTCACTTCTTAGCCTTAACTCTTTTACCTACCATACTTCCACCGAATCTGGGTGCGCTTTCCTTGTTGCAGCTTTCCCTTCTCTATGCTTCCTTTTAATCCTTTACCTGCTTTACCCCATCGTGAGCCTGCTTTTCCTCTTGTGCTTATGCTTCAGGTTCTTCCTTGTGCTCTTTTCCTGGCCCAACAGGTCCCCAACACTCACATGTGGCTTATGCCAAGCCACTAAGTAAAAAGAAAATATTTGGAAATTTTTTTTGAGCCTTTGGCGTAGGTTGTGGCCTAGGACCAACCTTGTCCTGAAATTCTTTCAAAATTTTTTGCACTTGGGAAACCTCTTCTTTGACCTCTTCAACTTGCTGTAGCTAGGGTTTTCACCCTAGCTTGTGCTGATGAGCACCTACTAAGGAATTTGGAATCCTTAGTAGCAGTTCAATGATGTATATGAATTAAAGAAAGATAAACTGAAATAAAGATTAATCTAACTACGTTCTTGAAGCTAAAGCGGTAAAAAAGTAAATAACATAAAGCAAAACAGTAAAGAAATGAATAATATTTTTGATTGATATTACCTCCAATGAGGAGGTTGATGGAGTCCGTTGCGCTGGTCCGATGTCGGTGGCTTCGAGCTCCAAGCTGCTTCTTTTCCTTCTCCAGTGGTGGAAATGGGCCAAAAAGAGTTCTCAATGGTGAAAGTAGCTTGATGGTAAGCTAGGGTTTCGAGAATAATTTCGGCAGAGGCAGGATGCTTATGATAATGGATGATGAAATGAGGGGTCTCCACCACTTATTTATAGTTTTTTAGTGGTGGAGTGCTGGCCCATGGTTTTGGAAACCATATGGTTTAGGGCAGCTTGTTTAGGGTTTCTTCCTCCTTTTCCTCATTATTTTATATTTTTTCTTCCCTTTTGGGGATTTTTTCTATTTTTAGAGGAATTTTGGATATTTTTGGAGGAAAAAGGGGTTTTTGGGCCTTTTGGAGGCATTTTAGGCCTTTAGGAGGCTTTTTAGATGGTTTTATGGCCTTTTGGAGGCATCTTAGGCCTTTTGGAGGCTTTTTTGTGGGATTTTCAGGGCAATATGGTAGGCGAATGGACAAATGAGCCATATAGTGGGGTAGATGAGGTAGTTAACCATTTTTGGGTGTTAACACTTGCTTCTCCATTTTTTCCACACGGTCATAAGTGATATGTTCCAATAGTCCTTCTTCAAGTGACTTAGATAATTGCTAGATCTTCTGCTGCATAGGATGAATGAGTCTTGTAACTCTTTTGGATTTATAATGGTGCGCTACAACTTTGTCGTTTCTTTTTTGCTCTTGGATGCAGAGAGTTATTACTGCCTACTCCATCTGCTCTATCTCAGTGACCTTTGTAACCTTCTTCTTGGTCGACAAATTCTTCATATCTTCCTTAACCGCGATGATCTTTAAGTCATCTTGTTGTGCATATTCCTTGATCTTCTCCATGGCCTCATCATCCAATAAAAATTCTCATGTTGCAGAGACGACTTCAACTACATCAGTGCAGATTTTTTCTCCTTTCCTTATCCTTTCAACAACCTTAGACGTTGTTTTCTTTCGGTCTTCTAACACCTCATGAGGTGTTCTTGGCTCCTGCAATGCTTAAAGATCTTCTACCTGCTTCTTGAGCTCTACCGCAATATTTGACATTCGAACAACCTTTACAACTGTGTCTTCATCTCCATGGCCTTCGTCGACGTGGAACTCTGCGACTATGCTTTTGATGGCTTCATCTAGTGTAAGCTTGCTCTGTTCACATGCTTCTATCTCCTGCTCATTTTCCCTAAGGAGGACCTTGCGCTCTTTCACCTTCCTTGTCTTCTTTCTATCCTGATAAGCTAGGGTATTTTCTCGGATCCAGAGCTCTGTTGTGACCGCATGATGAATGGAATATACGTCGGCCAACGCTAGTTTGAAAAAATCTAGCGTTAGCGTCCCCATTGCCCTAAACACACTATCGTATTGCTCTGTACTTGAATCCAGTGATTTCTCCTATAATTCAAGCTTGAGGGGAAAAAATAATAGTGGCATGGCTAATGTATCCCCAGGATCAAAACCATATGTCTCAACCTCAATAGTAGTTTTTACTTCGTTAATGGCCTCTATGAGATTATTGACGTGCTTAGCGATTTTGTTGGCCACTTGCACCTGCTGCGTACTTAGAACCTCAAGGCTGGTATTCGCCACTTTTATGACAACGTCTGCAAGAAATTCCATATCCTCCTTCTCTAAGCTAATTGTATGAGTCATTTTGTCATATTTTTTCTTCTTGCGCATGTGTGTGCTCCTGTTCCTTTTCTTTTTGTTTCGTTTGCACATCGTCATCAATGGGTGTGTCTTCTCCATCATTGTCGTCCGGGTTGTGCTCATTGTCACTATCACCATTGTCTTCTTCCTAGAAATGGAACCATTTTTTGGCCTACTTATCAACACTCTTGCGACCCAGGTTCAATAACAACACAAAACCAACAAAAAAACCAAATACATTGGCCCGACAGAGCAAGACCAGTGGGAAACAACTACGAGGTAGGAACAGTCTCACTTGAGATATCTTAATGTGTAACTTCCATAATCATGTTTTTGCAATTGGCGAGGGATTATAGTCCTTTGGTGCGTGGCCAAGGAACTGGACAGAGATGGAGGGTTGGAGACTTTTACTACTGGAGAGAGGTGCAACAGTCCACCACAAACAACGTGTGACACAACCTTGTCTTTAACAAACTAATATCTATGTTGGTTGTGGAGCCTGATATTTCAGATCTAGAGATATTATTTAGTTGTGTTTGTACCCCATGTGTACTGTACACTCATTCTCCCTACCTTGGGGTTTAGGGGAAGTGCCCCTAAGATACAGGGGTTCGAGGGAAGTGCCCTAAAGAAATGGGGGTTCGGGGGTAGAGCCCCTAAGAAATTTTTTTGGGATGTTGTTTGGCCAACAGTTTTACGGACCCATGGTATTGGGTTAACCATATTATTTTCCCATGGTATTTTTTCCCTATAAAAGAAACCATTCTAACACGCTTGTGTATGGTATTATAGCATTATAAACAATCTCTGTGATTATGTGAGAGATTGTGAGAGCGTGAAGAGCAAGTGCAATGGTTTTGCTACAGGTTTTATCCCTTCATCTTTCTGGACTATAATAAAAGACTCACAAATTCTTTGTGGACATAGCCCATTGTTTGGGGGAACCACGTTATATATGTGTCTCTCTGTAATGTGTTTAATGTTTTTTTTTATCTTGTTTAATGATTTAAATGTATATTTTTTATTGCTTCGTGGTCCTGTTTTCTAACAAGCTGGTGTAATAATGTGACAAAAATGATTCCTTAATAGTAGATGACCATTATGCAACTCATATTATGACTTAATAGTGTTTACACATGAGCTAATACACAATGCTCGATGATGCTTAGATATATGTTCATTCACTTCTTATCAGTATTGTGACATTCATTCAAACAATAACCATAAATAATGCGATTTAACCAAACATTCAATATTAACCATAAGAATTCAACATTCATCAACACAGGAAATAACGTGGAAACCCATCTGGGAAAAACCACCAAGGTTTTCTTCATCTCGAATGAGAATATATATAACACTTTGTAGTTTGTGACTTACAGATTGTTTTAAGAATTGTCTTTCGTTTCCAACTCTTATTTCTCTTATGCTCTCTTGTTTATTCTTTTATTTGTTGCTGCCTTTCACACACCTGGGTCATGTGACATAAATCTTCAAGCCACTCGGTGTGTCCTTGGGGGCAAGTCTCAAGTCAAGGCTGTCACCTTGTTCTTGACTCCTCCGTTTAGGCTCAACTCATAACGAAGCCAAGGGGGGTAGACCCTATTAAGTTACTAAGGCTAATTACTTAGTATGGTGATGTTAAACTGAATGAATTACTTAGGAGTTTGGAATTTAACCATAAACAACCATAGATGACAAGATACAAAATGAGCGCACGAAAGCACAATGCTGAGACACAATATATATATAGCAAGAAAATAACCAGTGCCTTAAAATGGAGTCAAAATAAAATCAATGTACTTGAATGTGATTGGAGTGAATGTTTTTCAATTGCCTCTTGGTACGTTTTAAGTTAATGTGAAATATGATTTGATTAAAATTAAGCGAAGGGGTGGACTCCAGATATACCCGAGAGTACTTGGAGTATGTCCAAAACTAAACCTTCATGGCTACCCGCAAGGAATATGTGGGATGAATGGAGTCTCTGGGGCTATTTTTCATAACGAACCCATTAGGTTGTGACAGAGATCAATGCCTCGAGGTCACTTTTCAAAATTTCCCGCTTCCTTTGGGTATTTTGCCACCGTAATGGTTTGATCTAGGTGTTGGATTTTCACCTGATGGTTTGTCAATTTGGGAGAGTGAATCCTAATTATTCTAGCCACTCAAGTGCTTTTGATACAGCTTGACTGATTGGATGAATCGCAGCCAAGTACAGATCATACACACCGGAGTCTTGTCAATTTTAGTAACTTTTGAGATGGATGTTCTTGTTAGAAAAGAAACCCTCCAGGAACCTCTTTCAGTCCAAGTGGACCTCAATCAGGGAATCAAGGAGGGGTTGATTTTATTATGGTTACTGAAACAAATGATGATAGCAAATGAAACATAAAAAGATAAGCAAACCACAATTTTCTAATTAGAATACCACGAACCTTTCTTCACCTTTTGGTTCAAAAGGAGTCTCGTGGGGTAAGTATTAAAGTTACTTTGAAACCAATAGAAATGGAATATGGAATTGATTTTAAATCAAAGTATACTATAGTTTAGTACTACACTAGATTGAAAAAAGATGAACGAAAAGCAAAAAATGACACGGATGCAAATCCCCCCCAAGGGGGATGGGGAATGGGCTCGAAGGAGCCTATTCAGAATTATTTTATTACCAATGGTTACAATATCAGAAAAATGATATGATGCCTCTTGATTCTTATACAAAATGAAACCAAGAGATTACAAAGTGCAAAAATTAAAGAATTCAGTCAAAAAGGGAGACCCCTGGGGGGATTCAGAAGGCGCAAAAGTCACTTTCGAACAAAAAATCCTCCTCTTTTCCATTATACCTGATAAAAACCAGCAAGATTATTAGACCAAAATATGCCCAAAAGCACTCTGAAATTACCTTTGGGTCATCTTACTTTTAACCAAAAAAGCTAAGTTAAAACTAGTTAAAAAAGGTAAAAAGGGAACCAAGGAAAGCAAGCTTTCCTTGGGATCTTGGATTTCCTTTTAGGCAGACAATATGATATGCACTGATTGCTATATTTATCTTTTATAACAGAAAACATAAATCTAATGCATGCAAGCTAGAAATTCTCTTTAAAATTCCATGCAAAAAGGACGATTTCCCTAAAGCTAGATCTAGAATGCTTATGAAACCTTTTAAGAACAAGATCTAGATTATGGGCTTTGAGAACATAGATCTCTGTTAAATTTAATTTAAGATAATATATCTAAACAATATCAAAGCTGTGAACAAAGTAACCAGGTAAAATAATTGATTTTGAAGGAGGAAGAGGAGGAGAGAGATGCTGGTAGCCTTGAAGATCCACTGTGGAGCTTTCAGGTGGAATGTCGAGGGACTATGCCTTTGGAAGGTTTTGGAGAGAGTGAAGAAGCAAAATAGATCAGCATCCTCTCCAATCTAGGAACCTGTAGCTCAGCTGAAATAAAAACACTTGCCGAAATACTTGTGAGATCCGATTAGTACATACACAGAGATTCAGAATAACCTGCATATAAACGTATAAAACATGCTGAATCTAGATGTGTAAACATGCATCAAAGGAAAGAGATGGCAAATAGACTTATTGAAAAGAACCTTTCCTATCAAGATTATAATAAGCTTATTATCAATCTTACCAATGAATCCACAAGCAATTAGCAAATTATGAACATAGATACATGTTACCTCAGTAAAAAATGGCAATGATAATCCACACATACAATGGCATAACATTGTCTTGCCTCCAAATCTTCTCTTTATTTCAAATGAACAATAACAACAGCACAATAGCAGCAAAACCTCAATCCTAGTTCTAACTAGCTTGGAAGAGGAGGCTTATGCTTGGATACATACAAAAACCAGGAGATCCAGCCCAGGGGGCACAAATACCAAGGAGATAGACCACTATATCTGAAGGAGAGTCCATCAATGCTTGATCTATGTCTAGCTGAGCCAGATCTGACTCTCACCGACTGCAACTGTCAATCGAGGGGCTGATATGACTGACACCTCAACCTGTTGACTGAAGCATCCACCAAAACTCATCCAGATGAGCCCAAACGTGGGGAGGAGAGAGGGAGGGAGAAATTCCCCATAAAGGATGCTAAAGATCAACTCTGGATCTGTCCAGAACACCTCCATCAGTCAAGGATTTGTTAGATCCAGTCAATCTGGTTCAAATCTGACTGATTTCAATCAAATCAGCTGAGAATCCACTTATCTATGATTTTGGATTTGCTCCATTATTCATCAATTTATTTATTAAACTAATCAATAATTGATTTTTTGGGCCTTTTTGACCTCAGTGATGGAAAATCACTCAAAACTAGGAAATAGTGGGTCCATGGGTTTACATGGTGCTCTTAGCTTGAAAATGAGCACTTACATGACTGAAACTGATTATTTGGCCCACTTTTATTACAAAATCAATTTTTCCAATTAAACTATTAAAAAATAGCCTAAGTTTTGGAAAAATTAAATTTTTAATAAAAAACACTGAAAAAAGTAAAAAATTGAAAAGCTGAAAAAACCAAGGGGGACTTAGACATGTTCATATGACTCGACCATGATGTCTAGCATGTTTATATATTGACACATAGACTCTAATAACCTCAATAGGCCTAAATGCCATGTCGACCACCCTAACTTTGGAGGTATGGAGTGAAAAACTCAGAAATTATCAGTCGTTTATTCAATAACCAATAATAGCCAAGGGAAAAAACACCCTGGGATGATCAGATTGACAAATAAAGTCTAAGAGACCGAGTCTTTTACAGGAACTATCATGCTAGAACATTTATTACAATTCCCCCATGGGGTATGAACATGTGATATAGTACAACAAGCACTTCCCAGAAGTACTTCCAAAGGTCTTCTAAAGTCCGAACAAGTTATCCTTGTCCGGTTCACCAGGCTCACTTGATAAAAAACCACTAAGAACAACTTAGGTGGTAAAATTTTGGCTCCAACTGTGGGACGTGTGTTCGATCTGGTCTTCAAGGCAAGGAGAGGATACGAGAACACCAGAATCTTTGGTTTATATACCCTATAAAAACATCTCAACTTGACAAGAAAAACCTCAATAGCACAAGTTTTATAAAAACCAAATGAACCATTAAGCTGATTTATTTAAACAAAATAAATGTAACTAATTAAAAGAAGCAAATCTTTATTATAGCTAAGTATAAAATAGAAATGTAGAAAATAAATGCTCTCTTTCAAGGAGATTATTTTCCTACTCTAAGCATGATATAAAAAGGGTTAAGTGTAATCATAAATCCAATGTAACCACCTAAGCATTTTATTAACATAAACAAAATTTTCCTTGTCTTTGGTTACCAGCCAAAGTAAGGATACCTTATTCAGAAATTGCAAACCTGCGTGATGATTCAGAATGGGTGGGATGGATGGGAAATCATTGGCATGAATAATGTCATAAATTTTTTTCCCCAACTTGTAAGTGCTCATGCAGGTTGCTCCTATCCATGACTGGATAGGACTGATATACCAATCAGAATGATGAGGTAAACTAACTACATCATCATACTAATCACTGGGGCTTATCAAATGATAACTTGTTGCACAAGCCCCAAGCAGCTCCAAATCATTTAAGGAACCTCTATATGTGAAAAATATGGCTAAGACTGATAATCCACTGACTGCATCACATCTAACTTTTCACAATACTGTTTCTCAATGTCTTCATTACTGATACCCTTGTGCGGCTCTGCATGATATGACTCTGAATGATCATATAAGAGTTTTGAATGCTGCTTTTCCATACTAGGATTTTCCAAGGTCTCCAGATCCATGCTTCCCTCTATGAAAGTATAGTATATTGGACTTCCACAAATTTCTAAATAGACACTCCCCTTGCTGGATATAGCATAGATAGGATTCTTAATAAGATATCCCCAAAAATCCCAATAGTCATCACCATCATCTATGTTAGATGTGATGGATTCCCCATTTTACTGATATCAGGTTTCGATATCGAGTTGTCTTTGTCTTCATTACTGATACTGATATATGTCTCAAACTGATCATGTGGATAAACTGCATGCTCCTTTTTCATATTAAAGTTTCCCAAGGCCACATGGTCCATGTTCTCTACTTTAGATATGCCATAGACAGAAAAATCAACAAAACCATCAAAAGTTTTTGGTTCATTATTTTCCTCTTTATTCATGTCGTAGACTATATTTTCCATGAATGTCCAGGACTCCTCATCAACATTTTTGTCAAAGATAAGGGAGTCTTCGTCACTTATATCATGCTCCAATCTATACTTGTCCTCATTTTCATACTCATCTTCTTCAGAGAAAAGGTCACAAGGTAGTCAACCTTCCAGACTATCATCATTATATGGAGAACACATAGGAGTCCCATCATGTATATTACAGTTTTCATCATAAGTTTCACTATAAGATTCTGCAATGGTTTCATCCTCAGGATTGCACTGTTTAGATAATGACAAAGGGTAGGCCTGGCCTACCATGTATATATGATCGGGATTGCTTGAATTTGTTGCCTGATTACTGACCTCAGGAAGTCCATGTTCCATGACTTGGTTTGCAACATAACAACTGCTTTCTTGGTGGAATTGTTCATAGGGTCTACACCATGGAATTACTTCTTCTACCATGTTTTCTAAGTATAACTGGTTTGGAATCCTAGGCCCTTGCTGCAGAAAATTCTTTTGATACATCTGATTCTACCTAGGCTGAAAGTTCCTATGTCCATTATTTCTTTCCATTGTGATTATTCTATTGTGCATAAGATTCAATTGTGCAGACTGATCTTCCATAAGTTGGTTTTGACTAGTAACCAAGTCTTTTATCATGTCTGTTACCTTTTCCATGGGATCTTTAGAGGCTCCCTTTTCTTCTAATTCAAAGGCTTTTCCCTTGTCTTCGTTGTATGAAGTGTTTCCCCTAGTGTAACCTGGAATGTTGGATTTGCCTGAAGACTGCATATTCTTTTCTATTTTCTCGTCCAATTCCTGAGCAGTTTTTAGATTGGCTGGCTCTTTGTCTCTTAACTGGTACCTCAAATCACCAGTGAAAGCTTCGATGTAATATATGAGGATGGAGGAATCCTTTGGCTTGATTTCATTAGGGAGGTCTGCAACCACATGCCTAAACTTAGTGTTAAATTCATCCATACTTTCATTCTCCATCTTCTTAATGTTATGAAGGGCAGCAAGCAGATGTCTTGGTTCTTTCTTTCCCCCCGATTTCTTCTTAAAACCCTCTATAAATTCACTAAGAGTTTTATATGAATCATCATCTAGGTCGAAGTCCCATTCTTCAGCATGATCTTCCAAGGATAAAGCAAAGGGATTCATTTTGACATTGTCATGGTCATGGGCAACATCATTGCAATAACTGACCAGGATCTTTTCAAACTTTCAAAGGTGATACTTGGCAGTGATGCCATTATTTCCCTGAAATATGGGGAGCTTCTTGATAGCATCTTTTGGAATGGCATGGGGAGCACCTGCAATCTGAGAAAAGTTAAGGGGTTTGAATAATTCTGTCATTTCTTGAGATTGGTGAACATGACTCTCTACAAATATGTGATGGATATCTGAGATGGATTGGTCTCCTAAATATTCAAGGTTTCTACGAGAAGTCTTCCTATTCAATCTTTCCCTAATAAACCTTTTGGGATTAGGGAGAGGATTGAATAATTGCCGACAGTTTCTTCAGGTAGAAATTCTTGAAGGGATGTTAGACAGTGGATTCGCTAGATGGATCGAGTTTTAATTTTTATGTTTTTTAAAGACAAGATCAATCAAATTATTTTTTTTATATTTTTAGTTGTTTAGAAAAAAGTTAAGCTAATTCGTACCCAGGAATAAAAAGATTTATCCCCTGCAACGGCGCCAAAAAAGTGTTGCCACCTTTCACACACTTGGTTCACATGGCAGAAATCTTCAAGCCACTTGGTGTGTCCTTGGGGGCAAGTCTCGAGTCAAGGCTATCACCTTGTTCTTGAATCCTCCGTTTAGGCTTAACTCCTAATGAAGCCAAGGGGGGTAGACACTATTAAGTTACTAAGGCTAATTACTTAGTATGGTGATGCTAAATTGAATGAATTACTTAGGAGTTTGGAATTTAACCATAAACAACCATAGATGACAAGATACAAAATGAGCGCACGAAAGCACAATGCTGAGACACAATATATATATATATATATATATATATATATAGCAAGAAAATAACCAGTGCCTTAAAATGGAGTCAAAATAAAATCAATGTACTTGAATGTGCTTGGAGTGAATGTTTTTCAATTGCCTCTTGGTACGTTTTAAGTTAATGTGAAATATGAGTTGATTAAAATTAGGCGAAGGGGTGGACTCCAGATATACCCTAGAGTACTTCGAGTATGTCCAAAACTAAACCTTCACGGATACCTACAAGGAATATGTGGGTTGAATGGAGTCTCTGGGGCTATTGTTCATAACGTACCCATTAGGGTGTGATAGAGATCGGCGCCCCAAGGTCACTTTTCAGAAGTTCCCGCTTCCTTTGGGTATTTTGCCACCATAATGGTTTGATCTAGGTGTTGGATTTTCACCTGATGGTTTTTCAATTTGGGAGAGTGAATCCTAATTATACTAGGAACTCAAGTGCTTTTGATATAGCTTGAATGATCAGACAAATCGCAGCCAAGTGCAGAGCATACACACCGGAGTCTTGTCAAGTTTAGTAAATTTTGAGATGGATGTTCTTGTTAAAAAAGAAAACCCTCCAGGAACCTCTTTCAGTCCAAGTGGACCTCAATTAGGGAATCAAGGAGGGTTTTATTTTATTATGGTTATTGAAACAAATGATTATAGCAAATGAAACATAAAAATATAAGCAAACCACAATTTTATAATTAGACTACCACGAACCTTTCTTCACCTTTCGGTTCAAAAGGAGTCTCATGGGGTAAGTATTAAAGTTACTTTAAAACCAATAGAAATGGAATATGGAATTGATTTTAAATCAAAGTATACTACCCTACAGTTTAGTACTATGCTAGATTGAAAAAAGATGAACGAAAAGCAAAAAATGACACGGATGCAAATCCCCCCCAGGGGGGATGGGGAATGGGCTCGAAGGAGCCTATTCAGAATTATTTTTATTACCAGCAGTTACAATATCAGCAAACTGATATGATTCCTCTTGATTCTTATACAGAATGAAACCAAGAGCTTACAAAGTGCAAAAATTAAAGAATTCAGTCAAAAAGGGAGACCCCTAGGGGGATTTAGAAGGCCCAAAAGTCACTTTCGAACAGAAGATCCTCCTATTTTCCATTATATCTACTAAAATCCAGCAATCTTATTAGACTGCAATATTCCCAAAATCACTTTGAAAGTACCTTTGGGTCAGCTTACTTTTAACGAAAAAAAGCTAAGTTAAAAAAGGTAAAAAGGGAACAAAGGAAAGCAAGCTTTCCTTGGGATCTTGGATTTCATTTTAGGCAGCCAATATTATGTACACTAATTGCTAGATTTATCTTTTATAACAGAAAATAGAAATGTAATGCATGCAAGCTACAGATTCTCTTTATAATTCCATGCAAAAAGGACGATTTCCCTAAAGCTAGATCTAGAATGCTTATGAAACCTTTTAAGAACAAGATCTAGATTATGGGATTTGAGAAGATAGATCTATCTTAAACTTACTTTAAAATAATATATCTAAACAATATCAAAGCTTTGAACAAAGTAACCAGGTAAAAGAATTGATTTTTAAGGAGGAAGAGGAGGAGAGAGATGCTGGTAGCCTTGAAGATCCACCGTGGAACTTTCAGGTGAAATGTTGAGGGACTATGCCTTTGGAAGGTTTTGGAGAGAGTGAAGAAGCAAACTAGATCAGCATCCTCTCCAATCTAGAAACCTATAGCTTAGCTAAAATAAAAAAACTTATCGAAATACTTGTGAGATCCGATTAGTACATACACAGAGATTCAAAATAACATGCATATAAACTTATAAAACATGCTGAATCTAGATCTCTAAAAATGCATCAAAGGAAAGATATGGCCAATAAACTTATTGAAAAGCACCTTTCCTATAAATATTATAATAAGCTTATTATCAATCTTAGCAATGAATCCACAAGGAATCAACAAATTATGAACATAGATACAGGTTACCTCAATAAAAATGGCAATGATAATCCACACATACAATGGCATAACACCATCTTGCCTCCAAATATTTTCTTTATTTCAAATGAACAATAACAATAGTACAATAGCAGCAGCACCTCAATCCCAGTTCTAACTAGCTTGGAAGAGGAGGTTTATGCTTGGATATATACAAAAACCAGGAGATCCAGCCCAGGGGGGCACAAATCCCAAGGAGATAGACCACTATAGCTGAAGGAGACTCCATCAATGCCTGATCTGCATCTAGTTGAGCTAGATGTGAGTCTCACTGAGTGCAACTGTCAATCGGGGGGCTGATCTAACTGACACCTTAACCTGTTGACTGAAGCATCCACCAAAACTCATCCAGATGAGCCAAAACGTGTGGAGGAGAGAGGGAGGTTGAAATTCCCCATAAAGGATGCTAAAGATCAACTCTGGATTTGTCCAGATCACCTCCATCAGTCAAGGATTTGTCAAATCCAGTCAATCTGGTTCAGATCTGACTGATTTCAATAAAATCGGTTGAGAATCCACTCATCTATGATTTTGGATTTGCTCCATTATTCATCAATTTATTTATTAAAATAATCAATAATTGATTTTTTGGGGCTTTTTGACCCGAGTGATGGAAAATCACTCAAAACTAGGAAATAGTGCGTCCATGGGTTTACATGGTGCTCTTAGCTTGAAAATGAGCACCTACATGACTGAAACTAATTATTTGGATCACTTTTATTACAAAATCAATTTTTCCAATTAAACTATTAAAAAATAGCCTAAGTTTTGGAAAAATTAAATTTTTAATAAAAAACACTGAAAAAATTGAAAAATTGAAAAAACCTAGGGGGACTTAGACATGTTCATATGACTCAACCATGATGTTTAGAATTTTTATACATTGATACATAGACTCTAATAACCTCAATAGGCCTAAATTCCATGTCAACCACCCTAACTTTGGAGGTATGGAGTGAAAAACTCAGAAATTATCAGTTGTTTATTCAACAACCAATAATAACCAAGGGAAAAAACACCATGGGCTGATCAGATTGACAAATAAATTCTAAGAGACCAAGTCTTTTACAGACACTACCATGCTAGAACATTTATTATAATTCCCCGATGGGGTATGAACATGTGATATAGTACAACAAGCACTTCCCAGAAGTACTTCCAAAGGTCTTCTGAAGTCCGAACAAGTTATCCTTGTCCAGTTCACCAGGATCACTTGATAAAAAACCACTAAGCACAACTTAGGTGGTAACATTCTGGCTCCAACTATGGGACGTGTGCTCGATCTGGTCTTCAAGGAAAGGAGAGGATACGAGAACACTAGAATCTCTGGTTTATATACCCTTTAAAAACATCTCAACTTAACAAGAAAAATTTCAGTAGCACAAGTTTTATAAAAAAACAAATGAACCATTAAGCTGATTTATTTAAACAAAAGAAATGTAACTAACGAAAAGAAGCAAAGTTTTATTATAGCTAAGTATAAAATAGAAATGCAGAAATTAAATGCTCTCTTTCAAGGAGCTTATTTTCCTACTCTAAGCATGATATAAAAAGGGTTAAGTGTAATCAGAAATCCAATGTAACCACCTAAGCATTTTATTAAGATAACAAAAATTTTCCTTGTATTTGGTTACCAGCCAAAGTAAGGATACCATATTCAGAAATTGCAAACCTACATGATGATTCAGAATGGGCGGGATGGATGGGAAATCATAGGCATGAATAATGTCATAATTTTTTTTCCCCAACTTGTAAGTGCTCATGCAGGTTGCTTCTATCCATGACTGGATAGGACTGATATACCAATCAGAATGATGAGGCAGACTGACTACATCATCATACTGATCACTGTGGCTTATCGAATGATAGCTTGTTGCACAAGCCCCAAGTAGCTCCAAATCATAAGGAACCTCTATATGTGAAAAATATGGCCGAGACTGATAATCCACTGACTGCATCACATCTGACTTTTCACAATACTATTTCTCAATGTCTTCATTACTAATACCCTTGTGCGGCTCTGCATGATATGACTCTGAATGATCATATAAGAGTTTTGAATGTTGCTTTTCCATACTAGGATTTTCCAAGGTCTCCAAATCCATGCTTCTCTCTATGAAAGTATAGTAGATTGGACTTCCAAAAATTTCTAAATAGACACTCCCCTTGCTGGCTATAGCATAGATAGGATTCTTAATAAGATATCCACAAAAATCCCAATAGTCATCACCATCATCTATGTTAGATGTGATGGATTCCCCATTGCTGATATCAGGTTTCGATATCGAGTTCTCTTTGTCTTCATTACTGATACTGATATATGTCTTAGACTGATAATGTGGATAAAATGCATGCTCCTTTTTCATATCAAAGTTTCCCAAGGCCACATGGTCCATGCTCTCTCCTTTAGATATGCCATAGACAGAAAAGTAAACAAAATCATCAAAAGTTTTTGGTTCATTATTTTCCTCTTTATTCATGTCATAGACTGGATTTTCCATGAATGTCCAGGACTCCTCATCAACATCTTTGTTGGGGATAAGGGAGTCTTCGTCACTTGTATCATGCTCCAAGCTATACTTGTCCTCATTTTAATACTCATCTTCTGTCACATACCCCAATTTTGTAAAATTATGTAATTTGTTTTATTTTATTTCTGAGACATTATGTTAAACTTAATCCTAAGTAGGGATTGATGACTTAGCAGAGTCAACAGTTATGGATTGTAATTGAGAATATTTTATTAATAATAAATAACTTATGGAGACAACATCATGGGAGAGCTGTTAAAAGAGGTTACTGGTCAAACTGGTGGATGGAACTAGGTGGAAAGGCAAAAGACAAGTGGCAGCATCCTCAAGCACTTCCTAAGTTGTAGGTGGCAACTTCCCTATATTTGCGGTCATGATTCCCAAAGAAAGTGGAATGTGAGCAGGTGGCTCATTAAATGACAATTAACCCAACTAAGACCTAGGCAATCTTTAAAAGTACTCAATGAAGAGAGCTCAGGCTGCTCAGTTTTTATTCCAGAAAGAATTCATTCAGCTGAATGTTATTCATGAATTTCATTTGAGGAAAGAAGGAAAGACAGTAAGGAAGTGTTTTGAGTGAATGTTTGCAGTAACTTGATTCTGATTACAGCTATTTGAGCTGAGAGAACTGACTAATAGTTCTGAGTTGATACTGAGTTGAAGACTCTATCTGTTTTGCTACACCTAGTTCCAGCTAGGGAGACCAGCGCAAGCTCGGGGGTCCTGAGAAGTCGCTGTCTGAGCGCTCTCCAGGAATTGGTAGGGAGGAACGGCCTCCCATTGCTGTTGTTGTCCACAACATTAAACAGGTTTTCCATTCATTTCTTTATGTCTTTCTGAGTATAAATGGATGAATGTTATAATTATTTATATGTCTGCGTAATTAATTAGTATCTGTAAAAATTGGTATCTTAGAATGTTAGTAGTAAAACTTGTTAGTATCACTGTGTTTTTCCACATCTGGTATCACCAGATAGTACTCTAGCACAGTATCTCAGTGTTAGAAGCAGTATACTTCTGAACTGAGTTTCCTAAATTATCTGCAGTATTTACAAGTGTTTTTACAAATTCATGAACCATTTTCTTACAGTCATACAATCTAGTTTCAGTAATATATTATGTTTTCTGAATTTAGTAACTATAAGATTACAAGATAGAATAGATACTTTTGTAGATAAAGTAGGGTTTATAATCTTCTAGTTTTAAGGAGGATTCTTTTCTTAGGAGTTAAATAAAATAATCTGACAGTAGGATATGATTATGTATCTGTATTTTATTTGTTTAATGTTATAGATGTTTTCCTATTTTTTTTATTAGTCTGTAAACTAGTTAAGAATACAAAGTTTCTGTTCTGTATACTTTATATTTAACTAAAGTTAAGTATAGGTCATAACTACTATTCTATTTTTGGTAATGAGTGGTCATAGGTATGTATATGGAACCATACTTAAATAATTTATAAGTAATGTATAAAAATACTCAAGTCTTTTTAATTATTTACAGAACTCATATAGATATTAGTAAACAACAATAAAATAATGTTCATAGGCAATATTAAGAAAGTAATATAGTATTATATTACCTATCATATATCAACATTATGTACGCTATAATAATAATAACATTAAGGCAGTATACAAGTATATGACTGTAAATTTGGTTTATTTAGAACCTATATATAGACAAATAAAATAAATTTATGAATTAGTCCTACTGTGGTTATTACATAAAGAAAACTAAAAGAATGCAATAGATTCTTTTAACTCCAAGGATTACTTTCTGTTCTCTAACTTTTAAATGATTAGAAATCAGGTTATAAAACTTGCCAGTAAGAAGTTAAAATAACATTTTATTAAATAATATACTGGAAAGAACTTAAGGAACAGAGCTTCTTTTACCTAAATAAATTATAGTATTAATATACATTCTACAATAATACAAGAATACAGAAATAATAGATACTATGCTGTTTTAAGGGTACAAACCCTAGGTATATATATTCATTACATTCAACAGCATCATAAAGAATTTATTAATAGAAATAAAACATATTTTAGAAAACTGTAAGTTGCTTGTGGTCGAGCTTAAAAGATTTAACTTCCACAGAAATATATTTATGTAATGCCTTACTGCTAACTAGGGCTTAATATAGTAACATGTAAATACTCATAGAAAAATAATTTATTAAGAAGAATAGTAATATTTTGCTTACAGCCAGGTTAATGAACAAAACACAGTAAGCAACTCTTTATTTAAGTCCCTTATATACTGTGTATAAGAAGAAACACAAGTAAGGGAAAAACAGTTATCAAAGTTTCAGTATAACTGAGGGTAAAACCCTGTTCTCTCTAATGATAAATAGAGTGGCTATATCTCTCTTTTATACATTAACCTGGAGCCGAAATAAAACTATACTAAAAGGCGTACAACCTGTAAAATTATTTAAACACAGTTACACCAAAATAATATTATTACATGAAAAGAAAATATTTAAACCACGGCTGAACCTTAAACCCACAGAGAGAGTGATGAAGGGTTTATAAATTATTTATTTCTATATAGAGCAGTCAAAATAAAGAGAATAAACGCTCATTATAAACTTCAAAATGCAGTAGACGCTTTAAAGATAAGCGGTATTACAAAACAGTCAATTTAAGAGCACAACCAGCGAAGTAAAACAAAGCCGTGACTTCATTCTTACAATAGACTGACAGTCATCATCTATATTCTAGTTTCTTCTCTTTACAGGATAAAAATATTAAGTAAAGGCGGTTATGTAAATACAGCCTCGGCCAAGATCTTTTACATACATTCATCGCAGGGATTAACCCTGGTAAGACTATTTAATAACCTACAGCTAAATACTTTAGTAAGGAACCAAAGTAACCACTGAAGTGCATCCATTCACCACAACCAGCAAGGAGGTGTGCCATGGTGGAGACCAGGCTTACCGATGGAGCTAGAAGCCGAAGCATGGGACGTTCCATTTGCATCGAGGAGGTCAAATCTGCCATTGGAGGACAGTCAAAAGTTATAAACCCTAGCATTTATCATAAATAATCTATTTATTTTTCTTTTAGAATAAAAGAATGTGGGTACGAACTGTGTTTACCAGCAAGGTTTGGAGACGAACAACCACTGAAAAACAACCAAGTAACCAAGCGTCGGGGTAACCAAACCCTTCTCTTTTTCTGCAAGAACGAGTTGACAGTAAACCGAGAATTTTCTTCCAAATGGAGACACAACTAGTAAGAAATCGAAGGTATCGTATGTATGCCATGACAGAAAAATCAATGGAGCTCAACGAAGTAACCCTAAGTCCTTCCAACGTCTACAATGTTGCCATCGATCGAGCCACAAATTTCTGCACAGAGCTGTAAGGAACGCAATGAGTGAGAGCTTCAATCGAACAACTTTAGGGCAAGAAATCGACCATAACGAACAACCAGGGTTTGCAGAGCTCAAGCCCGAAGGCAAGGGAGAGACTGAGGCAAGAAAAAGGGCGAGTCAACCTTATAAACATCCAGTGCATGGCGAGGAGACAGCCACGACAGCGTTTTAATTATTTCTCATGAGTGGGTCGAATGATAATGTTTCGAAATCATTTGGATGGCAAAACAAAATCATGGTATGGAGACTTCCATAAGGTCGTAACCCTTGACCTTACCTGCATTACATTATGCATATCATAATGTTAGACTATGACATATAAAACAATGCATTGCGAACTATAAACTATAATATGTCTATGATATTGATAACCCTAGCTTGCTATTTATAATGTAGACCATACATTTTAGACCTCACTTGAGGGTAAACCCTTACATAATAACATAACAAATTGAAATTTGTGTTATAAAGGTTATAAGAAATTGGGTGTAGAGTTAAGTTAACATGGTACATAAGATTTAATATCTTATGATCAAATACTCTAGTCTACCATCGAAGCAATAAGTCTAACATTTCTTCTTAATGATGAGTATTGTTCATTTATGATAGAATCTAAAGAGAGATTTTGAACAAAAGGAGGGTTTGTAATAACTCCGTATACTCCTATTTTATTTAGAATGACTTGTTCTTTAACAACCCTTAGTTTTGTGTGGGTTTATGGTTATTGAGTCTTGTCAAATACAAGAGCATTGATAGAATTTATAAGAACTTTATTTATAGTTTTAAGTTCGTATGATGATTAGTATAATCGCAACTATTTTTCATGTGCAAAAATTACAAGAATTAATATGTGATAAATAGACTAGTACTTATGTAAACTGTCATTACCTTTTTCTTGATGTTTATTAAACCTGGGAGTTCATAGTAAAAGAGATTACGATGCTATATGATAAATCCCAAGGTGCACATAAAAACTTAAATCAGTTATTGATCGTGGAAATAAGATAATTTCCATCATTTCCACACTCTTGAAATTTTACTAAATATAGACTTATATCTAGCAGGAAATCCGGTAACTTCTAGAGGTAAAGCATATATGGACTTTACGTATTACAATATTTATAATTGTTATCTACAGTCAAAGACATCCTGAATTTGTATACTGGGCATAACATGTCAAATAGTAATTAGGTAAAAATGAAATAGGATCAAATATGATAATCCAGATTTAAGCTATGAACTAGATAGTATGAGTGCACTACAGTAAACTCATTAGATTCAGTATTCCATAAGGATATTTTTAATGTTGCTAGTATAAATGAAAATGGCTATCTATTTCTCTAGTAACTCGAAAACTATCTATCTATACATTTTTCATTATAAAAAAAAAGGGTACAGGGAAAGCTTTACCTGT
This sequence comes from Pseudotsuga menziesii, assembly GCA_001517045.1. Lineage (NCBI taxonomy): Eukaryota > Viridiplantae > Streptophyta > Pinopsida > Pinales > Pinaceae > Pseudotsuga > Pseudotsuga menziesii. The sequence continues at coordinate 118,409 of LPNX010499297.1, read as the reverse complement.
AGGAAGCTGAACAGTCTGGCTAACATGCATTATATCTATATTTCTTTATTGAAGGAAATTGGTACAGCATATGATTTCTATTACTTTAAAAGATCTGTTAAGCAGCAATCCCAAAACTTTACCTGGGTATCTGTAAGAGAAAGAAAACTGTTGCGTTAGCTTAGTAGCTAAGTAAGCCCAGTCTAACATAGCATGTCCCTTTGCTGTTGCAAACAGAAAACAATCAGATAAACTGACAAGAAACTCAGCTTGTATTCTAAACACAAATAAAAATCATTCAGTTACAAAACTAATAGCATTAACTAATCAATAATTAATGATTGCATTAGTGTGAGTTTATGCTATTTATAAAAGTTTAAATTTTTTTGAAATTTTGGGGTTTTGACATCTTCTTAAGAGAAAAGGTCACAAGGTAGTAAAACTTCTAGACTATCATCATTATATGGAGAAGACATAGGAGTCCCATCATGTATATTATAGTTTTCATCATAAGTTTCACTATAAGATTCTGCAATGGTTTCATCCTCAGGCTTGTACTGTTTAGATGGTGAAAAAGGGTAGGCCTAGCCTACCATGTATATATGATCGGGCCCGCTTGAATTTGTTGCCTGATTACTGACCTCGAGAAGTCCATGTTCCATGACTTGATTTGCAACATAACAAGTGCTTTCTTGGTGGAATTGTTCATAGGGTCTACACCATCAAATTACTTCTTCTACCATGTTACATGAGTCTAATTAGTTTGGAATCCTAGGGTCTTGTTGGGGAAACTTCTTTTGATACATCTGATTCTGCTGATCCAAAAACAAGATCTTTGATAATATATGATGTTAACATGAATTGCATAAAGAGCATGAATGAAGCTCACAAATCCATAAGAAGAGAACCAAACGACATAGACAATACGCACATAAAGACAACAAGTTGATAACGGAGTTCATCCAGGATTGACTACGTCTCTGGGCCTGCTTCTCAATAGGAGGGCCAATCTATAATCTCAGCATGAAGACAAAATACATGGCAATGATACAATGATACCTTGGAGACAATGGTCAGGAAGAGAACCGCTGCCCAAAACACAATAAGACTGCTTCCAGCAACTCCTAAGCCTAAAGACGGTGTAAAATGAGTATAAACACTCATACCTTCCTCCTGTAGAGCTACGCAATCTCCCTTCTCTCCTTTAACTACAAAGTCTCCACTCCAAATCATGAGTGGCAATGGAAACCAAGGGGGTTTATATAGTGTGGAAGATCTCTCCTTCACATATTTCTCATGACTTCTTAGTTACAACTTATTTTTGTCAAAGTTGGCAAATGGTTACAACCTCTAACTAATGGGTCTTAATGTTGTAGTTGGTTTTGTTTTGAATTATACCAACTATTCTAAGTATAGTACTTTATAATACTATCAACCCACTATAGTCCGTTGTAACAAAACCCACGTTTGTAACCCACTTCTGAATCTAGATCTCTAAACATGCATCAAAGGAAAGAGATGGCCAATAAACTTATTGAAAAGCACCTTTCCTATCAAGATTATAATAAGCTTATTATCAATCTTAGCAATGGATCCACAAGCAATCAACAAATTATGAACATAGATACAGGTTACCTCAGTAAAAAATGTCAATGATCATCCACACATACAATGGAATAACACCATATTGCCTCCAAAGCTTCTCTTTATTTCAAATGAATAATAACAACAGTACAATAGCAGCAGCACCTCAATCCCAGTTCTAACTAGCTTGGAAGAGGAGGCTTATGCTTGGATATATACAAAAACCAGGAGATCCAGCCTAGGGGGGGGGGGGAATCCAAGGAGATAGACCACTATAGGTTAAGGAGAGTCCATCAATGCCTAATCTGTGTCTAGCTGAGCCAGATCCGAGTCTCACTGAGTGCAACTATCAATCGAGGGGCTGATTTGACTGACACCTCAACCTGTTGACTGAAACATCCACCAAAACTCATCCAGATGAGCCAAAACGTGTGGAGGAGATAGGGAGGGTGAAATTCCCCATAAAGGATGCTGAATATCAACTCTAGATCTGTCTAGATCACCTCCATCAGTCAAGGATTTGTCATATCCAGTAAATCTGGTTTAGATATGACCGATTTCAATCAAATCGGCTGAGAATCCACTGATCTATGATTTTGGATTTGCTCCATTATTCATCAATTTATTTATTAAAATAATCAATAATTTATTTTTTGGGGCTTTCTGACCTGAGTGATGGAAAATCACTTAAAACTAGGAAATAGTGGGTCCATGGGTTTACATGGTGCTCTTAGCTTGAAAATGAGCACCTACATGACTGAAACTGATTATTTGGACCACTTTTATTACAAAATCAATTTTTCCAATTAAACTATTAAAAAATAGCCTAAGTTTTGGAAAAATTAAATTTTTAATAAAAAACACTAAAAAAACTAAAAAATTGAAAAATTGAAAAAACCTAGGGGGACTTAGACATGTTCATATGACTCGACCATGATGTCTATCATGTTTATACATTGAAACATAGACTCTAATAACCTCAATAGGCCTAAATGCGACCACCCTAACATTGGAGGTATGGAGTGAAAAACTCAGAAATTATCAGTCGTTTATTCAACAACCAATAATAACCAAGGGACACCTCGAGCTGATCGGATTGAAAAATAAAGTCTAAGAGACCGAGTATTTTACAGACACTATCATGCTACAACATTTATTACAATTCCCCCATGGGGTATGAACATGTGATATAGTACAACAAGCACTTCCCAGAAGTACTTCCAAAGGTCTTCTAAAGTCCGAACAAGTTATCCTTGTCCGGTTCACTAGGCTCACTTGATAAAAAACCACTACTTACAACTTAGGTGTTAACACTATCTACCCCTACTGATCCACACACAACATGGCTCGACTTTTCTACTCTACTATTTATGCACTCCTCTTCAGAATGACTCTACAAAATGGTATGTGCACTTAGCTGCAGATCCATGGCTCAACAACTTGCTCCTATCAGACTTGTCTCTGATTTCTCCACAAAATACTTCTACCTCGTCCAACTCTTAATGAAGCTAACCCTTATACATAGTCGGTTCCTCTTATTTATAGAATTTGCAAGACTGTGTAGGGTCGAATAAGTACTACTCAGTTATTTCATTCAGAAGTAGCTACAAAATATCTTCTATTACATTGATGACAGGCCATACTAGTTGCAAAATTCCTTCATTACATTGATCACGACCATAAATAGCCATGGAAACGTATTTCATCCTACTTTTCCAAGCCATAACTAGCTGTCATAAACTGTCCTCTAGTCTTCCACCAACTCTAACTCCTACAGTATTCTGACTTGCTGCTTCTCAGCCTTAACTCTTTTACCTACCATACTTCCACTGAATCTGGATGCACTTTCCTCATCGCACCATTCCTCTTCACAATTTTCTATTCTCTGCGCTTTTCATCCTTTAACTTGTTTACCCCGTCATGCACCCTCTTTTACTCTTTCTCTTGTGCTTCACATTATTCCTTGTGCTCTTTTCATGGCCCAACAGGGCCCCAACACTCACATCTGACTCATCCCGAGCCACTAAGAAAAATGTAATTCTTTGGAAAAAATAATTAAAGTCTCTGGCACAAGTTGCACCCCAGGACCAACCTTGTCCAAAAATTCTTTAAAAATTTGTTGCAGTCGGGCAACCTCTTCTCTGTCCTCTTCAACCTTCTTCTCCAATTCTTCTACACGTTTGAAACTAATATGTTCCTATGGTTTTTCTTCCAGTGACTCAGATAAGTATTGGAGATTCTGCTGCACAGGATGAATGAGCCCTGTAACTCTTTTCGCTTTCGACTGGTGCACTGCAACTTCATAGTTTCTTTTATGCTCTTGGTCATAGAGAGTTTTTACTTCCTGTTGTAGCTGATTTAGCTCAACGACCTTTGCAACCTTCTCCTTGATTGATAGCTTCTTCATATATTCCTTGGCTGCACTTATCTTTAAGTCAGCTTGCCGTGCATCTTCCTTGATCTTCTCTACAACCTCATCATTTAGCAGCAATTCCCATGTCGCAGAGACAACTTCAAATCCCTTATTGCAGAGTTTTTCTCCTTTCCTTATCCTTTCAATATCCTCAAACATTGTTTTCTTTCCATCTTCTAACGCCTCAGGAGGTGTTCTTGGTTGCTGCTGCACTTGAAGCTCTTCTACCTGCTTCCTGAGATCTTCCTCAAAATCCTTGACAATCAACTCATATTTGTGACTATGTCTTCATCTTCTTGTTCTTATTCGATGCAAAACTCTATGACTGCACTTTTGATGGCTTCAACTACTGTAATCCTTCTATGTTCACATGCTTCTATCTCCTGCTCCTTTTCCTTAAGGAGGCACTTGCTTTCTTTCTCCTTCGTTGTCTTCTTGGTGGCTTGATAATCCAGGGTATTTTCTCAGATCTAGAGCTTTGTCACAACTGGATGCTGAATGACATATACATCGGCCAATGCTAGTTTGTAAAAATCTAGTGTTAGCATCCCCACTGCCTTGAACACACCATCGTATTCCTCTATACCTGACTCCAGTGCTTTTTCCTCTAATTCGAGCTTGAGGGGTGACAACAATAGTGGCACGGCTAATGTATCCCCAGATCAACACCATATGTCTCATCCTCCATAGTAGTTTTTACTTTGTTAATAGATTCTGTGAGATTATTGATGTGCTCAATGATTTTGGTGGCCACTTGCATCTGTGGCATACTTAGACCCTCAAGGATGGAATTCGCCACTTTTACGACAATGTCTACAAGAAACCCCATATCCTCCTAATTTAAGCTAATTGTATGAGTCATTTTTTCATCTTTTTGCTTCTTTCCTACATGCATGCACTTATGTTACTATTCTTTCTACATCGTTCACACATCCTCATCAGTGGGTGTGTCTTATACATCATTTTCATTCGGTTTTTGCTCACTGTCATGATTGACGTCATCTTCTTCCCAGCAATGGAACCATCTGTTGGCCTACTTATCAACACTCTCACAACCCAGGTTCAACAACAACACAAAACCAATAAAACACCCAAAGACATCAGCTCGACAGAGCAAGCACAGTTGGCAACATCTGCAAGGCAGGCATAGTCTCACCCGAGATATCTTAATGTGTAACTACCAAAACCATGTTTCCACAGTTGGCGAGGGATTATAGTCCCTTGGAATGCGTCCAAGGTGCTTGAAAGAGATGGAGGGTTGGAGTCTTTTTTACTACTTGACAGAAGCACAATAGTGTACCACAAATAGCATGCGACATGACCTTGTCCTTAACAACTTAACAACGGGTGCAATAGTGCGACACAGATGATTCCTTAATAGTAGATGACCGTGATGTGACTCATATTATGAATTAATAGTGTTTAAACATGAACTAATACACAATGATTAGATATCCATTCATTCATTCCTTATTAGTATTGCGAGATTCATTCAAACAATAACCATAAATAATGTGAGTTAACCAAACATTCAACATTCATCAACACAGGAAATAACAAGGAAATCCATCTGGGAAAAACTACCAAGGTGCTCTTCATCTGTCATGAAAATATATATATGTTATAGCTAATTTTACCACTCCAGGTGAATTACACTTGTATGGCCTTCCCCTATCCCCTTGCAGACTCCTTAGACCCCTTGGACCATTTTTTGTCCTTCGATGTTTCCTTGACCATCCCTAAAAACATGTGAAAATTAATACACGCAACTTTTAAACCCCTAATCGTGTATATACATGGGTTTGACCTCTAAAACCACGTACATTGGGATGTGTGCATAATCCAAATCCTTTTGGAGTTTTCCTTGGCATCAATCTGACCCACTTGACTCTTGGCCTTCCCTATGCCTTGAGATCACTCGAATTCGACCTTTCATTACCCCTTTAAAAAGCTATATAAGGAACTCTTTGGTACATTGAAGGAATATGAGAGAATTGAGAGCAAAGAAACTATAGTCCATTGTTGACGGAACTTGTGCTTGAGTTTGCATCCCTTTGTCCCTTGGAGCACTTTTGTGTTCTTCCCAAGCTTTCCTTTTGCTTGTGAGCTTGCTATCGAGAGATGGAGGATTTAGGTGGTGGAGGCCCAAGTGGGGGATTCAGTTTCTTCGATTCGCAGATGTGTTGACAGAGGTTGGATCCATTGTAATCTATTATTTTATATTAATAGAAATATCTTTTCCTGTCCAATAATGTATGTTTGAATGAATATTTCATCCATGGGTGATTTCAAATGCTTATACATTGTTGATTACATATGGTAGAATATATCTAACACTGATATATATAGTATGCTTGTCTTGTTTACTTGTTGTTGACGAAGTGATTTATCAATTCAATATGAAGTTGGAAAGCTCAACGGGGATCTACTTCAACCATCCGGAATAAGGTACGAGGTCTGATCCTTTAGTGTTAGATACTTAATTTCTATTGCATGTTGGAAAGGATTGATTTCTGGAGTCAAGCTGTCTGTTGTGGTACCCCAAGCCATAGGAATTTCTCTCCATAATAGAATTGGTGACTCTGCTAGGGAGTTCCTAGTAGTTTTCCTTTGGGGGTTTTCTATCAGCATTCAATGACTTTGAATTGCTCTTTTTCTCTTGTTTCTATGTCAGGTCTGGGGGCATGTTTTCCTGGTAGTGTCTGATTGGTGTGAATTTTGTCTCAGCTTGTCTGTTTTCCCTTATTTTTATGCACCTTTCTTCCTGTATGCGAATTTTTAACTCATAGTCACGTATATACGTGGGTTTCATTGCTATTTTTGCGTACACACGTGGTTTTACTATGAACAATCATGTATGCCCTTATTTTTTTCTTCTAGAGGAATTTGGATGGTTGCTGGGTGAATTTTGATCATTGCCGAGTCTCCTTTGATACTGCTAGAGTCTGTATACACCTCTATTTATGACCAGAGATGTTTTTTTTTGGGGTAAAATTTCTTTTTTGAAGAATGTTCTTGTCATTGCATTTTCGATTTTTTGTTTTGGGATTAGTGCATTAGATTTCTTTTACCTTAATACTTTGCTTGAGTGCTTCTTGACTGTGCTTGTAGAGTCTAGGGGTTGTAGAATCATTCTTTTGCTTTTATATCTCATTTTTATTTCGAAAAATCCAAAAATATTTGCCTATCATCATGCATTGTATCTTTCATTTTGCATAGTACTTGCACCAGATTTACTTTGGACTATTAGTCAGGATTCAATATAGGAAAGCTTGCATTTAGCATTTGAAGAAAATTGTGCATTTCACGTAGTAGCATACCCTGTTTTTCATGGACACAATGCATTTGCATTGATTTTTAAGTGTGCATTTTACTTCATGTTGTGTCATAATGCCATTAGTTGCATGGCCATATACCTCTTTTGAGTAATAAAGCCAATTAAAATCAATGCTTAATTAAAATGAACTACACTATTTTATTTGATACGGTTCACCAACAAGATTAGGTTTTAGGGTATTGGAATAGTTCATTGTGAGTAAATTCTCGAAGACCACTAAACAACAACATGTATGTGTCTATCTAGGTGAGTGTGTGAAATTCCTTGGTATAACTAGTGTTTCTCAGGATCCTCCTCTCAAAAGGGAGTTAAGCACGATGCAATGTGAGCGGTTATTGATTGGCATGACCCCTAGTCATAACTGAGTAGCACTGGAGATATTTCCAGGATTGTATTCGTATCTGGGGGCTCTTTTGAGAGTTTCGGGCTTTGCTACCCTATCCATATGGTCAATCCCACCTGCGAATGTCCACCTGAGCATTTATTATATTGAGGTGACCTTAGTGGCATTACTTAGGATATTGAGGGGGTACTTTGCAGGGGTTATTCTGTGGGTGTCCCGACCAGGTTGGGGTTGGACAATACAGTCGCTTTACACGTTGAAGTTGAGGGCCACAATAATTGGTTACATACCTCTGCTTGTTGTGTATGGGAGTCTCAATCCTCTCTTAGGAAAGACATACCTGCTTCATTCGAGAGCTCACTTATCCTGCCCTTGATTGTTTGTATTTGGCTTTAGATTTTATTGGTGATTTCTCTGTGCACATTATCTTTCCTAGGGTTTGCATAGATAGAAAGTATTTTATATTTTTTGAGTCATTATGGATTTGGGTGTGGCTCCTCGTTGTTCTTATCGTTTAGTAAGACTTCTTCCTTCTACATCTCCTTCTCCTTTGGAGAGAAATAGATAGTCCAGACAGACTACTTCGCACATTGATTCACACACCATGGGAGACCATATAGAAGGTATTCCTGAACCACCTTCTCCCATTCATGTGGACAATGGGGAGTTTACTCCTAACTATGATCCTTCACCTGAGTTGACTGAGTTAGGTCCTGTGATTTCTAAGATATGAACTTTTCATGATAGACCTACTTGCTCTAGGGTTGATTCCACATTGACGCATCGCCAGTATGGAATGCAGGAGGATGATGAGACTCATTTTGAACCCGTGAGCACTAGTTATGGTAGTTATGGTATGTTTGGTTTTCCCACACATGATTTGGCATTCCATGTTGAATTTGAGTTTGAGCCTAACACTATGCCCAAGGGCACTCTTATTCCTTACCATGCGGAGAAGTTTGGGAGCTCAAGTCACATTGAACCTTCCATCCCGGCGGTGGAAGCCACATCACATATTCCTCCTAGTTATAGGGTTAGTGATCCTATTAGGATACTAGATCTGAGACAAGTGACTATAGGGAATAACACATACATAATTACACAGGTCCCTTCATCCTCTGTCCCTATTTCTTTGAATGTTCACCCTCCACCTCATTCACATGGTCCTTTGGGACGAAACGTTGCTACGAGTCATGTCCGTACTACAGTTACTAGACCTATTGTGTCTCAGGTTCATGCACCATCCATTGTTTTTGGAGGTCATGTTCATACTTCTAGAGGTCATATTCCTACTTTTGGATAGTATATTCCTACTTATTGAGTGTCTTAATGGACATCACATGTGATGACTTGTGGACCCTATTATGGGACACAGTATTTACAGGGTCCTTCACCTTATGGGTGCATGTATCAACAACCCACTTACTCTCCAAATTATGGATTTGTAGCTCTGAATAGTCAAGGTACACCACACTATGGTGCTTCCATGCCACCCTATATAGGTCAAACGGGAGGAGGGCACTATGGCCAAGGCCATGGTGGTTATGGTAATCAGACCTATGTGAATTAGAACTATCAGGGAGCAGTCCATCGACCTAATCATACTAGTCTCCCTTTCCTCACAACGCTAAATCTTCCTGACTTGTTGATATTGATGAAAGATCCTGTAGCTCATGACCCGGATTGGCCGAATATCCCTACTAAGCTTCCCTCGGACATACTTAAATTCGAGGGAAAACCAGGAGAGGATTCGAGTGAACATGTTACTAATTTTCACCTATGGTGCTCTTCAAATTCCTTACACTAGGACTCAATCTGTTTAAGGATATTTCAATGCACCCTTACAGGTCCTGTCATGAAATGGTACATAGAGATACCTAGGGGGGTATTCACTTTGTTCGATGACCTAGCGATGAATTTTCTTAACCACTTCTAGCTACTAGTGCGTTATGATGTTGGCACTGAACTCTTGTCGACATTTTGGGAGGGTAAAGCCACACATATCTTAGATCATATCCAAGAGTGGCATAGATGGAAGAGGTTGATTAAAGCCTTCTACTATAATTCCTCCTTGAATGGTTCCTTAAGTCATTATTTCCGTATATAGAAAAGGATGTTTCTACATCTGGAGTACAAAATGAGGAACAAGCCATTTTTAGGGCATAGGAACTGGATTTTATTTATGCTCAGTCTGGTTTGTTTTATGAGATCATTCCCAATGCTCCGCATTCTAGTTTCGACCCCAAAGTTAAACCTGGACCACATGCTGATGGAATTGTTGGTTGTGTGAGTGCCAAACCTGCGGATTCAGTTGAAAAACAAGTTAGTCAACTGTCAATCAACCAATCTACTTCAGGACAAGCCATGGCTTCATCTCAACCCACCCAAACGATGTGCGCTTTCGGTGCAATCGTTGGACTAGAAGGGTAACCAGCAGCCCAGATGAAATAAAAAGAAGGGTAAGAATAATCATAAGGGTGGGAATAGGAATGAAAATGATAATAATAATGACAAGAATTCCCATAATGTTGGGGGGGACAAGCAAGGTAAACGTAAGGTTAAATTTCCTTGCAAGTTGTGTAAGGAGGATCACCTCACTTACTTGTGCCTTCGTATCGATGAAGCCTCGAGATTCTTGGCACACGGCCCAGCTGTGCTGACTAACCCTTTACCTCACAATCAAAATATGAACTCAAGGACCCATGATCAATCTGGTGGTGATCAATATCCACTGGAGGGTAGTGGTCGTGGTTGCATTAACATGGTATGTGCTGCGAAAGTTGTGAACCATGCGAAGGACTATGGTTCGTCGCAACCCAACCCAGGAAAGGAGCCTGATCTGCCAGGGACTCCTTTGCGTATTGAAAAACCTATGGATAAAACTAAAGTTTTACCTTGCATTCCTAAGGGAGTCGTTAAGCGTTTGGGACACAATCCTAATGCTCGAGCTGCCCAAAACTATTCTATTGTCGAATATTTGGGCCATACTCCTTGTGCAATTTCTGCATTGGAAGTGCTTCAGAGTTGTCCTTCGCAAAGGAAGTATTTTATTTCTTCCCTTGGTGTGAACGATGATAATTCTTCCTCCATGATTAAATTTGAAACTACAATACTTCAGCCTCACTTTCCTTACTATGTGTCTCTTTTGATTCACGTAGAATGTCCTAACATGACCGTCAAGCGCACTGTGATTAACGAAGGTTCTGCTGCTTCCGTGATGTCTTTATCATGTTGGAAGGGCTTAGGTTCCCCTGAGTTGTATAATCGGTGACCATGTTAACTATGTTCAATGGGAGATCATTTAGGCCACGCAAGATTCTCCCTTCCCTTAAGGTCCGTTTGGAAGGGAAGACCATTGCGATAGAGGTCGAGGTGGTTGATGCGCCCCTTGATCACAATCTCTTGCTGGGTAGGAATTGGATGTATAGTATGCAAGCCATAGATTCTTCCCTATTTCACATTGTATGCTTTCCATTTAACGGGAAGATAGTAACGTTTGATCAAACATCGTTCAAGAATCCGTTAGTTACCGCATCTTTGGGAGCTTCGATCCCGATTGTACAACACTCTCAGCCAGCAACTGGGAGTGTGGGTGTAGGCATGTATCCATCCATTATGGGAATTTTTAGTTGTCCTGCACCTATCCTTATGATAGGGTCTAGTTCCGGTGAGGCTTTGACATTTATAAGATCGGTTCCTTTTCGAATGAGTCATATGGAAGATCCTTGGATTCTTCCTACATCGAATACTTCGAGTGAGCCCATCATGATGGACGTGCTGTTGCCTTCAACTATGGTAGCTTATCAAGATAATCTTGACTATGTTGCAGAGCATAGTCCTTCCTCTTCATGGGCAGAGGAGGAGGACCCTTATGTGCTGCCTACATGGGCAGTACAGTCTTCTCCCACACACGACTACCTTGAGAGTTTTTTTCCTTCATATGAAGCGATTATTGAGGCTATGTCGGGAGTTGAGCCACCATGGGAAGAGCTCCATCATAGATCTTACTTTCTTCCTAAGCTTGACCGCTTGGAGTGTGAGGACTTTAGGGAGGTTCTTAGAGAGAGAATTGGTAGTCCCATGATTCCATTAAGCTCTCCTGGTCCGATGGATGATGGAAACATGGAAAATATATCTCCAATGATTCTTATCAACATCTCTCACGATCTTGGTAGGATAGAGAATATCTATATTGGGGAAGAATGCTCCCATGCTGAGATTCAAGGATACACCGAGCTATTTAAATAATTTTGTGATATCTTTGCTTGGTCTTATGATGAAATGCCAAGTATTGACACTCGCATTGTCGAACACGAGATTAAGAATTATCCGAACGCTAAGCCTGTTCGACAACGTTTGCATGCGGTGAATCCTAGGAAAGCACCCACGATTAAGGCAGAGATAGAGAAACTGTTGGAAGCCAGTTTTATCTATCCCATTCCCTTGATGAAGTGGGTTTCAAACCCCGTTTAGGTGGATAAGAGGCAGGGAGCGATCCGCATATGTACTGATTTCCATGATTTGAATCATGCCTGTCCTAAGGACAATTTCCCCACACCATTTATTGATCATATTTTGGATGAGTGTGCAGGTAGTGAGGTTTTTTCCTTCATGGATGATTTTTCTGGATATAATCAGATACAAATTAAACCTGAGGCCCAACATAAGACCGCATTTATTTGTCCTTGGGGAACTTTTGCATATCAGAAAATGCCTTTTGGTCTTAAGAATACCGGAGCTACTTTTCAGTGGGCCATGACCTTGATCTTCCATGATCTCAAGTCGATTATCGAAGTATTTTTGGATGGCCTTGCTGCTCATTCTCGTATGAGAATGCGTCATTCCTATCACTTGAGATTGGTATTCGAAATATGCTGCCATTATTTGGTTAGGTTAAATCCTCACAAGTGCATATTTTGTGTGAAGTCAGGTCGCTTATTAGGATTCATTATTTCTAAAGAGGTTATAAGAGTCGACCCTTTGAAGGTTGAGGTAATACTTCAGTTGTCTCCCCTGAAAAATATTCATCATCTTCAATGTTTGCAAGGCATGGAAAACTTCTTACGGATATTCGTTGTCAATTTTTCCAATTTGACTAGAGGCTTGATGCGTCTTTTAAAGAAGGACACCACATTTTGTTGGGATGAGCGAGCCTAGGAGTCCTTTGATGCGCTCAAGTGAGCCCTAGCATTGTTCCCGGTGATTAGTCCCCCAGACTATAGTCATGATTTTCTACTTTATGTGGCCACGTCCATCGAGACGATTGGTATGTTTTTGGTTCAAGAGGATGACGAGCTCCAAGAGCATGTCATATACTATCTGAGCTAGAAACTTATTGATGCAGAGATCCGTTATTCTCATGTTGAGAAGCTTGCTTTAGCTACCGTACATGCAGTTAAATGGTTGAGACATTATAATATCCTTCGCCAGACCTTCATTGTAGCCCATGTCAATCCATTTCAATTCATCCTCACTCGAAGGATGATTGGGGGAAAATATAATAAATGGATTGTCATCCTATAAGAATTCAATCTTGAGTTTGTTTTGGTAAAATCAAAGAAATCGTTAATTTTTTGCAGAGCTTATATAGGATTTCCCAAGCGAGGCTGAGGATTTGGTTTGTGAAGATACGTTTATCGATGAGCACATCTTCTTAATCTCAAATTTAGACCCATGGTATGGGGATATCATTATATATTTACAAACATTGAAGATCCCTACTCACCTCTCATGGGATGAACGATGACGATTACGTCACGTGTCTAAGAATTACCTCATAATGGATAGCACTTTGTACCGCCGTGGAGTAGATTCCATTTTACGACGTTTTTTTAACTCATGATGAGGCTAAGGTAGTGTTGAAAGATTGCCATGGAGGGGTGTGTGGTGGTCATTTATATGGGCTTTCTACAACCCAAAAAATCTTAAGAGTGGGTTATTTCTGGCCATCGATCTTTAAGGATTGTGTAGATGCGGTCAAGAGGTGCCACCCTTGCTAGGTGTTTGAAAGTAATATGTGCTCGAAACATGCCCCGTTACATCCCATCATCACTTCCGGTCCCTTCACTAAGTGGGGGTTTGATTTTATGGATTGCAACCTAGCTTTAGCTGGGGGGCATCATCATATCATAGTGGCTGTTGATTACTTCATGAAATGGGCTGAGGCTATGCCTACAATTAAATCCAACAGTGAGACAGCCATGCACTTCGTATTCAACCAAATTATTACTCGATTCGATATTTCGAAAGAGCTTATCACTGACCATGGATCGCACTTTCAGAACTGTATGATGGAAGAGTTGGCATCAAAGTTAGGGTACAAATAAGAGCATTCCTCCTCTTATTACCCTCAAGTGAATGGATAGGTAGAAGTAGTGAATAAATCACTCAAATCCATTCTCCAACGAACCATTGCAAAAAGAAAGAATAATTGGCACATTATGTTATATCCTTCTTTGTGGGCGTATGGAACTGCTGTTAAGACTACCGTGGGTTTTTCTCCATATCAACTTATACATGGAGTGGAGTCAGTATTTCCAATTGAATGCGAGATTCCTTCTTTGAAGCTAGCCATAGAGCTCTTACCAGACACTTCACCATTGGAGGAGCATTTGGTTCACCTTGAGCAACTTGATCAGTAGCGTCGAGATGCCTTGGTGGCTCTAGAAGTAAATAAATGTCGCGTAAAGGTCCAGTACGATAACTCTGTCCATCCAAGAAGGTTTAGTGAGGGAGAATTGGTCCTTTTTTGGGACCAACTGAAAGAACCCTTGGGAGCAGGAAAAATTAACCCCATGCGGTGTGGTCCTTACGTCATCAAACATGTGTTGGAAAAGGGCACTTATGAGTTAGTGGATTATGAGGGAACGACCTTCGCGGAGCCTAGAAATGGGCTCTATCTCAAAAAATACTATGCATGATCTTTATCCAAGGCTGGTTATTGTATATTATTGTATAGTTTTTCATAGGTAGGTCTTTTTCTTATAGTGATCGGGTTTGTGATTAGTTTCCGTTTCTTTTGGCAGATGTCAATGGAATCTTCCACCTACATAGGATTCGTGGATGGTGTGAGCTGTCACACTCAACACTCAGCCTTTGCTGTTGGGTCATTTATACTCCTATGGGTTAGGTATTGTCCTCAGGAGGCGTATGTTTACGGCCATCTTCAAACAATGTTGCTGAATATAGTGCTGTTATTGAGCTTCTATGGGATGCCATTTCACATGGAGTTCTCCCTCTTGAGGTATGTATTGATTTAGAGTTAGTAGTATCACAGCTTAATGGTTTGTACCATGTTAGAGATCTGACATTATTAAGAAGGTTCTTACATGTGAGATTATTAGAATGGCAATTTGAAAATATAACATACATACACATTCCAAGAATTAATAATCAAGTTGCTGACTCATATGCTAACTACGTGTTAGATTGACATTTTTTTCATACACAATAAATTCATCACAAAAACAAATTTTTACACATGTAAATAAATAAACTGATCATCATAAAACTTTTTATAAACATCCAAAATGTGGTAATACATAGAGTCATGATACAAAAATGGGGCTCTCGAGCCACCAAAATATAATAAACGGTAATACAAAATGTATCACTCCCAGGTATCTAAGCCTGTGGAGGAGGAGGGGGGTTTTGATCATGGAATGTCACTATGACTCTAGCTATCTATCGGAATAATCGTACCCATGCTTGTGGTATAGCCACCACTTGGCGCTGCATAGCCTCAGGAAAGTCCTCTACTTGAGCGATGGGAACTCTGTGTGTTAGCCTAATAAAGTTGGTATGAATGCTCTGGAGCATCCGCTCCACATCCACACCCATGATATCATCTCCTATTCCCCTCTGTTTGTGATGAGGGAAAACTTCAGGCCACTGTGGTCCCACATTTGCATGCATATGGTAGATGTCACTATGTATTGTCACCCAAAAATATGTCTTTTGATTCCATATAATTAGAAAACACAAAAAAATTAAGTAACTCAAAAATTTAAAGAGAGGGTCGAGATTCGTTACCTATGTCACCGTATGCTAATCCTAGTGGTAGTGGCATGTCCGGGTCCCCATGGAAATCTATCCTCGCATAGGGGTAGTCATCAATGGAAACTATCTGTCATCGCCACCACAGAAAGAAATCAACTAGATAGGGGTTGGACACCCTACCTCCCCCAGTTTGCACATCGCATCCACCCAACGCCGTTGGGCCGGATCTCGAACCCCATGGAGAGGAACGTCAACTCTAGGGATCAATCCTGAAACACGCTCGAAGAAAAACATGCTCAGTATGCTGCTGAAACTGAAGTTTTACACTCTGCCCATCTTACACTCACTGAGTTGATGTTTCATGTTGCTCAGTAGCGTAGTGCTCGAGTCATATACTGTGGGTCTCATGTACTCCACCGCATAGAACATCAGAGGCCGCCAGGCCTGGTGGAGTGAAGCCAAGCCTACTATCCTGCCCAGTGTCAGTAGGATGGCCTTTTGGCCCAGCACCTATATGGATTTAGTAGAGATCTGACTCCCCACCTTCTCCGTGTATGGATAGCAGTACACCACAATGTACTCATCTATAGTCAGGCCACCTCCGGGCCCGTGAGAACATAGGTTTTGTTAGTTTTTCAACATTCAAGCTAGCATTATGATCTTAGGATCTTTTAACTGAGAGAATAAAAAGCACAACAATAAAACATAAGCACAACACAAGAGACAAGAGACACAAATAATTTTCCTCGAGGAAACCATAAAGGAGAAAACCCCGCAACTTCCTCAGAGATAGAATCAACACAAAAGGTAAAACCGAAAAATAGTAAGATGATCTCCCGACAGCAGCAGTCTCTCTCTCTCACACTAAGAGAGCTTCTCCTCTCTCACTCATGTGCCCCAATGAGTGAGTGTGAGTGTTGCAAGTGAGATAAATAGAGATGCTCACTCTCTATTTATATTCTTTCGTTCACTTAAAGTGCACTCCAACATGTCGGCCTCACTTAACAATTACTTACTAGAGCCGACATCTCTAGGAGTGTCTAATAACCCTGGTGCCCAACCACTTATGGGGACTTTGCCTCCTCTAACCAATAGGAGGGTAACACAATGGTGGGGACTATTGCCTCGACTTACAATGACTCACCTAGGGTTGAATTCACTAGGATAGTCTAATAACCCAAGGGCCCCACAACTATGGGGACTTTAACCCTTGACCAATAGTAGGGTTACCCACAATGACTTGACATGAATTTATCATTATAGAAACTTCCTAGAATAATCATCGGGGTATGACATTACTCAAATACATCCCAGAATAAAAATCGGGTTACAATACATAAGAAATATGGATGAATACATTCTGAAGTTACAATTACATCAAAACTCCCTCTTAACTAGGAAGGTATTCTCTCGACACAATTTATTAGCACAAGTATTCTTCTTTGTATCATCTAGGTCATCATCAAGTTCTCATCATCTTCAAGTCATCTTTATCTCCAAGTCATCTTTCATTTGGATCTAAATCATCACTCGATCTAGATCATCGTCACTAGATCATACTCGATCTGGAACATCGTCACTGGATCATACTCGATCTGGAACATTGTCACTAGAATGGATCTAGATCATCTCTCGATCTGGATCATCATTGCTGGATCTGGATCATCACTCGATCTGGATCTCTTGGAGTCATCAGAACTGGATCTGGATCATAGCTCGATCTGGATCTCATCTAGTCATCATCATGTCTGTGCTATCTCGTCATAGGAAGTTCTACAGATCCAACCTTCTTTCATGCTGGTTGTAGGCCTAGCCATTAGGTAGGTCTTTTCCCAGCACTTACATTTGACCTACTCATCAGAAAGGCATGCCTAGCACTTACATCTAACCTACTCATTAGAAAGGCATTCCCAACACTCACATCTAATCATGTGGTAAACTACAATCACATCAGAAAGGCCCCACACTCACATCCGTCATGGAAGGAACTGAATCCTCTCACCATGATAGAATGGACTGCCCTTACATCTAACATGGAAGGAACTGAATCCTCTCACCATGATAGAATGGCCTGCACTTACATCGGCCATGGAAGGAACTGAATCCTCTCACCATGATGAAATGGCCCGCACTGTTACGGAGAGAAATTCCTATGGCTTGGGGTACCACAACAGACAGCTTGACTCTAGAAATCAATCTTTCCCAATATGCAATAGAAATAAAACATCTAACACTAAAGGATTAGACCTCGTACCTTATTCCAGACAGTTGAAGTAGATCCCCGTTGAGCTTTCCAATCTTCAGCTTGAATTGCTATAACACTTCCTCAACAACAAGTAAACAATATAAGCATAATATATATCATGGTGTTATTCTAGCATATATAATCAATAATGTAAAAGAATTTGACATAATCCCATGGATAAAATATTCATTCAAATACACATTATTGGATAGGAAAATATATTTCTATTAATATAAATCAGATATTACAAGATACAACCTCTGACGGCACGTCTGCGAACTGGAGAAACTGAATCCCCCACTTGGGCCTCCACCACTTCAATCCTCCATTTCTTGATAGAAATCTCACTAGCAAAAGGAAAGCTTGGGAAGAACACAAAATTTCTCCAAGGGAAAAAGGGATGCAGACTCAAGCATAAGTTTTGGAAACAATGGACTATAGTTTCATTGCTCTCAATTCTCTCTTATGCTTTCAATGTACCGAGGGGTTCCTTATATAGCTTTCAAAGGGATAATGAAAGTTTTAATCCATGTGATCTCAAGGCATATGGAAGGATAGGAGTCATATGAGTCAGATCCATGTCAAGGAAAACTCCAAAAGGATTTGGATTATTCACACATCTCGATGTACGTGGTTATAGGGGTTAAACCCACGTATGCACGCAACTATAGGGTTAAAATCCGCATATATCATTTTTCATATGTTTTTAGGGATGATCAAGGAAACATCAAAAGACAAAAATTATTCCATAGGGGCTAATGAGTCTGTGGCAGGACAGGGGAAGGCCATACAAAGTGTGATTCACCTAGAGTGGTGAAATCTGCTATAACACGCACTTACATCTGCCATGGAAGGAACTGAATCCTCTCACCATGATAGAAGGGCATGCACTCACATCTGACCTGGAAGGAACCAAATCCTCCGCCCTCATTAGAAAGGCCCCCAGTCCTATACTGAGCTACCTAGTAACGGACAAGGTGCCTCCACTCTCCTTGAGAGTGGTAGTTTCCCTTACATCTATCCTACTCGACAGAATGGACAACACTCACATATGACATGGGAGGAACCTAATCCTTTAGCCATGACAAAATGATTCAGCCCTTTCATTTGACCTACTCGTCAGAATGGCTCTCTCAGTCTCAAACTGAGTGTTTCTGGTAACTGACCAGGTACCTCCATTCCTAGAATGGCAATCAACACTCATATCTGACATGGACAGAACCAAATCCTCTCACCATGACAGAATGGCTCATCCCTTATATCTAACCTACTCGTCAGAATGGATATTAATCTTAGCACTCATATCTGACATGGAAGGAACTGAATCCTCTCACCATGACAGGATGGCTCAGACCTTACATCTGACCTACTCATCAGAATGGATTTGGGACCTATCACTTTCCCTTAGAGGAAACCTTGATATGGAGAACACCAAGCTTGTCCCTGAAGTACTCGAACTTCACTCTAGCTAATGGCTTCATCAACACATCAGCTATCTGTTCCTCTGTCACAACATACTAGAGCTTCACTGCTCCTCTTTGCACCATATCCCTGATATAGTGATACTTGATCTCGATGTGCTTCGACTTGTCATGGAACAATGGATTCTCTGACAACTTCACGCAACTCTGGTTGTCACAATGTATACACGTAACATCCATCTAGAGATCAAATAAATTAGACAGTAGATTCCTTATCCATACTGCCTCACAACTAGCTGAAAAAGATGCGACATACTCTGCTTCAGCTGTACTCAATGCCACACAGGATTGCTTCCTACTAAACCAAGAGATCATACCTGATCCCACACTGAGGAAACACTCTCAAGTGCTCTTCCTATTGTTGCCACTACCTGCCCAATATGAATCAACATAACCCTCCAGGTTAATCTTTTGATTCGCATCATACTTGAGCCCATAATCAACTATACCCCTCAGGTACCTCAGAATATGCTTTACAACAATCAAGTGAACATGTCTTAGATCTATCAGGAATTGGCTCAAGGTGTTCACAGCAAAGCAAATATTTGGTCTCGTGTTCATCAGATACATCAAGGACCCAATAATCTGACGATATATCGTAGCACCAACCATCTCTGATGAACCATCACTTAACAACTTTAGCCTTCGATGCCATAGGTGTGGTCATGTAGTCCATCATCCTAAACCTATTCAGGATCTCTACTACATACTTCCCTTGTCCACACCTCCATGCCTAGAAAATAGTGCATCGACACATAACAAGAGAATCACTGGTATTCTTCCTTCAATCTTGAAGCAAAGGTTGGAATCCTCTTTACTCTCAGTAAAGACTAGAGTCATCAGTAATATATCGATCCTGTCGTACCATGTCGAACCTCAGGATCTTCTACAGTCACTCCCTCTGAAGCGGAGCATCATACTCCCTCTGTCTTCCATACTCTATGCGCTGAAACATTCTGTACTGGAGTGACAAGTAGCTTCATGTGCTACTAATCTTCTCTGTATCCATCTAGGATCACTGGATACCAAGATCCTCTATCTTGAACCTTTTCAAAAGTTCTACTTGCACCCATCTGTGAGCTTTTCAACCTTGTATCAAAGGTTAATATCTTCATCAAGCTCCTCATATATGTGTTATCTCATGGGTGTCTTCTGATCTCGTACAAGGCCTTCTTTCATTTGCACACATGATTATTCCTATCATGTGTATCTCTAGTAGCTGAAAATGTCTCTTCGTAGTCTATGCCTCATGCTACGAATCTTGCCTTGTATCCCATGATGTTTCCATGCACTGCACTATGAACTTCTCTTCATGTATCGATACTTCATCCTAGACATCATTCTTCTTGAACTGGTCTTCCCTTTCTTCTTGGAAGATTCTGCATCAATGATGTCGCTGTATTGGTCATATTATTTTTATCTTTGAACTGTTGTCACTTGTTCTTTGGAACAAGTCTTCATTCTTCTTTTCTTGCAAGTGATTATGTATGCGGTATTTCCTACAAGTCAAATGCATTTGTATGGTTAGAAACATTTCATAAGGAATATTCATACTGGAAAATTCTTATGCATAAATATATGATCATGCAACTACTTTAGCCAATACAACATTCATCCATATCTCACTGAAACTTTCTAGATGCCTTCCATCTCTACCAGGACAACATTGAGATTGTGCACTAATCCAATATGTCAGCAAAGAGGTTTCATTCTAGATATGTAAAAATGGGGATTTGTATAGCACCATGAGATACTTACCCATCACATGCATATTAGAAGTATACTTTCATTAATACAAACATCCTATCATGCATAATACATCAAATGAATATAAACAAAATCATAACAAAACAATATCATGAAATGACAATTGAATACTTATCTTTATTTGTTTCATGGGTAGACTCCTTCTTGAGCCTTCAGCTTCATCGTCTTCTTCATTCATGATAGCATCATTTTTTTGTTTTTGTCCAAATGCTAAGGTGGATAAGAGGTGCTTCAAGAGTTGAGTTCTTCATATTCCTCATCACTTGAGGGATCTTCTTTGGATGGTGAGAGCTTGATCTTCAATTGCTCCCATCTTCTCTTCTCTTCTTATGAGTCGAGCTTCTTCTTCTTCCCAAATTCTATTGAAAGTAATCACTTCCTTCTGACACACATTCCTTGAATGAATGAATCCCATGATCTTGGGAGGCCATTCAAGGTGGCTATCATCGCTTCTGCATTCTTCACTTCTTCTTTTACCACTTCAAGTTGTTCTTTGATTTGAGAGACCCTTGTAAAGTATGACTGTATGGTCTCTGCATTCTGGATATTCACTTCCTTCAACTGGTTTCTTAAGGTCATATTCTGATTTATGTTCTTCCCTTCAAATATCTTGGTCAAGGAATCAAACATATTTGGTGTCTTTAAGTAATACATTTGTAGTACAAGTTGATTCGTGACTGAATCAACAATGATATTCTTGGCCTTGACCAAGTTCTTCTTGTGTAAGGCTTCTATCCTCATCTCCCTCTGAAACTGGAACCTCTCCACTCATGTAGGTGTCCCATTCATTTTCTTCAGAGAGATCATATACTTCCATTATTGGAAACTTCACCAAGCTTATCATCAAGCTGATGTGATAGATCACTTTGAAATGAGAACCTCGAATGAAAACAACAAAGGATTAGATCTTACCGATTTGAAGTGTCCGTCTTGGTTCTGGAGCTGGCTGATAAAGGGTTCGTAACAGAAACCCTAATTTTCAAAACTTGGAATCTTTCAGATATGATTGGATAGATATATATATCTCTACAAATGGAGCTGTCCAATGTACTCCTTTTCTGAAAACAGTGGAGGTAAGCCCCCGTAACAAGAAGCCCTAGTTTTCCAATTTCTTCTGCAAAAATTCTTGTTACTGTTTCTATGATATCTCCAAAATAAATGCTCTTCTATGTCTGAAATTTCTCAACGAGGTAACATAGCATGTCCCTGATCCAACACCATTGGTTTCATCAGAATTGGTTTAACCCATTGGGAGTTATGATCCTTTTCCCATGGTGACCTGTTATATGACTGTTCAGAATAGGGAAGTTATACAGCCTACCATGTGTCATTGATTCATCTTCTGAGTCTGATCTTCAGAAAACAAAAAGTACAGTCAGTTCCCTTTCTGAAATTTTTTTAGGAATTCCATTTGGACCTCCGTAACCCAAGCTATTGCAATTCTCCCAAGGTGTCCTGTTTAGGGATGAATTCTGGAAGAGGCTGGAACCCTAACTTGGAGGGATAATATCGCCCAAAATATAGTGAATATGAGGTGGAATTTTGGATACAATTTTCATCATGATTTTATATTATTCCCTTGCAATTTTCATCTCCTGAGACATTTCCAATATTGGGATATAATGAATGTACCAAAACATAGCAGTTTTAGTATTTAGGGTTTTTCTAGCGCAAGGTCAATGTAGGGTTTGAATTTCCTAGAGTTTCACCCAACCAAATTTCTTGATCTAGGTCTCTAAACTTTGGTTTTGATGAGGCGAAAAATACTATGCTGGAATCACTCAAAAATTCCTCTTTTGTAGAAAGCCCTAATTTCTGCATCAAAAACTGAAAATGCTCGGAATCGAATTATGCTTCGACCGAAAGATGCGCCCTTCAATGGAGAGTTAGCCTAGCATACTTTTACTAATGGATTGTGGAGAGAGACCCACAAAGTAAGAATCCATAGCTTCTGTAGCTTCATAGTGTCTTGTTCTCAGGTTATCTCTGATACCATGTTAGTTTTTCATCATTCAAGCTAGCATTATGATCTTAGGATCTTTTAACTGAGAGAATAACAACCACAACAATAAAACATAAGCACAACACAAGAGACAAGAGACACAAAGAGTTATCTTCAGGGAAACCATAAAGGATAAAAACCTGAAACTTCCTCAAAGATAGAATCAACATAAAAGGTAAAACTAGAAAATAGTAAGATGATCTCCCGACAGCAACAGTCTCTCTCTCTCTCACTGAGAGAGCTTCTCCTCTCTCACTCATGCGCTCCAATGAGTGAGTGTGAGTGTTGCACGTGAGATAAATAGAGAGGCTCACTCTCTATTTATATTCTTTTGTTCACTTGAAGTGCACTCCAACATGTCAGCCTCACTTAACAATTACTTACTAGAGTTGACATATCTAGGAGTGTCTAATAACCCTAGTGCCCCACCACTTGTGGGGACTTTGCCTCCTCCGACCAATAGGAGGGTAACACAATGGTGGGGACTATTGCACCGACTTACAATGACTCACCTAGGGTCGACTTCACTAGGATAGTCTAATAACCCAAGGGCCCCACAACTGTGGGGACTTTAACCCTTAACCAATAGGAGGGTTACCCACAATGACTTGACATGAATTTCTCATTATAGAAACTTCCCGAAATAAACATCGAGGTATGACATGACTCAAATACATCTTAGAATGAACATCAGGTTACAATACATAATAAATACAGATGAATACATTCCAAAGTTACAATTACATCAACAGGTTCACTACTCCCCCCCGTCGGGAAAGTTGAGCAATAAAGTATATGTCCTCCACCTCTATGGTGAGGGACATCCCATCTATCTGGAATGATTCTGAGTCTAGATCCCAGTAATCCACCAGCATCTGCAATAGTCCTGGTTTGGCCCTCAAGCCACCAAGACACCAAAATTTGTAGAGCCCACATGCACGTAGCGCTTGTTGAGCCATTAGATCGTCCCTTACTACCTCTTCTACCTCACCATGTTCACGTTCTCTCCATCCTAGGACCATTCTACACAAAAAATTGGAACTTTACCCATTAGAGCACTTAAAAAACCTCGTCTGTGGCTGCATACATGATTGTTTTCCAAATAGCCATGTATGTACGCGACTGTGTGGGTATTTTCTGCATATATCCAGCCCTATACGTGGAAAAACCATCAATTTTCACATGGGCCACAACGCCTATTTTAGAATGGCCTAGAAATCCAAAATCACCATGGAATTTGACAAAAATTATATCAAAATGGAAGAGTAGAGCATGGGTAAGTACTTGGAAGAAACAGTAGTGGATTCTTCCAGCTGGATCTCCTCGAATTCGCTTTTGAAAATCTGAGCTCAATTGGGTAAAAATTTCAAATGTTTTATAATGTTTTGAATTTTTACTATTTATAGAAATTTTTCAAAATTTTGAAATTTTTTACCCCCTTTCCTATAGTTTGCACTATTTCTAATCATTCTAGACCATTTTTGACCTAATTTATGATGTAGGAGACCTTTTTGAGTGTCGTTTCAGCCGTTGGATTGACTCGTTCTTGCCGATCTCAGGTATCATGTCTAAACTAGCATATAGAGTAGGTTTCATCACCGTTTGCATTTTGCATGACCCTATGACCATTTCATTATCGCCTTAGGTACGAACCCACTTGATTGTGTCACAGAACCATCTTGTTGTTTTAGAAGTGGCATGATATGAGTGGTAGAGCTTGACCTTACATGGGTACCCTAGTTAGTTCCTTATTTGCATTTGGTGCCCATGTTGACATTTTGTCCCTTAGGGTGTGGGAGTCCATTGTATAGTATTGCCATGAAATTTCGCAAGAGCCTCATACTCCTCTTAATATTTTTCTGGCCTATTGCCCTCAGGACTCCCTTATGTCAAGTTGTAATTGCATTATCATGAGATTTTCCTGCCTTATTGAGCTTTATGTCAGCTTCCCTGACATTGAGTTTCAGCCATATAGCCCGCGCTTGTCTCATGTCTAACCATGCAGAGCCATTTTATATATCCTTTGTAGCTTGATTCGCTATTTTTACCTGGATGGTATTTTCCCCCGAGTGTCGCTATCCTACACATGTATCCTTTCATTGAGCATAGGTATGTTCAACTGCTCGGAACTAGTTTGTTTTCCCCTATGACACTCATCTCCACCTAGTTTGTAACTATAAAGCAGTTTTATTCTTTTTCAAGCTTTTTAAATATTTGAAAAAGTCCAAAAAAATAAAAAAACCAAAAAATTCGGACAAGGAAAGATGTTATCATTGGCAGCTGTCGAGTTGTGTTGCCTTCGAATAGAGCACTATATATCACATCTGTTGGTTGGGTTTATAGTTTGAATTTAGGAGTTGTACTCATTTATCTGAGCTTATCTCCACCGACTGGTTAAGCTTTTAGTCCCCATGGAGCCTCTGTAGATGACTCTTGTGTCGCAGAGATTTCCGAGTTATATATATTGAGTATATGCTGCCTTTATGTAAGTCACCATATGTCGTTATGCTCTTGTTCGAAGGAAGTTGAAACTTGAGTCGGCCATTCATCAGTTATCTTGACTTTGCATGTCGGCCATTCCCGGTACAGTTACTGGTTTATGCACCTTATGATCGAGTCCTTCCACATTATACAACTTTGCTGAGTACCTCATGTTGGATGATGGGGGATGCCTTAATTCCCTCCTTCCAGCGGATTTCATCCCATCGACTTCAGATCATTTATTTTGGGATTGGAATCTAGAGTCATTTTTGAATGCCTTGAGACTTGCAGTCATCAGTGGCAGGTTCTCTCGCCATCGACAGTCTTTGGGAATACATCAATGTCCCCTCATCGATGGATCCTCTCAAGTGTTCGACCTCAACAAATCTATTCGCACTTGTTAGGTTGCACTTGTTAGGTTTCACTCTAGTACCTTGATTCCCATTTTCATTAACGGTGGGTGATCTCACATCTATTAACGGTATACGTCAATGACCGGTAATCAGACGATGGACTACTATGTTCGACCTCGACGCCTCTATTCACATAGTAGGACATATACTCGTAGCGGTTTGTGTAGAATACTTTCCAGATTGGTGGCATCTCTAATATTAAGCAGCACTTGATTGTGCCAGTGTTCATGAGATGTCATCTCTCGTGACTTGATTCCAGTATATGTCAGACATTTCCATCTATTATGGATATTTTGATCCATTGTATATCTTCAGCTATTATGGAGATCATGATCCTTCGTATATCATCATCATGGAGATTCCAATCTATGTATATTGTACGTGGTAATGACCACTTATGTGATATCTTGTATCATGCCTATTCATGGCCATTGTACTCTTATGTATCTAGGACTGCTATATGTAATTGTAGTTATGTGCAGAGTTGTATCATTGTACTATTCTGATTGGGTGGCTGGTATTCCATTTGGGATCCTTCATCACTCCACTTCTGGGATGGAATTATAATGTATTTTGTTCATCGTATGACCCCTGTGACCTCACACATTAGGGGGCATCTGTTATAGCTGATTTTACCACTTCAGGTGAATCACACTTGTATGGCCTTCCCTTATCCCTCTGCAGACTCCTTAGACCCCTTGGACCATTTTTTGTCCTTTGAAGTTTCCTTGACCATCCCTAAAAATATGTGAAAATTAATACACACGACTTTTAAACCCCTAATCGCGTATATACGTGGGTTTGACCTCTAAAACCACATACATTGGGAGGTGTGCATAATCCAAATCCTTTTGGAGTTTTCCTTGACATGGATCTGACTCACTTGACTCCCGGCCTTCCATATGCCTTGAGATCGCTCGGATTCGACCTTTCATTACCCCTTTGAAAAGCTACATGAGGAACTCTTTGGTACATTGAAGGCATATGAGACAATTGAGAGCAAAGAAACTATAGTCCATTGTTGATGGAACTTGTGCTTGAGTCTGCATCTGTTTGTGCCTTGGAGCACTTTTGTGTTCTTCCCAAGCTTTCCTTTTACTTGTGAGCTTGATATCGAGAGATGGAGGATTGAGGTGGTGGAGGCCGAAGTGGGGGATTCAATTTCTTTGATTCGAAGACATGCTGATAGAGGTTGTATCCATTGTAATATCTGATTTTATATTAATAGAAATATCTTTTCCTATCCAATAATGTATGTTTGAATGAATATTTCATCCATGGGTGATTTCAAATGCTTATACATTGTTGATTATATATGGTAGAATATATAGTATGCTTGTCTGGTTTACTTGTTGTTGAGGAAGTGATTTATCAATTCAAGCTGAAGTTGGAAATCTCAACGGGGATCTACTTCAACCGTATGGAGTAAGGTACAAGGTCTGATCCTTTAGTGTTAGATACTTAATTTCTATTGCATGTTGGAAAGGATTGATTTCTGGAGTCAAGCTATCTATCTTTTGCGACTGCGTCTTTGTCTTTTGGCCTTCTTCGATGGGGAACTTTGTGACTTCTCTTTTGATGGCTTCAGCTCGTGTAAGCCTACCTTATTCATGTGATTCTATATCCTACTCCTTTTCCCTAAGGAGGACCTTGCGATCCGGAGCTCTGTCGCGGTCGCGTGATGAATGGTATATACATCGAAAAATGCTAGTTTGGAAAAATCTAGCATTATTGTCCCATTCCCTTGATCACCACATTGTATTCCTCCATACCTTACTCCAGTGCTTTCGCCTATAATTCAAGATTGAGGGGTGGCAACAATAGTGGTGCGACTGATGTATCCCCAGGATCAATGCCATATGCTCAGCCTTGAAATTAGTTTTTACTTCGTTAATGGCCTCTATGAGCTTATTGATGTGCTCAATGATTTTGTTGGCCACTTGCATCTGTGGTGTACTTAGACCCTCAAAACTGGTCTTCGACACTTCTATGACAATGTCTGTAATAAATCCCATATCCTCCTTGTCTAAGCTGATTGTATGAGTTGTTTTGTCATATTTTTGCTTCTTTTGTGCATGCGTGCACTTTTGTTCCTATTCTTTCTACTTGGTTCACACATCCTCATCAATTGGTGTGTCTTCTCCATCATTGTTTTATGGGTTGTGCTCACTATCATTATCTCCATCGTCTTCTTCCTTCGACTTTTTTCCTAGCCCATCACCCCATTCATTATTTAGGTCATCTTCATGGACATTTCCTTGGCTCTCGCCTTGGCCATTTCCCTAATTTCCTTCCTGGTCCATATGTACATTTACCAGGATGCGCCATTCTATAGGACACTCCTAGATAACTGTTTACACATCTTCATCAGTAATCATAAACCTTGATAGGAGCTCCTGCTTGGTCGGGTCCTACCATGGTTCCAAAATAAAGTCATGGACACCATCCTGAAAGTTTACGAAAGTGGAATATTTATGCACTATCATAGCTCTTAATATGTGTTGTTTCTTTATTACATAACTCAATGCTTCTCCCTGCAGAAAGAACACAATGTTATTTTACTTCTGCCAGATCCTTTCACCCTTATCCTATGAGAGGTTCTAGTACTTTGCACCAAGGAAAAGCACTGGGAAATCCAACGGCTGATAAGTTGATGGGTTGGACCAAAGAATAAAGGAAATAAAAATGACATATAGGATTTTAGCTTTATCATCCTCTTGTGCCTGCTTCACCTCGTCTATCAGCTCATTGAACAAGTATTGCAACCAGTTTAAGATCACGCCCGTTGCGCACTGATCTGCAATTTCTACCATTCCAGTGATGCACTCACTAGACCTCATCTTGCGCAGCAGCTTGCAAGACAGTATTTTTGCAGCGAACATCACTGGGTTGTGATCTATAGCGGAAATGAGGAATCCTCTACCTACGCATTATAGGTCATATTTCTGCTTCATTTTTTTGTATCTTTGTTTCAACGTAGATATGGTGTATGTTTGTCTCCTTGAAATGGAAGACCTATTATGTTTGAAATGAGATTGACGTCCACAACATAGCTTTAGTTAAGCCATAAGTATCTTTCGTGAAAACAAACCAGGATTTGTTGCACATATGTACTTACTTTCATGATCCAACCAAAGTGCTACATAAGTAGCAAGTTTGATTAGGCCCGCACTTTTAATACCTCATGCCCACTCCATTGTGAATACCAACTGCGGCTCAGGTGGCATGGCTGAAAGTGTGACCATGTAATTTTCCTCTCCATAACCACCTACTTGCGAGTATCAATATCCTCAAACTGCACCTTTACCAGTTTAGGAATGATGTTCATCAACATAGGTACATCAATAGGGATCCGGGGTGTCTCTAAGGAAGAGCGCGCTTTCGTTGGAAACTTCACTTCCTGCACCTCTGCTCTCGGCCGAACATACTTTGGTAATAGGTTGTTCTCTTTGATGGTGGCACCGACGTCTCTTCATGGTGGTAATTCTGGTGCTTCCTCTTTGGGTATGTCCTCAAGGGGTATATCCTGAGTGGAGTTTTGATTCTTTGACCTGACCTGAGGCCGTGAAGATTCTGGAATGTCCCTATCTGACACAAGGGTCACGTACCTAGAACCAAGATGTTGATGGGTGCATTTATAGGTGGATTTTGAGTTGGGGCCACTATAGGGTCTGAACTAGAGGCTGAAGAAAGGGACAGAGAAGGGGCCGAAATAGACTTAGGAGTGGTTTGTGGCCTTGGTCGCACCATTGTTTCTGGTTCTTCTTCACATTGCTGAACCACTGGTGACGTGATATATTCAAAAATCAAGCACGATGATTAGAGGGTAATGTCTGATTTCTCACATGTGCTGAAAATCTCAATAACCACGAGTTTCATCTCTCTCACTCACAAGCTATGGTTTTGTCTTGCTCTTTTTGTGCATGCTAAAGGATTCTTGTCGATGAAGTATGATACTTATAGGGGTGTACTCATCATGCATGTGATCATTTGATGCGAGATCAATGTCTTGTTGGTCATATGGGATTCTCACTTGACACAGTCCAACATTAATTCATGTACTCCATTTCTGATCTGTACTTGTCAGGACAGTTATGATAGTTATGGCGGAGACGACTAATGGGACCAAAAAGCACACCACCATTTTTCTCGTACTTTTTTGAATTAATGATGCTTTACTATTGTATACACCTCAATATGTCTGTGTATCCATGCATTTAATGACATCCAACCTATCATTCCCTCTCTTATTACATTTTGGCATACCCTTGTCGCAGACAGGCTACAAAAAAATTTCCTTTCCTCTTTTCTCTCTTTTTTTAAACCTTCTTCTTACCTTACTATTACAGCTGATTTTACCACTCCAGGTGAATCACACTTGTATGGACTTTCCCCTGTCCCTCTGTAGACTCCTTAGACCCCTTGGACCATCTTTTGTCCTTTGATGTTTCCTTTACCATCCCTAAAAACATGTGAAAAATGATACACGTGACTTTTAAACCCTTAGTCGCGTATATACGCGGGTTTGACCCCTAAAAACACGTACATCGGGATGTGTACAAAATCCAAATCCTTTTGGAGTTTTCCTTGACATGGATCCGACTCACTTGACTCCTAGCCTTCCCTATTCCTTGAGATCGCTCGGATTCGACCTTTCATTACCCCTTTGAAAATCTATATAAGGAACTCTATGGTACATTAAAGGCATATGAGAGAATTAAGAGAAAAGAAACTATAGTCCATTGTTGCCGAAACTTATGCTTGAGTCTGCATCCCTATGTCCCTTGGAGAACTTTTGTGTCCCTCCCAAGCTTTCATTTTTCTTCTGAGCTTGCTATCGAGAGATAGAGGATTGAGGTGGTGGAGGACCAAGTGGGGGATTCAGTTTCTCCGATTCACAGACGTGCCGATAAAAGGTTGTATTAATTGTAATCTCTGATTTATATTAATAGAAATATCTTTTCCTATCCAATAATGTATGTTTGAATGAATATTTTATCCATGGGATGTTTTCAAATGCTTATACATTGTTGATTATATATGCTAGAATAGATCTAACACCATGATATATAGTATGCTTGTATTGTTTACTTGTTGTTGAGGAAGTAATCTATCAATTCAAGATGAAGTTGGAAAGCTCAACGAGGATCTACTTCAACTGTCCGGAATACGGTACGAGGTCTGATCCTTTAGTGTTAGGTGTTTAATTTCTATTGCATATTGGAAAGGATTGATTTCTTGAGTCAAGCTGTCTATTGTGGTACCCGAAGCCATGGAAATTTCTCTTCGTAATAGAATTGGAGACTCCACTGGGGAATTACTAGTAGTTGTCCTTTGGGGGTTTTCTATCGGCATTCAATGACTTTGAATTTCTCTTTCTCTCTTGTTTCTGTGTCGGGTTTGGGGGCATGTTTTCCTGGTAGTGTCTGATTGGTGTGAAGTTTGTCTCAGCTTGTCCGTTTCCCTTGATTTTTATGCACCTTTCTTCCTGTATGTGAGTTTTTAACTCACAGTCGCGTATACATGTGGGTTTCTCTTCGATTTCCACGGTATACACGCGAGTTTACTGCAAACAATCTCGTATACCCTTATTTTTTCCTTTTAGTGGAAATTAAATGGTTGCTGGGTGAGTTGTGATGATTGCAGAGTCTCCTTTGATACTGCCAGAGTCTGTATACACCTTTGTTTCTGACAAGAGACGTTTTGTTTATGGTAATTTTTTTTTTAGGAAGGTTCTTGTCATGGCATTTTCTATTTTTTTGTTTTGGATTAGTGCATTAGATTTCTTTTACCTTAGTGCTTTGCTTGAGTGTGCTTCAGTGTGCTTGCAGAGTCTAAGGGTTGTAGAATCATTCTTTTGCTTTTTGTATCTCATTTTATTTCAAAAAATACAAAAATATTTGCTTATCACCATGCATTGCATTTTGCATTTTGCATAGTACTTGCACTAGATTTTCTTTGGTGTATTAGTTAGGATTTCATATAGGAAAGCTTGCATTCATCATTTGAAGAAAAATTGTGCATTTCACGTAGTGGCATACCCTGTTTTCATGGACACAATGCATTTGCATTGATTGTTAGGTGTGCATTTTACTTCATGTTGTGTCAAAACACCATTAGTTGCACGGCCATATCCCTCTTTTTAGTAATAAAGCCAATTAAAACCAACGCTTAATTAAAATGAACTACACTCTTTTCTTTTATAGGCTACACCAACAAGCTTAGGTTTTAGGGCCTTGGAATAGTTCATTGTGAGAAAATTCTCCAAGACCACTAAACAATAACATGTATGTGTCTGTCCAGGTGAGTGTGTGAAATCATTGGTATAACCAGTGTTTATCAGGATCCTCCTCTCAAAAGGTAGTTAAGCATGAGGAAGTGTGAGCGGTTATTGATTGGGATGACCCCTAGTCATAACTGAGTAGCATCGGAGATATTTCCAGGATTGTATTCGTATCTGGGGGCTCTTTCGAGAGTTTCAGGATTTGCTACCCTGCCCATATGGTTATTCCCACCTACGACTGTCTGCTTGAGCATTGATTATATTGAGGTGACCTTAGTGGACTTACCTAGGATATCGAGGGGGTACTTTGTTGGGGCTATTCTATGAGTTTCCCGGCCAGGTTGGGGTCAGACAACACAGTCGCTTTATGTGTTGAAGCTGAGGGCCACAATAATTGGTTACGCACCTCCACTTGTTATGTTTGGGAGTCTCAAGCGTCTCCTAGGTGAGACATACCCACTTCATTCGAGAGCTCACTTATCCTACCCTTGATTTCTTGCATTTGGATTTATATTTTATTGGTGATTGCTCTATGCACGATAACTTGCCTAGGGTTTGCGTAGATAGAGAGTCTTTTGTATTTTTTGAGTCATTGTGGATTTGGGTGCGGCTCCTCGTTGTTCTCATCGTTTAGCAGGAATTCCACCTTCTACATCTCCTCCTCCTTTGGGAGAGAGACATAGACAGTCCAGGCAGACTACTTCGCACATTGATTCACACACCATGGGAGACCATATAAAAGGTATTTCTGAACCACCTTCTCCCATTCGAGTGGAAGATGGGGAGTTTACTCCTACCTGTGATCCTTCACCCGACTTGGCTAAGTTTGGTCCTGCAATTTATGAGATAGGAACATTTCATGATAGACCCTCTCACTCTAGGGTTGATTCCCCATTGATGCATTACCAGTATGGAATGCTGGAGGATGCTGAGACTCATTTTGAACCCACAAGCACTAGTTATGGTAGTTATGGTATGTCTAGTTTTCCCACACATGATTTGGCATTTCATGTCGAATCTAAGTTTGAACCTAACACTATGCCTGGGGGCACTCTCATTCCTTACCATGTGAGAGGTTTGGGAGCACTAGTCACATTGCACCTTCCATCCCGGTGGTGGAAGTTACATCACATATTCCTCCTAGGTCTAGGGTTAGTGATCCTATTAGGATACCAGATCCAATACGAGTGAATATAGGGTATAGTACATACTTGATTACACAGATCAATTCATCCTCTATCCCTAGTTCTTCGAATGTTCACCCTCCACCTCATTCATGTGGTCCTTCGGGCCGGAACGTTGCTACGTGTCATGTCTGTATTGTGGTTACTAGACCGGTTGTGTCTCAACTTCATGTACCACCCATTTTTTCGGGAGGTCATGTTCATACTTCTAGTGGTCATATTCCTACTTCCGAAATGTATATTCCTACTTCCAGAGCATATGTTCCTACTTACAGAGTGTCTCATGGGACATCTCATGCGATGACTTATGGACCCTATTATGGGACACAGTATGGACAGGGTTCTTCACCTTATGGGGGCATGTATCAACAACCTGCTTACTCCAAAAATTATGACTTTGTAGCTCCTAATAGTCAGGTTCCACCACACTATGGTGCTTCCATGCCACCTTATACAGGTCAAACGGGAGGAGGGCACTATGGCCAAGGCCATGGTGGTAATCAGACCTATGTGAATCAAAACTATCAGGGAGTGGTCCATCGACCTCATCATCCTAGGCTCCCTTTCCTCAGGACGCTGAATCTTCCTGACTTCTCAATATTAAGGAACGATCCTGTAGCTCATGACCTGGCTTGGCCGGCTTTACCTGCTAAGCTTCCCTCGGAAATACCTAAGTTCAAGAAAAAACTGGGAGAGGATCCAAGTGAACATGTTACTACCTTTCACCTATGGTGCTCTTCAAATTCCTTACACTAGGACTCCATCCATTTAAGGCTATTTCAACGCACCTTTACAGGGCTGTCGCGAAATGGTATATAGAGCTACCTAGGGGGCATTCGCTTTGTTCGATGACCTAGTGATGAATTTTCTTAATCACTTCCAGCTACTAGTGCGTTATGACATTGGTACTGAACTCTTTTCAACATTTTGATAGGATAAAGCCACACATATCTCAGATCATATCCAAGAGTGGCGTAGATGGAAGAGGTTAATTAAAGCTTTTATACCTCCGAAATTCCTCCTCGAATGGTTCCTTAAGTCGTTATTGCCATATATAGTGAAGGATGTTTCTGCATCCAGAGTGTAGAATGAGGAACAAGAGATTTTTAGGGAATAGGAACTGGACTTGATTTATGCTAAGTCCAGCTTGTTATATGAGATTATTCCCAACGTTCCGCGTTCTAGTTTCGACCCCAAAGTCAAACCTGGACCTCATGCCGGTGGCATTGTTGGTTGTGCAAGTGCTAAAATTGTGGATTCAGTTACAAAACAAGTTATTCAATTGTCTATCAACCAATATGCTTCAGGACAAGCCACGACTTCATCTCAACTCGCCCAAATGGCGAGTGTACTTTTAGTGGAATCGTTGGACCATAAGGGTAACCAGTAGCCCGGATGGAATAGAAAGAAGGGTAAGAATAATCGTAAGGGTGGGAATAAGAATGAGAATGCTAATAATAATGACAAGAACTCATGTAATGCTAGGGGGAAAAGTAAGCTAAACATAAGGTTAAGTTCCCTTGCAAGTTATGTAAGGACAATCACCTAGCTTACTTGTGCCCTCATGTCGATGAAGCCTCGCGATTCTTGGCACAGGGCCCAGCTATGCTATTAACCCTTTACCTCACAATCAAAATATGAACTTGAGGACCCATGATCAGTCTGGTAGTGATCAAGATCCACCGAAGGGTATTCATAATGGTTGCATTAACATGCTATGTGCTGCGAAAGTTATGGCCCGTGCAAAGGACTATGGTTCATCACAACCCAGCCTAGGTAACGAACCTAATACACCAGGGTCTCCTTTGCATATTGAGAAACCTATAGATAAACTTGAAGCTGCACCTCGCATTCCTAAGGGAGTCCTCAAGCTTTCAGGGCACAATCCTAATGCCCGAGCCTCCCATAATTATTCAGTTTTCAAGGATTTGGGCCATAATCCTTGTGCGATGTCTGCATTGGAAGTGCTTCAGAGTTGTCCTTCGCAAAGGAAGGATTTGATTTCTACCCTTGGTGTGAATGATGATGATTCTTCCTCCATGATTAAATTTGAAACCACAGGACTTCAGCCTCGCTTGCCTTACTATGTGTCTCTTTTGATTCACATAGAATTTCTTAATATGACCGTCAAGCGCACTGTGATTGATGAAGGCTCTACCGCTTCTGTGATGTCTTTATCATGTTGGAAGGGTTTAGGTTCCTTTGAGCTGTCTAAATCAGCGACCATGTTAACTGCGTTCTATGGGAGATCATTTAGGCCGTACGACATCCTTCCTTCCCTTAAAGTCAGTTTGGGAGGGAAGATCGTTGCGATAGAGGTCGAGGTGGTTGATGCGCCCCTTGACTACAATATCTTGCTGGGTAGGAATTGGATGTACAGTATGCAAGCCATTGCTTCTTCCCTATTTCACATTGTGTGCTTTCCATTTAACAGGAATATAGTCACGATTGATCAAACGACATTGAAGAATTCATCTGTTACAGCATCTTCGGGAGCTTCGATCCCAATCATTGAACCCTCTCAGCCGACAACTGGGAGTGTGGGTGTAGGCATGTATTCATACCTCATGGGAATATTTAGTTGTCCTACACCGATCCTTATGATAGGGTCTAGTTTCGGTGAGGCTTCTACATCTATGAGATCGGTGTCTTTTCGCACGAGTCATATGGAGGATCCTTGGATTCTTCCTACACCAAGAACTCTGAGTGAGCCCATCGTGACGAACGTACTGTTTCCTACAACTATGATTGCTTATCAAGATAATCTTGAGTGTGTTGTAGAGCCCAGTCCTTCCTCTTCATGGATAGAGGAGGATGAACCTTATGTGCTGTCACCATGGGCAATGCAGTCTTCTCACACATGCGACTGCCTTGATACTATTTTCCCTTCAGATGAAGCAATTATTGAGGCCATGTAGGGAGTTGAGTCACCATGGGAGGAACTCCATCATAGATCTTACTTTCTTCCTGAGCTTGACCGCTTGGAGCATGAAGAATTTAGGGTGGTTCTTAGTGAGAGATTTGGTAGTCCTATGGTTCCATTAAGCTCTCCTGGTCCAATGGCTAATGGAAACATGGCGAACATATCTTCAACGATTCCTATCAATATCTCTCACGATCCTGGCAGGCTAGAGAATGTCTATGTTGGGGCAGAATGTTCCCATGCTGAGATTCAAGAATACACCGAGCTATTTAAATAATTCCATGATATCTTTGTTTGGTATTACGATGAAATGCCAGGTATCGACCCTCGTATTGTCGAACAGGACATTAATACTTATCTTAATGCTAAGCCTGTTCGACAATGCTTGCATGCAGTGAATCCTAGGAAAGCACCCACAATTAAGGCAGAGATAGAGAAACTGTTGAAAGCCAGTTTTGTCTATCTCGTTCCCTTGATAGAGTGGGTTTCAAACCCCATTCCAGTGGATAAGAAGTAGGGAGCGATCCGCATATGTACCGATTTCCCTGATTTGAATCATGCCTGTCCTAAGGACAATTTCCCCACACCATTATTGATAAGATTTTGGATTACTGTGCGGGTAGCGATGTTTTTTCCTTTATGGACGGCTTCTATGGATATAATTAGATACAAATTAAACCTGAGGACCAACATAAGACTACATTTATTTGTCCTTGGAGAACGTTTGCATATCGGAAGATTCCTTTTGACCTTAAGAAAGCCGAAGCTACTTTTTAGTGGGCAATGACCTTGATCTTCCATGATCTCAAGTCAATTATCAAAGTATTTTTGGATGACCTTGCTTCTCATTCTCGTAGGAGAATGCATCATTCCTATCACTTGTGATTGGTATTTGAAAGGTGCCACCATTATTTGGTTAGGTTAAATCCTTATAAGTGCATCTTTTGTGTGAATTTAGGTCGCTTTTTAGGATTCATCATTTCTAAAGAGGGTATAAAAGTCAACCCTTTGAAGGTTGAGGAAATACTTCAGTTGTCTCCCCTGAAGAATATTCATCATATTCAATGTTTGCAAGGCATGGCAAACTTCTTACAGAGATTTGTTGTCAATTTTTCCAATTTGACTAGAGGATTCATGCATATATTGAAGAAGGACACCACCTTTTGTTGGGATGAGTGAGCCCAGGAGTCCTTTGATGCACTTAAGCGAGCCCTAGCATCGGCCCCTGTGATTAGTCCCCCAGAGTATAGCCATGATTTTCTGTTTTATGTGGCCGTGTCCATGGAGACGATTAGTATGGTTTTGGTTCAAGAGGATGAGGAGCTCCAAGAGCATGTCATATACTATCTGAGATGGAACCTTATTGACGAAGAGATTCATTATTCTCATGTTGAGATGCTCGCTTTAGCGATCGTACATGCGGTTCAACGGTTGAGACATTATATTATCCTTCGCCAGACCTTGGTTGTAGCCCATGTCAATCCGTTTCAATTCGTCCTCACTCGAAGGATGATTGGGGGAAAATATAATAAATGGATTGTCATCCTGCAAGAATTCAATCTCGAATTTGTTTCGGAAAAATCGAAGAAGTATTTAATTTTTGCAGAGCTTATATCGGATTTCCCAAGTGAGGCCGAGGAGTTGGTTTGTGAAGATACATTTGTTGATGAACACATCTTATTAATCTCAACTTTAGACCCATGGTATGGGTATATCATTATATATTTAAAAACATTGAAGGTCCCTACTCACCTCTCACAAGATGAACGATGACGATTATGTTGCGTGTCTAAGAACTACCTCATAGTGGATAACACTTTGTATCATTGTGGGGTATATTCCATTTTACAATGTTGTTTAACTCATGAAGAGGCTGAGGTAGTGCTAAATGATTTCCACAGAGGGGAATGTGGTGGTCATTTATACGGGCTTTCTATATCCCAAAATATCTTAAGAGCGAGTTATTTCTGGCCATTGATCTTTAAGGATTGTGTAGATGGGTTCAAGAGGTGCCACCCTTGCTAGGTGTTCACATGTAATATGTGCTTGAAACCTGCCCCATTAAATCCCATTATCACTGTCGGTTCCTTCACTAAGTGGGGGCTTGATTTTATGGATTGAAACCCAACTTCGGTTGGGGGGCATCATCATATCATAGTGGCTGTTGATTACTTCACAAAATGGGCTGAGGCTATGCCTACAGTTAAATCCGGTAGTGAGACAGCTGCCCACTTCATATTCAACCAGATTATTACTTGGTTTAGAATTCTGAAAGAGCTTGTCACTAACCATGGCTCGCACTTTCAGAATCGTATGATGGAAGAGTTGGCATCAAAGTTAGGGTACAAGCAAGAGCATTCCTCCTCTTACTACCCTCAAGCGAATGGAAAGGTAGAAGCAGTGAATAAATCACTTAAAATCCATTCTCCAACAAACCATCTCATAGAGCAAGAATAATTGGAACATCATGTTATATCCTGCTTTGTGGGCATATAGAACAGCTGTTAAGACTGCCACGGGTTTTTCTCCATATGCATTCTTTCCTACAAGTCAAATGCATTTTTATGGTTAGAAACATTTCATAAGGAATATTCATACTGGAAAATTCTTATGCATAAATATATGATCATGCAACTACTTTAGCCAATACAACATTCATCCATATCTCATTGAAACTTTCTAGATGCCTTCCATCTCTACGAGGACAACATTGAGATTGTGCACTAATCCAATATGTCAGCAAAGAGGTTTCATTCTAGATATGTAGCAATGGGGAGTTGTATAGCACCATGAGATACTTACCCATCACATGCATATTAGTAGTATAATGTCGTTAATGCAAACATCCTATCATGCATCATACATCTACTGAATATAAACAAAAGCATAACAAAACAATATCATGAAATGAAAATTGAATACTTATCTTTATTTGTTTCATGGGTAGACTCCTTCTTGAGCATTCAACTTCATCGTCTTCTTCATTCATGATAGCATCATTTTTTATTATTATCCAAATGCTAAGGTGGATAAGAGGTGCTTCAAGAGTTGAGTTATTCATATTCCTCATCACTTGAGGGATCTTCTTTGGATGGTGAGAGCTTGATCTTCAATTTCTCCCATCTTCTCTTCTCTTCTTATGAGTCAAGCTTCTTCTTCT
The DNA here is from genome assembly GCA_001517045.1 of Pseudotsuga menziesii. Classification (NCBI taxonomy): domain Eukaryota; kingdom Viridiplantae; phylum Streptophyta; class Pinopsida; order Pinales; family Pinaceae; genus Pseudotsuga; species Pseudotsuga menziesii. The sequence continues at coordinate 78,816 of LPNX010499297.1, read as the reverse complement.
TCCCAGATTCTATTGAAAGTAATCACTTCCTTCTGGCACACAATCCTTGAATGAATGAATCCCATGATCCTAGGAGGCCATTCGAGGTGGCTATCACCACTTCTACATTCTTCACTTCTTCTTTTACCGCTTCAAGTTGTTCTTTGATTTGAGAGACCCTTGTAAAGTATGACTGTATGGTCTCTGCATTCTAGATCTTCACTTCCTTCAACTGGTTTCTTAAGGTCATATTCCGATTTCTGTTCTTCCCTTCAAATATCTTTGTCAAAGAATCAAACATCTTTGGTGTCTTTAAGTAAGACACTTGTAGTACAAGTTGATTGATGACTAAATCAACAATGATATTCTTGGCCTTGACCAAGTTCTTCTTGTGTAAGGCTTCTAGCCTCATCTCCCTCTGAAACTGGAACCTCTCTACTCATGTAGGTGTCCCATTCATTTTCTTCAGAGAGATCATATACTTCCATGCTTAGAAAATTCACCAAGCTTATCATCAAGCTGATGTGATAGATCACTTTGAAATGAGAACCTCAAATGAAAATAGGAAAGGATTAGATCTTACCGATTTGAGGTGTACGTCTTGGTTCTGGAGCTTGCTGATCTAGAGTTTGTCACAAAAACCCTAATTTTCAAAACTTGGAATATTTCAGATCTAATTCGATAGACAGATAGATCTCTACAAATGGAGCTGTCCAATGTACTCCTTTTCTGAAAACAGTGGAGGTAATCTCCCGAAACAAGAAGCCCTAGTTTTCGAATTTCTTCTGCAGAAATTCCTGTTAATGTTTTTGTGATATCTCCAAAATAAATTCTCTTCTATGTCTGAAATTTCTCAATGAGGTAACCTCACATGTCCCTGATACAACACCATAGGTTTCATCAGAATTGGTTTCACCAATTGGGATTTATGATCCTTTTCCCAAGGTGACCTGTTATATGACTGTTCAGAATAGCGAAGTTGTATAGCCTACCACGTGTCACTGATTCATATTCTGATTCTGATCTTCAGAACACCAAAATTAAAGTAAGTGCCATTTCTAGAACATTTTTAGGAATTCCATTTGGACCTCTATAACCCAAGCTATTGCAATTCTCCCCAGGTGTCCTGTTTAGGGATGAATTCTGGAAGAGGATGGAACCCTAACTTGGAGGGATCAGATCGTCTAGAATATAGTGAATCTGAGGCTGAATTTTGGACACAATGTTCATCATTATTTTATATTCTCCCCTACAATTTGTAGCTCCTGAGAGGTTTTCAATCTCAGGATATAGCGAATGTACCAAAACTTAGTAGTTTTAGTATTTAGGGTTTTTCTAGCTCGGGGTCAAACTAGGGTTTGAATTTCCTAGAGTTTCACCCAGCCAAATTTCTTGATATAGGTCTCTTAACTTTTGTTTTGATGAGGAGAACAATCCTATGCTAGGATCACTCAAAAATTCCTCTTTTGTAGAAAGCCCTAATTTCCACATCGAAAACTGAAAATGCTCGGAATCGAATTCTGCTTTGACCGAAAGATGTGCCCTTCAATGGAGAGTCATCCTAGCATACTTTTGCTGATGGATTATGGAGAGAGACCCAAAAAGTAAGAATCCATAGCTTCTGTAGCTGCATAATGTCTTCTTCTCAGGTTAGTTCTTATACCATGTTAGTTTTTCAGCATTCAAGCTAGCATTATGATCTTAGGATTTCTTTTGGAAATTGAACCCAGTGATAGATTAATTTTACTCACAACAATTAACAATTGATCATGCAAAATCGCTCACAAAAGAGACTGAAATTTGAGTTGAACATTAAACTGTATTAACTCAGTGTACAATAGCCAACCCTGTAACATAATAGGTTGCTGAATAAATAAAATACCTCAGGGATTTGAATGCATGAGGAGCAATTCGAATCTAGCATAAAGCAAGATTACTAAAAATAAGCAAATCCCCCATAGGTGCAAAAAGTTGATCCCAAATCAGTCATGGAGCTCACGAATTAGCAAAAAGGCTTAGGAAAGCTAAAGAGTGATTGAATGAAAAATAATACATGCTTTTACAAGGAGAAAAGAGTGGAGGATGAAGAGGACAAAAAACTAGTTCACCTCACCTAGTCAAACTTTCCCTATTGCCTTAAAAACACTGAAAAAGCAGGCAATAAAGCATAAAAAGCAGAAGGGCACCTAGGAGACCAGGAATAAAGCAGAATTGATTCCTTGAGGTTTCCCAAGTGCTACATGGGTCAAATTAGGAAAGTTGGACTACTATGGATAGGTAATTGACAACTTGCATAAGGTGAGACACATGAACTAGGCAAATAAGACAAAAATAATGAAATTAATGTCTAAGGTAGTAAACTATGGGTTGATTATTCTAAAACCCCCCCTTAAGCCTGACTTATGAGTAATATATAAAAAAATTATAGGGCCTAGCAACAAGGCTTAGTCACCCTTTACATACTGCATGTCCATATAAACAAGGAAAGAGGCAAAACCAACTTGGGAAAATCCTCTCTTAAACATGGACTGTAAAACAAAATTTGGAAATCTTGTCTTCACTCATGCTTCATAGCATGATCAGAAATCCCCAGTAGTGATTTGAGATTGCTGAAGGTCTTCTCACAAAATGCTTTGGTGAAGATATCAGCTACTTGTTCTGAAGATGAACATAAGAGTAGGTGAATGGTGCCATCATGCACAAGCTCTCTGATGTAGTGCATATGGATCTCAATGTGTTTGGTTCTCTGCTTCTGAAATGGATCTTTGCAGATTCGAATGGTACTCTGGTTATCATAGTAGATGGTAGTTGAGTACTCTGATTCGAAACCACATTCTCCAAGTAAACCCTGCAACCATAAACATTGAGTAACTGCATTAACAACTCCTTTGTACTTTGCTTTTGTAGATGAGAGTGCAATGGCACTCTGTTTCTTGCTTGACTAGGTGATTGGCCCTTTTGCAAGCATGAACACATATCCTGATGTGTAATTTCTATCTATGCTATCACCTTCCCAATCACTGTCAGTAAATCCAATCAAATCAAGATCAGATTTTTCTTTGTAGAAGATCCCATGTGTCCTTGTTCCTTGAACAAAGTTAAGGATCCTTTTGGCTTCTTTCCAATGGATCTCATGAGGCTGATCCATGTATCTAGAAGCCACACTTACTGCATAATAAATATCAGGTCTAGTATGTTTCAGATACAACAAACATCCAATCAATTGCCTATATAGTGTATTGTTTACCATAGGTGAAGAATCAGCTTCTTCCAGCTTCACTCCTGAAAGGAAAGGAGTTTTGCTTGCTTTACAATCCTTCATTTTGAATTTGTTCAGCAAGTCCAAGGAATATTTGGACTGGTGCACCTTGATTCCAGCTTTGGTTTGAGCAATCTCAAGCCCCAAAAATTGACTTAAGAGCCCCAAATCCGTCATGGAGAAGGCTTGGTTCATAGCTCCTTTTAAGGAAGCAAACTCATCCTTTGAGCTTCCTGTAATGAAGAGGTCATCAAAATATAACACAATTATCATTAATGAACCATTAAATAACTTCAAATAGACATTTGGATCTGATTTGCATCGAACAAAATTCAGTGATAGCAAGAAGCTATCGATCTTGGCATACCAAGCCCTGGGGGCTTGCTTTAGCCCATACAATGAATTTCTCAACCTGCACACAAGAGAAGGGTTAGTATAAAAACCTTGAGGCTTCTGCATATATATCTCTTCAGTGATATCTCCATTTAGGAAGGCACATTTTACATCCATGTGATGTACCTCCCATTGCCTTGAGGCTGTAATGGCTAAGGCTAGCCTGATGTAATCCATCTTTTCCACTGGGGCAAAGGTCTCATTGTAATCTATGCCATGAACCTATGAGTAGCCCTTGGCTACCAATCTGTCCTTTTACTTCAGTGGTGAACCATCAGCAGCAAATTTGGTCTTATAGACCCACTTACACTGGACTAACTTTCTCCCTGGGGGAAGATCCACTAGCTCCTGTGTGTTGCTCTTCTGGAGTGAGCTGAACTCCTCCTTCGTGGCTGTTTTCCATATTGGATCTCCTACTGCTTCTTAATATGTTTGAGGATCAGAATCCACCATCAAATAGCATTTTTTAGCAAACATAGGATCCTTCATGCACAGACCACTCTCAAACTGAGATCTAGTCCTCCTTGGGTCATAGGGATCCCCAGCTAGCTCACCTACTGCATGTAGTGTCTTGGCTGCCCATTTTAGCCTTGTAGGGATTTTAGGGTCTGAAATAAACTCATGTCCATTAGAAAAATCAGAATCAGCATGTTCAACAAACTCTTTACTTACTTCATGAGGTTCAGGTGGAGAAGAGGCTTCTCCAACTTCCACTGCTGCAAGGGATTCTTCTTCAAACTGAACACACCTTTCGATGAAGGCTTTGTTTGTGCTCAAATTTATCAGTTTGTACCCTTTTGAATCTTCAGAGTATCCAACAAAAATACACTCTTGGCTTTGGGGCTGCAAAGCCTTCCTCTTCTCTGTTGGAATTCTAGCCCAAGCCTTTGAGCCAAAAATCCTGAAATGGGTCACATCTGGCTTGTGTCCACTCCATGCTTCGAAGGGAGTCATGCCATCAAGTTTTTTATGAGGCACCCTATTCTGAATATAGGCTGCATAGTTGATAGCTTCGGCCTAGTACTTTGGTGGCAAAGTTTTGGCCTCCATCATGCATGTTGCCATCTCCTTCAGTGATCTGTTCTTCCTCTCAGCAACATCATTTTGCTGTGGTGTGTAAGGGATAGAATGCTGCATATAAATACCTGCATCTGCATAATAATTAATAAACTCAGAATTGACATACTCAGCACCATTGTCAGATCTCAGGGCCTTGAGTTTCCTTCCAGAATGGTTCTCAACCAAAGCCTTAAAGACTTTGAATAGGCCAAAAACTTCAGACTTGTGTTTCAGGAAGTGAACCCAGCAATACCTGGAAAATTCATCAATGAAATTCAATGCATATTTGGCCTGACTCGTGGATATATGAGGGAATGGGCCAGCAACATCACTGTGGATCAGCTCGAGGGGTGCAGAGGTTCTCTCATGACTATCTCTCTCAAATTTATGCTCTGGGTGTTTTCCTAGGATACAACCTTGCTAGACTCCTTTGGAAAATTTTATCTTGGGAAACCCTATGACCGTCTCTTTTTCACTAAGATCAGAAAGATATTTGTAGTTTAGGTGGCCAAATATTTCGTGCCAAATATTTCTTGCTTCATTAGCATGAATCAGAAGAGCAGAGGGGTTTGAGTAAGGTAGGAAGTGTGAGAACATGTATACCTTTTGAGCATGATTCACAACTCCTTTTGCAATGAATCTACCACTTGACATCTCTGTGATCTCAACTTCATCAGGGGAGAATATGACCTTCTTAGGAGACCCAGTGTGGGTCATGTAGTACACTAACAATAGGTTGGAGGCAAGACTAGGCACATACAACACATTGCTGAACTGACCATGATCAAGATCAATCCTCCCTTTGCCCAAAATTTTAGTGAGAGAGTCATCTCCCAGTACTATAGGTGGTCCTTTCGACATGTCAAGTGAGGAGAAGGCCTCCTTGGTCGAAACCATGTGTCTTGAAGCTTCAGAATCAATGATAAAACTGGGTGAGCTTGATGTGCCAACAACCAATGCATGAACTCTCTCTCTGTCATCTGAACTTGATCCTCCTTCTCTCTTCTTTGGGCTCTCTGGAAGGGAGATGCCATTATTCTCCAGGAGTTGGGTCAGCATGTCTATTTGCTTCTTCATACAAGAGATTTTAATGTGATTTCCATTATTGCAGTATGCGCACTTGCTCATTTCTCCTTTTTTTTTCTTCTTCTGGTAGTTCTTCTTGGAACCTTGTGGCTCCTCCGGAGACTGTTTCTTGTCTCTCTTTTGCTCAGGTGGATTTTTAGCTTTCTTTTTGCTTTTTGAATCCACCTTAAAATCTCTAGCAATCAGAGCTTGATCTTTGGATGGTTTGATGGTGCCCATGATCACCATCTTATCCTATTCTTGTGTGAGAGATTCCATGAAATCTGCAAGGCTAGGCATCTTCCAGGTTCGAGCTGTCAGTTTTGTGGCATAGAAGGTCAAAAAAAACACTGAATAGTCAGGGCCTAGCTTCGAGAGAATGGCCAGGATGAGCTGATCATCCTTCTTTTCGATCCCACACTGTTTCAGCTGCAAAACAACTGCTTTGAACTTGGAGAAATATAGATGCAGGGATTAAAATCTATTTGGACTCAGAGAAATCAGCTCATTTTCGATTTGATGTCCCCTCATCTCATTTGTATTTCCAAAAAGATTATAAATCTTCTCCCATACTTCATTTGGTGATGTCAATCCATCAATATGGAAAAGGAGGTCTCTGGAAATACTCAGACACAGGAGACCATAGGCCTCATCCCTCCTGTTGTGCCATTTTATCTTCTCTACAACTGCACTGGGCTCTACTTCTGTTGCCATAGTCACCCTATAGAGGCCTTTCACTCTCAACAGTATCTCCATCTCTGCTTTCCATTCAAAGAAATTGAAGGGAGTCAAGATAGTTTTCTGTGATTGATCCATAGCTTGGAAAATCTATCCCGACTGTCAGTAGAAGGATCCTAGTCACTAATGTCGAACCTGCAAAACAATTTTGAAGGAGATAAATCAATATACAATGGCTCTGATACCATGTGGAAATTGAACCCAGTGATAGATTAATTTTACTCACAACAATTAACAATTGATCATGCAAAATCACTCACAAAAGAGACTGAAATTTGACCTGAACACTAAACTATATTAACTCAGTGTAAAATATCCAACCCTGTAACATAATAGGTTGCTGAATAAATAAAATACATCAGGGATTTGAATGCATGAGGAGCAATTCAAATCTAGCATAAAGCAGGCTTACTAAAAATAAGCAAATCCCCCAGAGGTGCAAAAAGCTGATCCCAAATCAGTCATGGAGCTCATGAATAACCCTCACTTAACAATTACTTACTAGAGCTGACATCTCTAGGAGTGTCTAATAACCCTAGTGCCCCACCACTTATGGGGACTTTGCCTCCTTTGACCAATAGGAGGGTAAAAAAATGGTGGGGACTATTTCCTTGACTTACAATGACTCACCTAGGGTCGACTTCACTAGGATAGTCTAATAACCCAAGGGCCCCACAACTATGGGGACTTTAACCCTTGACCAATATGAGGGTTACTCACAATGAATTGACATGACTTTCTCATTATAGAAACTTCCCGAAATAAAAATCAAGGTATGACATGACTCAAATACATCCCAAAATGAACATCGGGTTACAATACATAAGAAATACAGATGAATACATTCCAAAGTTACAATTACATCAATTGGTTCACTACTTCCCCCCATCGGGAAAGTCCAGTAATAAAGTATATTTCCTCCACCTCTATGGTGAGGGACATCCCATCTATCTGGAATGAGTCTAAGTCTGGATCCTAGTAATCCACTAGCATCTGCAATAGTCCTAGTTTGGCCCTTAAGCCACCAAGACACCAAAATTTGTAGAGCTCACATGCACGTAGCACTTGTTGAGCCATTAGATCGTCCCTTACTACCTCTTCTACCTCACCATGTTCATGTTCTCTCCATTCTAGGACCATCCTGCACAAAAAAATGGAAGTTTACCCATTATAACACTTACAAAAACCTCATCCGTGGCCGCATACGTGAATGTGAGGGCATTTTCCGCACATATCCAGCCCTATATGTGGAAAAACCATCGATTTTCATGTGGGCTTCAACGCCTATTTTAGATTGGCCTAGAAATCCAAAATCACCATGGAATTTGACAAAAAATATCAAAATGGAAGAGTAGAGCATGGGTAAGTACCTGGAAGAAACGGTAGTAGATTCCACTGGCTGGATCTCCTGGAATTTGCTTTTGAAAATCTGAACTCAATTGGGTAAAAATTTCAAATTTTTTATAATGTTTTGAATTTATTAATTTTTGCACATGATCTAGGAACTAAGAATCAATCTCATGAAAGAATAATCAACAACTACTCATGAAATGGTGTTAATCGGAACTGGAATTGGTTTCATTTTTGTATATTTAATAAACAATGAATGGTTACAATACCAATGTCAAGCAATAGCTTAACTCCAGGAAGAATTTGAATACCTAAGGAGACAATTCATATTCAGTGAATGAGTCTAGCTTAACTGACACTCAACCATTGGTTCACACTCAGTTAACCACTTGACCAAAACCCTAATGTCACTCAGATCACCCCCGGAGTGCTCCAGTTAGCCTCCTTGACTGTAGGTAGGCGTGGGTGTGAATGGATGATGGCAATTAATTCTCCACTGATGTCAATTAATGTTAATTATACTTAGGATAGTGGTTTAACTAGGCCAATTTGACCGAAAGAGTGTGTATGATGGTAAATGTCTCCAACTCCCCCCCTTAAGCTATACCCAGGAAGAGTTAGAAAACATAGATGCATAAAATGCTAGGGCCCCGGAAACTAAGGCCATAGGTCACCCTATACAATAAAGTAACTGCTTAATATAACCAAGGAAACAGGGAAAACCTCATGGGAAAAATACCCCTGCTCAAACTAAGTAGTAAATCAAGAATTGGTTCTTCTATGCAGCAGCATCCTGAGACTGTGCATGTGAACCTCTGAATCCAAACTAAATGAATATTTCAAGAGGAATCTTCCACTTTGGAATAAGAACAATGCACTCAACTGAATCAAAAATATAAACAGTTGCATGGTGAAAACTGGACCCATGTAGAGTAGCTGAAATCATCTGAAGAGAGAGAAAAGGTTCTTGACGATTTGAACCATGTGTGGAACACTCAATAAACTGATATGTTGCAGCCTTGAACAGCAAACCATGAGTGGTAAAATCAGCCCCAATTTTTAGGAGCAAGTGTCCAAGTGGATGCAGAATGTCTTCCTCTTTACTAGTTCTGTGAGGCAATGTTATCAGAACCGAACCGATGGTTGAACCGGCCGACCCTGGGAACCGGAACCAGACTGGAACCGGACAAAAACCGGGAAACAAACCGGATCAAAAAACCGGTTGAGCAAACATACATAAAACATTCATATTTTCAAAAAATACATATATATCCATGTGCATCCATGTGAATTCAAACCATTATAAACAAATATGTCAAGTTTCTCAAGTATATAGCAAGTAAGAGCATATAAAACCAAAAAAACATCGATTGCAAATACATAACTAAAGAAAAGTATATCAACAAAGAGGTTATAAATGGCCTCTAAAGTCAAAATATAAGCATATGGCTACAGTCTAGACTCTAGAATCTACAATCTAATGATTCTAATCATATATCATAATTATCTGAGTCCTCATGCTCAGACTTAGAGTCATCATCTACATCCTCAACAAGAGCATGGCTTGACTCCCATATAGGCCTGAAGGCACTTTTCTAACTGCAACATCAATGTTCACATCCTCTTGCTGTGGAAGAGGGCCCAAGTCCAGTCACAATTAAATGTGATTGATATGGAGGGTGGGAGCCTCCTTTTATAAGATTAGAAGGGTCGTGGGTCAATTAAACAGCTCACACGTGGACTCTATTTTTTATTTTATTGAAAGAATTTGAAATTAGCTATTTTTGGGGGTCCTTGGCATTTTTGTACAGAACCGACCGGTTTTGTTCTGAACCGGACGGTTTGGAGAAAACCGGGCGGTTTTACACGGAACAGGGCGGTTCATCCTTGAAACCAGCCAATTTCGTATGGAACCGGCCAAAAACGGTTTGAGTGCATGATTTGACTCGGTGAAGCTTGTAAACCGGTCAAACCGGGGGTTTTTTTCCAAACCAGTTGGGTTTTGATAACATTGCTGTGAGGAAATGAGCTTGTGACCAAAGGTAGAGAATCCCTGGGACTTTGGAGAGAGAATGATTGAGCTCCATAATCTGATATAGATTCTGAAATATCTAATGAATCACAAAATAAAATATCAGCAACCTCATAAGAGGAAACTAACACCAAATCCCCAGCAACAAAATTAAAGAAGAACTGCGGTACTCGATTTTTCACACCGGAATTGGTGAGAGAAGCTACAAGCATGACTGAAGGCTCTTGGATTTTAAAATATGAACAAAATAATATCATATCAGAATGTAAATCATATCTAAATAAGTTCACATCAGATCCAAAACTATGAAATGAAATCAAATCCCCAGCAGCAGTTTTGTAGGAGACTTGTGGTACTTGTTTCTTCACACCGTTGATGAGAACAACTACAAGCAGTACTGAAGGTTTATGAACCCAAAATTTTGAACCAAGAAATATCAGATCATATCCAAATAATATCATATCAGATCCAATAAGTTTCATATCATATCCAAAATTATGGTCAACCGAGACGGTGGATGCACAGTTTTCTTCTTCTTCAAAATTCTGAATTTTGGTGCATGCAATCCTGTAGCATTTTGCTGAAATATATAGATCATGGGGAGTGAATGTGTCACTCTTATAATATGATATTTCTTCCAAAATATCCAAGTTTTTACATATTTTCACACCAACAGCAACATTAGAGGGAGAAAAATCAAATTTCTCTTCACTTTCGGAAGCAATTACTGGTAAATTTTGCACAAAATTCAAAGGAAAATCACCGATGAATGTTTGCATGGAAGTTCAGCAGTGTTTTTATTCAATATCAGATATTTGAATGTCTTATTCTATTTAAACAATATGAGAATATGAGATATCAGATATCTCATGAACTTCTGGAGCATCAGGAGAAGGAGTCACTGCATGGAGACTTTATTCAATTCGAATTGAATGTGTAGAAGATTCTGCTTCATATTCATCTTGAACAACTTCATCAGAGAGAGTAGAGGCTGAGAATTTTGAGTGAAGAAATATTGTGGTGCTGGCTGTGATATTCAAAGTACTATTATGATCCTCATTGTTCTTGCCAAAGGTTCTGTCCAATATTGTCCAGACTTTCTTTCGGTATTCAACAGAACCAAGAATAAGGTAGTACAAGCTAGGAGAAAGGGCCAAACATATTGCTCCAAAATCTCTATCACCGTCATTTAGCCAGTCATTCTCATTCTCATAAGACTCTTTTCCAAGTCCAATAGACACCTCATAGAGACCTCGTCTCTTCAGAGATGCAATCATCTTCAACTTCCATTCCGAATAGCTTGTGAATGGGGTGAGAAGAGGGATTGATGAGTCCATTCAAAGTTGTACCTGTTAAGACCTGCAAATCAAAACAAAAAGGGCACCGTAAGGCTAGACAGTTTGCACATTCTAGGATTTCATCACACCTAGCATAGTCAATCAAGCAATCTTGATCAACAAGTTCTTTACTTGGGATATTGAGTGGTAAGCCTTGGCTTCTGGTGCAGTGCTGGATTTTTGAGCTATTGCTCAAATTTCATGGAGAAATCTATCAAAAGGCTTGTTTTTTAGAGATAGATCTTTGTTCCACTGTATGCTCTGATACCATATTAATTCTTGCACATGATCTAGGAACTAAGAATCAATCTCATGAAAGAATAATCAACAAATACTCATGAAATGGTGTTAATCAGAACCGGGATTGGTTTCCTTTTTGTATATTTAATAAACAATGAATGGTTACAATACCAATGTCGAGCAATATGTTAACTCCATGAAGAATTTGAATACCTAAGGAGACAATTCAAATTCAGTGAGTGATTCTAGCTTAACTGACACTCAACCACTGGTTCACACTCAGTTAACCACTTGACCAAAACCCTAATGTCACTCAGATCACCCCCGGAGTGCTACAGTTAGCCTCCTTGACTGTATGAGAAGGCTAAGTTAGCCTTCTTGACTATAGGTAGGCATGGGTGTGACTGGATGATGGTAATTAATGCTCCACTGATGTCAATTAATGTCAATTATACTTAGGATAGTGGTTTAACTAGGCCAATTTGACCGATAGAGTGTGTATGATGGTAAATGTCTCCAACATAAGTTTTTACTATTTATAGAAAATTTTCAAATTTTTGAAAATTTTTACCCTTTTTCCTATAGTTTGGACTATTTCTAATCATTTTGGACCATTTTTTACCTAATTTATGATGTAGGAGAACTTTTTGAGTGTCGTTTCAGTTGCTGAATTGACCCGTTCATGCCGATCTCAGGTATCATGTCTAAACTGGCATATAGAGTAGGTTTCATCACCGTTTGCATTTTGCATGATCCTATGACCATTTCATTATTGCCTTAGGTACGAACCCACTCGATTATGTCATGGAACTGTCTTGTTGTTTTAGAAGTGGCATGATATGAGTGGTAGATCTTGACCTTACAAGGGTACCCTAGTTAGCACCTTATTTGCATTTGGTGCCCATGCTGACGTTTTGTCCCTTAGGGTGTGGGAGTCCATTGTATAGTATTGCCATGAGATTTCACAAGAGCCTCATACTCCTCTTGATATTTTTCTGGCCTATTTCCCTCAGGACTCCCTTATTTCAAGTTGTAATTGCATTATCATGAGCTTTGCCTGCCTTATTGAGCTTTATGATAGCTTTCCTGACATTGAGTTTCAGCCATATAGCCTGAGCTTGTCTCATGTCTAGCCATGCAGATCCATTTTATATATCCTTTGTAGCTTGATTCCGTATTTTTACCGGGAGGGGATTTTCCCCCGAGTGTCGCTATCCTACACATGTATCCTTGCATTGCGCATAGGTATGTTCCACTGCTTGGAACTAGTTTGTTTGCCCCTATGACACTCGTCTCCTCCTAGTCTGTAACTATAAAGTAGTTTTATTCTTTTTCAAGCTTTTTAAATATTTGAAAAATTCCAAAAAAATCAAAAAACCAAAAAGCCAGACAAGGAAAGATGTTATCATTGGCAGCTGTCGAGTTGTGTCTCCTTTGAATAGAGCACTGTATATCACATCCATTGGTTGGGTTTATAGTTTGAATTTAGGAGCTGTACTCATTTATCTGAGCTTATCTCCACAAACTGGTTAATCTTCTAGTCCCCATGGAGCCTCTCTAGATGACTCTTGTGTCGTAGAGATGTCCCAGTTTTATATATTGAGTATATGTTTCCTTTATGTAAGTCACCATATGCCGTTATGCTCTTGTTCAAAGGAAGTTGAAGCCAGAGTCAACCATTCCTCAGTTATCTTGACTTTGCATGTCGGCCATTCCCGGTACAGTTACTGGTTCGTGCACCTTATGATCGAGTCCTTCCACATTATACAGCTTTGCTGAGTACCTCGTGTTGGATGATGGAGGATGCCTTAATGCCCTCCTTCCAGTGGATTTCATCCCATCGACTTCAGATCATTTATTCTGGGATTGGAATCTAGAGTCATTTTTGAGTGCCTTGAGACTTGCAGTCATCAGTGGCAAGTTCTCTTGCCATCGATAGTCTTTGGGAATACATCAATGTCCCCTGATCGATGGATCCTCTCAAGTGTTCGACCTCAACACATCTATTCTCACTTGTTAGGTTTCACTCTAGTACCTTGATTCCCATTTTCATTATCGGTGGGTGATCTCGCGTCTGTTAACGGTATACATCAATGATCGGTAATTAGACCATGGACTACTATGTTTGACCTAAACACCTCTATTCACATAGTAGGACATGTACTCATAGTTGTTGGTGTAGAAGAATTTCCATATTGGTGCCATCTCTTATATTAAGCATCACTTGATTGTGCCAGTGTTCATGAGATGTCATCTCTCATGACTTGATTATAGTATATGTCATACATTTCCAGCTATTATGGATATTTTGATCCATTGTATATATTTAGCCATTATGGAGATCATGATCCTTTGTATATCTTCATCATGGAGATTCTGATCTATGTATATTGTACGTGGCGATGACCACTTATGTGATATCTTGTATCATGCCTATTCATGGCCATTGTACTCTTATGTATCTGGGACTGCTATATGTATTTGCAGTTATGTGCAAAGTTGTATCATTGTACTATGTTGATTGGGTGGCTGGTATTCCATTTTGGATCCTTCATCACACACTTATGGGATGGACTTATAATGTATTTTGGCCATCGTATGACCCCTCTGACCTCACACATTAGGGGGCATCTGTTATAGCTGATTTTACAACTCTAGGTGAATCACACTTGTATGGCCTTCCCCTATCCCTTTGCAAAATCCTTAGACCACTTGGACCATTTTTTGTCCTTTCATGTTTCCTTGACTATCCCTAAAAATATGTGAAAATTAATACACGTGACTTTCAAACCCCTAATCGTGTATATACGCGGGTTTGACCTCTAAAACCGCGTACATCAAGATGTGTACATAATCCAAATCCTTTTGGAGTTTTCCTTGACATGGATTTGACTTACTTGACTCTTGGCCTTCCATATTCCTTGAGATCGCTCGGATTCAACCTTTCATTACCCCTTTGAAAAGCTACATAAGGAACTCTTTGGTACATTGAAGGCATATGAGAGAATTGAGAGCAAAGAAACTATAGTCCATTGCTGCCGAAACTTGTGCTTGAGTCTGTATCCCTTTGTCCCTTGGAGCAATTTTGTGTTCTTCCCAAGCTTTCCTTTTGCTTGTGAGCTTGCTATCGAGACATGGAGGATTGAGGTGGTGGAGGCCCAAGTGGGGGATTCAGTTTCTTTGATTCGCAGACCTGCCGATAGAGGTTGTATCCATTGTAATCTCTGATTTTATATTAATAGAAATATCTTTTCCTATCCAATAGTGTATGTTTGAATGAATATTTCATCCATGGTTGATTTCAAATGCTTATACACTGTTGATTATATATGGTAGAATAGATCTAACACCAATATATATAGTATGCTTGTCTGGTTTACTTGTTGTTGAGGAAGTGATTTATCAATTCAAGATGAAGTTGGAAAGCTCAACGAGGATCTACTTCAACCGTCCGGAGTAAGGTACGAGGTCTGATCCTTTAGTGTTAGATACTTAATTTCTATTGCATGTTGGAAAGGATTGATTTCTGGAGTCAAGCTATCTGTTGTGATACCCCAAGCCATAGAAATTTCTCTCTGTAACAATATAACACCTTGTATTTTGCAACTTACAGACTATTTTAAGATATTTCTTTTTGTCCAAACTCTTATTTCTCTCATGCTCTCTAGTTTATTCTTCTATCTACTCCTACTGATCCACAAATAGCCTAGATCGACTCTTCTACTCTACTATCTGTGCACTCTGTTGTAGAATAGATCTACAAAATGGTATGCACACCCAGTTGCAGATCCATGTCTCAACAGCCTGCTCCTATCAAGATCCTCTCTTATTTATCCACAAAATACATGTACCTATTCCAACTCTTAATGAAGCTAACCCTTATATAAAGCAGGATCCTCTTATTTATAGAATTTACAAGACCGTCCAGGGTCAACCGAGTACAAATCATTTATTACATTCAAAAGTAGCTATAAAATATCTTCTATTACATGATGATAGGCCATACTGGAAGAAAAATTCCTTCATTACATTTATCATGGCCATAACTAGATGTGGAAATGTCTTTTAGCTTGCTTCTCCAGGCCATAACTAGCCGCAAAAACCTGTCCTTTAGTCCTCTACTGACTCTGAATCCTGTAGTCTTCGTACCTTCTTCTTCTCAGCCTTAAATATTTTACGTGCCATACTTTCACCTACTCTAGGTGTGCTTTCCTTGTCACACCATTCCTCGTCGCAACTTTCTCTACTCTGTGCTTCCTTTTCATCCTTTACATGCTTTACCCTGTTGTGCGCCTGCTTTTACTCTTGCGCTTGTGCTTCAGGTTTTTCCTTGTGCTCTTTTCCTTACCCAATAGGCCCCCAACACTCACATGTGGCTTGTCGTGCTCCATTAAGAAAAATGAAAATATTTGGAAAAAAAAATTTAAGCGTCTGGCGCAGGTTGTGCCCCATGACCAACCTTGTCCTCAAATTATTTCAAAATTTGTTGTACTTAGGAAACTTATACTTTGACCTCTTGAGCCTGCTTCTCCAATTGTTCTACATGTTTGGAACTGATATGTTCCGACGGTCCTTCTTCTAGTGACTCGGATAACTACTGGAGCTTCTGCTGCACATGCTAAATGAGCCCTGTAACTCTTTTCGCTTTTGACTGGTGCGCAGCAACTTCATCGTTTCTTTTCTACTCTTGGTTGCATAGAGTTTTTAATTCATGCTACAGCTACTTTAGCTCAGCGACCTTTGCAAACTTCTCCTTGATGAACAAATTCTTCATATCTTCCTTGACCACGTTGATCTTTAAGTTAGTTTGTTGTGCATCTTCCTTGATCTTCTCCATGACCTCATCATCCATCAACAATTAACATGTCGCAGAGACAGCTTCAAATGCCTCAGTGCAGATTTTTTTTCCTTGCCTTATGCTTTCAATAGCCTCAGACCATGTTTTATTTTTCTCTTATAACACCTTAGGAGGTGTTGTTGGCTGCTATTGTGCTTGAAACTCTTCTACTTGTTTCTTGAGCTCTACCGCAATCCTTGATAGTCGACCGAATTTTGCGACTGCGTCTTTGTCTTCTTGGCCTTCTTCGACAGGGAACTCAATGAGTTCTCTTTTGATGGCTTCAGCTAGTGTAATCCTGCCTTGTTCATGTTCTTCTATCTCCTACTCCTTTTCCCTAAGGAGGACCTTGCGATCCGAAGCTTCGTCGCGATCGCATGATGAATGGCATATACATCGAAAAATGCTAGTTTGGAAAAATCTAGCATTATTGTCCCATTCTGTTGATCACACCATTGTATTCCTCCATACCTAACTCCAGTGCTTTCCCTTGTAATTCAAGCTTGAGGGGTGGCAACAATAGTGGTGTGACTAATGTATCCCTGGGATCAATTCCATATGCTCAGCCTTGACAATAGTTTTTACTTCGTTAATGGCCTCTATGAGCTTATTGACATGCTCAACGATTTTGTTGGCCACTTGCATCTGTGGCGTACTTAGACCCTCAAAACTGGTCTTCAGCACTTCTGTGACAATGTCTGTAAGAAATCCCATATCCTCCTTGTCTAAGATGATTGTATGAGTTATTTTGTCATATTTTTGCTTCTTTCGTGCATGCGTGCACTTCTGTTCCTGTTCTTTCTACTTGGTTCACACATCCTCAACAATTGGTGTGTCTTCTCCATCATTGTTTTATGGGTTGTGCTCACTATCATTATCGCCATCATCTTCTTCCTTCAACTTTTTTCTTAGCCCGTCGCCCCCATAATTGTTTAGTTCATCTCCATGGACATTTCCTTGGCTCTCGCCTTGGCCATTTCCCTAATTTCCTGCTTGGTCCATATGTACATTGCCTAGGATGTGCCATTCCATAGGGAACTCCTGGATAACTGTTTACACATCCTCATCAGTAATCATAAACCTCTATGGGTGTTCCTGCTTGGTCGGGTCCTACCGTGGTTCCAAAATAAAGTCATGGACACCATCCTGAAAGTTTATGAAAGTGGAATATTTATGCACTATCACAGCTCTTAATATGTGTTGTTTCTTTATTACATAACTCAATGCTTCTCCCTGCAGAAAGAACACAATGTTATTGTACTTCTTCCAGATCCTTTCACCCTTATCCTCCGAGAGGTTCTAATACTTTGCACCAAGGAAAAGCACTAGGACATCCAACGACTGATAATCCGATGGGTTGGACAAAAGAATAAAGGAAATCAAAATGACATCCAAAATTTTAGCTTTACCGTCCTCTTTCCCCTGCTTCACCTCATCTATCAGCTCATTCAACAAGTATTGCAACCAGTTTAAGATCATGCCCATTGCGCACTACTCTACAATTTCTACCATTCCAGCGATGCACTCATTGGACCTCATCTTGCGCAGCAACTTGCAAGACAATATTTTTGCAGCGAACATCACTGGGTTGTGATCTATAGCGGAAATGAGGAATCCTCTACCTACGCATTGTAGGTCATATTTCTGCTTCATTTTTTTTGTATCTTTGTTTCAACGTAGATACAGTGCAGGTTTGTCTCCTTGACATGGAAGACCTATTATGTTTGAAATGAGCTCGACATCCACAACATAGGTTCAGTTAAGCCATAAGTATCTTTTGTGAAAACAAACCAGGATTTGTTGCAGATATGTACTTACTTGCGTGCTCCAACCAAAGTGCTACATAAGCAGCAGGTTTTATTAGGCCCGCACTTTTAATACCTCATGCCCACTCCATTGTGAATACCAACTGTGGCTCAGGTGGCAAGGATGAAAGTGTGACCATGTAATTTTCCTCTCCATAACCACCTACTTGTGAGTATCAGTATCCTCAAATTGCACCTTTACCAGTTTAGGAATGATGTTCATTAACATAGGTACATCAGTAGGGATCCAGGGTGTCTCTAAGGAAGAGCGCGCTTTCGTTGGAAGCTTCACTTCCTGCACCTCTGCTCTTCTTGGATGAACATACTTTGGTAATAGGTTGTTCTCTTTAATGGTGGCACCAACGTCTCTTCATGGTGGTGACTCTGGTGATTCCTCTTTGGGTATGTCCTCAGGGGGTATATCCTGAGCGGCCTTTTGCTTATTTGACCTGACCTGAGGCCGTGAAGATTCTGGAATGTCCCTATTTGACACAAGGGTCATGGACCTAGAACCAAGATGTTGATGGGTGGATTTGCAAGTGGATTCTAAGTTGGGTCCACTGTAGGGTCTGAACTAGAGGCCGAAGAAAGGGATAGAGAAGGGGCCGAACCAGACTTAGGAGCGGTTTGTGGCCTTGGTCGCACCATTGTTTCTAGTTCTTCTTCACATTGCTGAACCACTAGCGATGTGATATATTAAAAAATCAAGCACATTGAGGAGAGGGTAATGTTTGATTTCTCACTGGTGCTTGAAATATCAATAACCATGAGTTTGATCTCTCTCACTCACAAGCTATGGTTTTGTCTTGCTCTTTTTGTGCACGCAAAAGGATTCTTGTTGATGAAGTATGATACTTATAGGGGTGCACTCATCATGCATGTGATCATTTTATGTGAGATCAATGTCTTGTTGGTCACATGGGATTCCCACTCAATGCAGTCCAACATTAATTCATGTACTCTATTTCTAATCTGTACCTGTCAGGACAGTTATGGCAGTTATGGCGGAGACCACTAACGGGACCAAAAAGCACACCACCATTTTTCTCGTACTTGGTTGAATTAATGATGATTTGCTGTTGTAACCACCTCAATATGTCTGGGTATCCATGCATTTAATGACATCCAACCTGTCATTCCCACTCTTATTGCAGTTTGGCATACCCCTGTCGTAGACAGGCTACAAAACAATTCCCTTTCCTATTTTCTCTCTTTTTTTAAACCTTCTTCCTACCTTACTGTCATAGCTGATTTTACCAATCCAGGTGAATCACACTTGTATGGCCTTTCCCCTGTCCCTCTGTAGACTCCTTAGACCCCTTGGACCATCTTTTGTCCTTTGATGTTTCTTTGACCATCCCTAAAAACATGTGAAAAATGATACACGCGAATTTTAAACCCTTAATCGCGTATATACGTGGCTTGGACCCCTAAAACCACGTACATCAAGATGTGTACAAAATCCAAATCCTTTTGGATTTTTCCTTGACATGGATTCGACTCACTTGACTCCTGGCCTTCCCTATGCCTTTAGATCGCTCAGATTCAACCTTTCATTACCCCTTTGAAAAGCTATATAAGGAACTCTATGGTACATTGAAGGCATATGAGAGAATTAAGAGCAAAGAAACTATAGTCCATTGTTGCTGGAACTTATGCTTGAGTCTGCATCCCTTTGTCCCTTGTAGCACTTTTGTGTTCTTCCCAAGCTTTCATTTTGCTTGTGAGCTTGCTATCGAGAGATGGAGGATTGAGGTGGTGGAGGCCCAAGTGGGGGATTCAGTTTCTCCGATTCACAGACGTGCCGACAGAGGTTGTATTCATTGTAATCTTTGATTTATATTAATAGAAATATCTTTTCCTATCCAATAATGTATGTTTGAATGAATATTTTATCCATGGGATGTTTTCAAATGCTTATACATTGTTGATTATATATGCTAGAATAGATCTAAAACCATGATATATAGTATGCTTGTATTGTTTACTTGTTGTTGAGGAAGTAATCTATCAATTCAAGCTGAAGTTGGAAAGCTCAACGGGGATCTAATTCAACTGTCCAGAATAAGGTACGAGGTCTGATCCTTTAGCGTTAGATGTTTAATTTCTATTGCATATTGGAAAGGATTGATTTCTGGAGTCAAGCTATTTGTTGTGGTACCCGAAGCCATCGAAATTTCTCTCTGTAACAGAATTGGTGACTCCACTGGGGAGTTCCTAGTAGTTTTCCTTTGGGGGTTTTCTATCGGCATTCAATGACTTTGAATTGCTCTTTCTCTCTTGTTTCTGTGTCAGGTTTGGGGGCATGCTTTCCTGGTAGTGTTTGATTGGTGTGAAGTTTGTATCATCTTGTCTATTTTCCTTGATTTTTATGCACCTTTCTTCCTGTACGTGATTTTTTAACTCACAGTTGCGTATACATGCGGTTTTCTCTTCGATTTCTGCGTATACACATGGGTTTACTGTGAACAGTCGCGTATACCCTTATTTTTTCCTTCTAGTGGAAGTTAAATGGTTTCTAGTTGAGTTGTAATGATTGCTGAGTCTCCTTTGATACTTCTAGAGTCTGTATACACCTCTGTTTCTGACCAGAGACGTTTTGATTAGGGTAAAAAAAAATTTTAAGAAGGTTCTTGCCATGGAATTTTTGATTTTTTGTTTGGGATTAGTGCATTAGATTTCTTTTACCTTAGTTCTTTGCTTGAGTGCTTCTTCAGTGTGCTTGAAGAGTCTGGGGGTTGTAGAATCATTCTTTTTCTTTTTGTATCTCATTTTATTTCAAAAAATCCAAAAATATTTGCTTATCATCATGCATTGCATTTTGCATTTTGCATAGTACTTGCACTAGATTTTCTTTGGAGTATTAGTTAGGATTTCATATAGGAAAGATTGCATTCATGATTTGAAGAAAAATTGTGCATTTCACGTAGTAGCATACCCTGTTTTCATGGACACAATGCATTTGCATTGATTGTTAGGTGTGCATTTTACTTCATGTTGTGTCACAACACCATTAGTTGCACGACCATATCCCTCTTTTAAGTAATAAAGCCAATTAAAATCAATGCTTAATTAAAATGAACTACACTCTTTTCTTTTATAGGGTGCACCAACAAGCTTAGGTTTTAGGGTCTTGGAATAGTTCATTGGGAGAAAATTCTCCAAGACCACTAAACAACAACATGTATGTGTCTGTCTAGGTGAGTGAGTGAAATCCTTGGTATAACCAGTGTTTCTCAGGATCCTCCTCTCAAAAGGGAATTAAGCACGAGGCAGTGTGATCGGTTATTGATTGGGATGACCCCTAGTCATAACTGAGTAGCACTGGATATAACTCCAGGATTGTATTCATATCTGGGGGCTCTCGAGAGAGTTTCAGGCTTTTCTACCCTACACATACGGTCAATCTTGCCTATGACTGTCCGCTTGAGCATTGATTATATTGAGGTGACCTTAGTGGCCTTACCTAGGATATCGAGAGAGTACTTTGCGGGGGTTATTCTATGAGTGTCACGGCTAGGTTGGGGTCAGATAGCACAGTCGCTTTATGCGTTGAAGCTAAGGGCCACAATAATTGGTTACGCACTTCCACTTGTTGTGTATGGGACTCTCAAGCCTCTCCTAGGTGAGACATACCCGCTTCATTCAGGAGCTCACTTATCCTACCCTTGATTGCTTGCATTTGGATTTATATTTTATTGGTGATTGCTCTGTGCACGATAGCTTGCCTAGGGTTTGTGTAGATAAAGAGTCTTTTCTATTTTTTGAGTCATTGTGGATTCGGGTGCGACTCCTCACCGTTCTTGTCGTTTAGTAGGACTTATGCCTTCTACATCTCCTCCTCCTTTGGGAGAGAGAAATAGACAGTTCAGGTGGACTACTTCGCACATTGATTCACACAACAAGGGAGTGTTGGGCTTAGGTTAGAACCGGGTTCTTTTACTTTTATCTTCGCACCAACAAAGAGACCCACAGTGTTGGCCCTATCGGCAAAAACCTACGAACAGGTTGCAGTCTCACCTAAAACAACTATGGGGTGCTGCAGAATCAGGTTTCTGTAGGAAAAAGAGGGATATTACTGTACCTTTTGTCTTAACAAAGAATAATTATGCAATACAAAGCTTCGCTATTCACTTAAATAGCTTCACATTTTAGATAAAAAGACAGTTTCTTGCTCAACCCTTAACTAGGAATTCACAGCGAAGTTAGTACTTAGCAATATATTTGACTTATCATTCATCTACTTATCAAATGCATAAAAACATAACAGGAAAAAAATAAAAAGAATGACCACAACACAAGATATACGTGGTTCACCCCTAGTGTAGGGGCTACATCCATAGAACTGCGTTTATATTCAACACTTTACAAACACACAGTTTTGATCTGCACACTCAGCTACAGATCTTCTCAACAACCCAAAACTGCGCACTTAGCTGCAAAACCTTTCTTCCAAAACCCTCTGCGCACTTAGCTGCAGAGGTCATCCACGCACTCAGCTGGGACTTAACCTTAACCCAAAAAATAGACCTTAACTTCTTCGCATCACATTGTCATTATACCCAAAAACCTTCGAAAAAGATCTTTTCTCCTTTACATAAGTGCCTATTTATACAAGTGCACTATTACAATACCGTGGGTTTAAACCATGGGCTTAAAAACCATGGGTTATTTACAACAAGAGGGGCTTTGACCCAACCCCGAAACCCCTAAGACTATTTTGGACTGCAACTCCACTTACAAGCTTCACACCAAAACCGCGGAGTTGCCAAAATTAAGGACCTTCAAGGTTCGAGCCCCAATAGGCCCCTAAGACTCACCAGTGCCCTGTCCCGAGGCACTCTACTGATTTTCTAGTGGAAGAATCTTGTTGGTGAAGATAGTAAATTTCTTTTTGAGGCTACGCATGATATCTTCAGCTGCTTGCTCTTTCTCCACTATCTCCTTTTGTACTCTGTCGAGCTCTGTATCCGTCTGCATCTCTATAAGCATAATTTTTAATCATCATGCTGTATTTCTCCTTTATATTCCTATCATCATCGTCATCCCTTCTGCTACTTCTACCATTTCCATGGCTTGGTCTATCCTTCATCCTTTCATCCTTAGCAGAATGCCTGTTTTCCCTATGACCGTCTCTCATTTTGCTATCTTCCTTCTAAAAATATCTTTCGACGTCATATTTCTCTTCATAATATTTATGATGGTCATGGGAATCATTAAGCTTTCTAAATCTATCAGCGACCCCATCTCTTGAACTGCCTCCATTCTCACCAACTGCACACCTTGTGAAAGTGAAGGGGTGTGTAACGTGAACTTGGCTGTCCCCCGAGGTGGCTGAACTCCTAGTTGAATAGGCAGAAGATATGGTGGACGGTGCGATGCAACGTTCTCATCCTCACTGAAGTCTTCAAAACCTTCAGGTGGGAGCTCTGCGAAACTAGCAGGATTCAGCTCGGGATCCTCCGGTGTCTTTCCTGATGGCTTGTGTCTTTCTTCGTTCCGCTTAGAGCGAACTTCTACCTTAAATTTATTTCTAGTTGATTGTGTCTGCATTGGTTGATTTACCAATGGGGGAGTTTCTTTGCGAGGTACGGATCCAGGTGGTTTGCTCATAAGGTTCTACAGACTCCTCTGTCTGAATTCTCTCAACAATTCCTGGACTTCACGATCAGCTGACATGGACTCAACTCAAGAAAATACATAATGTGAAATTCGCAGGCCTAGGTGTCTTCTTATAGAATCCAACGACCAAATATTCCATAATTGTGCATTAAAGACACCAAATATGACCGAACGACGGTAGACCTTGTCCAAACGGGGCTAGATTTCCCAAAATCTCATCATTATAGGCAATTAATGCAGTTAACATACTGGCACTGCCAAATTTGATTTTTTCCAACGGTCGCATTTTAAGCTTTGACACACTTTTCTTCTTCGGCACAGCCACTAACTTTAGCTTCGCCACAATAAGGACCTCCGACACAATATAGACCTTCGACACCTCCTGACACGAGCTTCGACACTTCGTAAGTTTTCCCACAATCTACCCAAGCTCTCCGAGAACAGCTTCATTATAGTCTAGTACCCAATTTCAACTATTCTTGGTACTTAGACTCTTCTTCTTGCTATTACTTTGGGTCAAGGGGGTATAGGCCCGTCCCTGTACTTCTTTAATCTACTTCCATTCACCATGGAGGGAAAAATTTCTCCATTCAATTTAGCTAACTGAACTGCACCACCATCAGTAACTTTCTAAACTATGTATGGTCCTTTCCAATGTGTCTTGAACTTACCTGGGAAATTCATGAATTTACTATCGTACAAGAGCACAAGATCACCATTCTGAAAGTGCTTCTTCTTAATGTGTCTATCATGCCATACTTTTTCTCTAGCTTTCTGTACTTGCTGCTGGAAACCTGCAATGAATCTGTCTTCTTCTAGTTCCAGTATCCTCGCCATCCTTTCATTCAACATATCTAGATCATCCATATCTGTGAAGGTAGATATTCTGAGGCTAGGAACAATGTACTCCATGGGCATAACTGCTTCTTATCCATATACCAGCCTAAAAGGTGTATGTCCTGTCAACTTCTTGCAAGTGGTTCTATAAGCCCATAATACTACTGGAATTCTAAGATCCCAATCATTTCTGTTAACATTGCAAACCTTCATCAGAGCATGCTCAAGAATCTTGTTAAAGGCTTTGACAGTTCCATTTGCTTGAGGATGGTAGGCAGTACTCTTCTGGTGATATACTTGAAATTCTTTGGTCAATGCTTCAATAGTATTATTCAGAAAATGTGATCCTTGATCACTCATAAGAATTCCTGGAAATCCAAACCTCGACAAGATATTATCAAAGATGAACTTCGCAGCTATAGCAGCACTACAGTCCTTAACTGGCTGATCTTCAGCCCAATGAGTAAGGTAATCAGTTGCTGTAATAATGTATCTTGCTCCAGATTTCTTTGCAAGGGAATTGATTGGTCCAACAAAATCAATAGCCCACTTGTCAAATGCTTGTAAAGTTACCTGTGGAACTAGAGGCATCTCATCCCTATTGGATGGTTTGCCTGTCCTCTGACATATATCGTGGCTGTGGCAATACTCTCTTGCATCCTTAAGAATCGTAGGCCACCACAATCCAATTGTCAGAATCTTCTGTGTCGTAGCTTTTCTTGCATAATGACCTCCTTCTGCTCCAGAATGTGCCTCAGCCAAAATCAATGGCTTTTCATGCTCCATGGCGCACCTGCATAGTATTTCATCTGGTCCCATCTTATATAGCTGTCCTGTTATTAAGGTAAAGTCAGCTGCTCTAACCACCAGCTGCTTCTTCTGCTGTGTTGTCATCTCAGAAGGTGCACAACCTGTAGACAAGTACTAAACAATATCCTAAAAATAGTCATCAACCATCTGGATGGCAAACAACTGGGCATCAGGAAGACCTTCATCCAAACTAGTGGGTTCTTCTCCTAACTCAAGCCTTGACAAGTGGTCAGGCCCCAGGTTAAGTCTTCCTGTCTTAACTGTGATCTCAAAGTCATATCCTTCCACCTAACATAGGCTTGTTAACCAAATAATTCAAATTAGAATGGTCAATGAACATCTTAAAATGAGATCCTAACAAATAATGTCGAAATTTCTGCAAAGCATAAACCATAGCTAGACCTTCTCATTCTGTCGTAGTATAATTCTTTTTTGCTGTGGACAATTTTCTACTTGCAAAAGCAATAGGGTGATCAATATTACCTTCACCTGACTGAGCTAATACTACACCTAAATAAATGGAAGATGCATCGACATGAACATGAAACTCCTTATTCCAGTCAGGGAATACTAAGATAGGTGTAGTTACCATCTTTTCTTTCAAAATGTCCAAGATTTCCTGACAATTAGGTGTCCATTCAAACGTAATATATTTCTTCAATTTCTTTTCCATAGGGGCTATAATCTGATCATATCCTTTAATGAATTTCCTATAATATCCAGTAGGACCAAGCATAGTGCGAAGTTGGTTAACAGACTTCGGAGGTGGTAAGTTCACAATAATGGCTATCTTCATAGGATCCACCATCAATCCTTGCTTGCATACAATGTGACCTAGTAGAATTCCAAAAGGGGCACAAAAGATACACTTCTTCAAGTTCAATGAAATTTGATGCTGTCTACACTTGTCTAGCATAAGTCTTAAACTGGCTATACGATCTTTCAATAAACCAATGATAGTCCAATCATCAAAGTAAAATTCCAAGAACTTATGAATAAATTCCTTAAATGCAGATATCACTCTGGAAAAGATCCCATTTCTATAGCGAAGGTTGTTTTATGTCGATCCTATGGAGCAATTCTGATTTGATGGTAACCTGAAAATCCATCAGTGAAAGAATACACTTCTTGACTTCCGACATTGTCTAAAACTTCATTTGTAAAGGGAGTAGGGAAAGGATAATGTAAACATGCATCATTCATCTTCCTCAGATCAACACAGATTCTGATTTCTCCCTTGGTCTTCTTTTCTTGTACCACCATAGGGCTGACCCATTCGGACTCTTCAACAGGCTCAATGATTCCTGCAACGAGCATCTTATCTAGCTCCATCCTGATTTTTTCTTTATACCTATGATTCAGCCTATAAGGGTGCTGCTTCACAGGCTTCGCATCAGCTTTCAAAGGGATTTTTATCACTCCTATATCACCAAGGATACCTTTCATTTCTAAGAAATTCGTTGGAAATAAGTCCTGATACTCATGGAGGAGTTTATTCACTTTCCTCACCATTTCTTTGTCCCAATAATCTCTAATGGTAGCATACTTAGGCATTTCTTCTGATCCAATGTTTACTTTCCTTGTTTTCAAGGGCTGAGTTACTTCAGGTGATTCGACTGCTGGTCCATGTACTTCGTAATGTCCTTCTGACTCAGGAATATTAATGTTGCGAGGGTCATCATCTTCATCAATGGCGAGGTTATAACATTCTACTGCATTAGCTTCTTTTCCCTTTCAATCAAGTTGGTGCTCGACTATTTCTTTATCATCAAACACCTTAGTATGGATCACCCGAATAGCTGCATCCAAAGTAGGGAAATCCTCATTAATAGAAAATGTGAGCACAAAACTATCAATAAGGCTAACCCAACTTACAGTACCATGGAGAAGCTCCACCTCTGCATACCAGTTCTTTGCTACATGTTCCAGAGTGTGTACAAACCTATGTACCCATTCTTCACAAGGTACATGCTTCCATGCTTCATAACACTGCTCCAAATGTTCCCGAGGGCAAGTATTACCATTAAATATGCTTCATACCTCTTGAGGTTGATCCATGAATCTCAGGCAAAGAAAATTTTGACAAGATATCCAACTATGAATATACTTTTTATGACCATTCCACCATCTGGCAGCTACGGCTCTGAATACTGAATCTAGAGTCTCCATTTTATGTGAATCTAGTACTTGTTCTGAGAATTGTACAATAAAATATTCTGGGTCTGTTAAGCCATCAAAAGTAGGTAAGATCTTTGTCTGTGAGCCAACCCATGTGATATACTTGGTAATTCTTGCACATCGATGTCCATGCAGCTCATAAAGTCTATTCTGCCAATTCTCTAGGCCTTCGTCTGAATCAGTCATGCAAGAACTGTCACACTGCCAATCTATTATACCTTCAGCAGTAGGGTTAACATAGTCTTCTTCTTTAGCTGTGATGTTGTAAATATGATCTAAAACATCTTGATCTTCATCTCTGACTGGATTTGTATACCTTTCTCCTTGAGAAGGGTCCAATGGTACTATGACTTTCAAGCCTTTTCCTTCAAAAGTCATATGTCTGTTCTTAAGGTTGATTACTGCATAATTGTCTATTACCCATTCAATTCCTAGCAATGCTAGATAGGGGTTGCTATCATCAATTATTTCAATGACTTCAAAATCTGCTAGGGTACTGACTCCATCAATGTCCACTGGTACACTAGGGAATCTTCCCAAGGGCACAATATTCTACTAATTGGCTAATCTCAGCTGTATAGGGGACCATTCAAGCGTAGGCCTTCCCATTTGTTCCCATGTCTGCTTAGTTAGGACATTCACTTCTGATCCCAGGTCTAAAATGATATCAGTCATGTCATAATCTCCTATCTAAGCATGCAATCTCATTTCTCTTCCAGTCCTTCTAACTCTATTAACAGTTTTTCCTCTATCAAAGCTTTGCTGAGGTTCGCAAGACACAATAACTTTCTGTAACTCATTCAAAGCATTCCGATTTATTAATAGCTTCATACAACTCTGTAAAAATGATGTCAGTGTACTTACTTGATCCGACGAAGCTTCTTGAAACTGTAACTGCTATTGATGTTGTTGCATAGTTGCTACTGATGTTCTCAGATCAACAAAGTCTTTTTTAGCTTCCATAAATGTTCCTTTTTCTCTTCCAACATCGAAGGCTGGAGTTTTCTCTGGGGTCTTATGGACCCAAGCCTCATGAAGCTGTTTCACCTTATTCTGTACTTGCGTCATAGATCCACTCCTTGTAACAACGTTAACTACTGGGACAGGTCTTTTCTCTACAGCAATCATATGAAAATTCTGAGTAGGAGCGCCATTTCTTTCTTGTATCTTGGCTATCAACTGTGGGAATTGCTCAATCACATGATCGACTGCTCTGCAATATTGACATGTCATAGTTGGGTTCTGATAGTCTCTAGCTACATGTCCCGCCTGATTATAGTTATAGCAAATAAATTGGCCTCGACCTATTCTAGGAATACCACCACGACCACAACCTCTGAAATTACCTCGACCTGATGTACTACCATGGTAACCATATCCATCATTTCCTTGTGCATCGGGTTGTACCCTATAAGCATCATAGGTTTGCTCTCTCATGAGGTCAAAGCTGTGACATTAATCTTCATTGTCTCCAACTGACTTACGGGACTTGCAGTAGGGATTCTTAGGTACTTGAACATATCTTTGTAGCAGGTAGAAATCTTCAGGTCGATGTTGGCTAGTTTTTCTACAGATCTCACAATATAGGATAGTAGGGTTAAATGGGTTCAGTGCACCAGTATTCAAATAATTTCTTAATGCAAGACATTGTTCTTTGTCGTGACCTTCTATCTTACATCATGTACACCAAATATCTTCTCGAATAGATTTCCCTTTTTTCATGTCACAAAGCTCCAAATCCATTTCTGCTAACTATGCTTGTATTTGGGCTATTCCAGAATTATCTCCAATAGGAGCTGTTTCAAGTTTCATAGCAATTTCCAACGCCTCTTGCTAATCAACAACCTTCTGTTGCATAAGTGGAGTCCTGATATGAGGCAATAGTGTTGCAATGAACCATTCTTTATGATATTCTGGTCCAATAGTGAAACTAACTTGATCCAATAGAACCTTGAACCTCTGATCAAAGTCCCATATTGACTCACCTCGCTTCTGCTGAATTTCTTTCAGTTCAGTTGTACACTGTGACTCCGATTTAGGCTTCTTGAATTCTTTGATCATTGCTTTTTTAATATCATCCAAGATGTAGTTCTGAGTATTGGATAAATTCATAAACCAGGTCAAAGCTCAGTCTCTGAAAGAGGTGACTAGCTGCGTTGTTCTTGTATTTTGATCCATAATATTCTTAGCAGTCCAAATAGCTTCGCATAAGAACCAAAACTGCTCTGGATCCTCTGATCTAGTTCCTTTAAAAATTGGGAGCTTGATATCATCATTCATATGGGCCATAGTGAATCGAGGGGGGGGAGGAGGGGGAGGAGGAGGGAGACTGGTAATAGGAGGAAGGGAACTTACTAAGGTAGACTAACCTATGACAGGACTACTCGGGCTAGGGTTACTTTCATATTGCGAAGGGTTCTCAGGGATAACAGATCTTCGTTACAGAGTGATAGGAGGGTTTCTAACAAAATGGGTTTCTTCAGATTCAGATTCTTCTGGACTTAATGAGGTATAATCGGTATTATGGCCTAGGGTATAGGATACAAGAGTTCTCTTGTATGTTTTACTGTTGCGAAGAAAACCACTTTGCTCATCGAAGCCACTTTTGCTTTCAAACATAGGTTAGTAGCAATAAATCTAGCAATCTGATTGGATAAGCAATATGCCTTTTTCAGACAAGAGCATTTTAATTTTCAAACTTAATGAATTCAGGTACTTACCCCCTGGTCCTTTGAAGAACTATCTTTCTGCTTCACTGAAAGAAGTATGTGTGTCGATGGCGAACTCCGTCACAAATGCATCAAGGGCTCGCGTTATCCAGAAGTCAATAGCTCTTGATACCACGTTGCTCTTACTTTTCAACAGCTTAACTCTTTCAGGGGTCCAGGTAGGAGACTGATCTTCTTTGAAGTTTGTCTTTCTTTCTGTCAACCTGGATAACCACTAGTGCAATTCTATGTGGATACTACCAAAGCAAATTTCATAAATATCAGAAAAAATGTACCTTTGCAAGAAGTCGTCTGAGCTACGACGAGGATCCTTATTCTCTTGGTCAGCAAATTTCAGATAAGTATCTCCAATCCAGTCACTGATTTCTTTTACTGAGGGCCTCTAAAACATATCCCTCTAGGTACGACGTAGATCCCTCTTGAAGCAGATACTGGTTCAACTGGAAATGGAACCAATTTGTTGGGCTTAGGGAAGACCTGGGTTCTTATACTTTTATCTTCGCAGAAACAAAGAGACCCACAGTGTTGGCCCTTTCGGCAACAACCTACGAACAGGTTGCAGTCTCACGCGAAACAGCTATGGGGTGCCACAGAATCAGGTTTCTGCAGGAAAAAGAGGGATATTACTGTACCTTTAGTCTTAACAAAGAATAATTATGCAATACAGAGCTTCGATATTCACTTAAATAGCTTCGCAGTTTATATAAAAAGACAGTTTCTTGCTTAACCCTTAACTGGGAATTTACAGCGAAGTTAGTACTTAGCAATATATTTGACTTATCATTCATCTACTTATCAAATGCATAAAAACATAACAGGAACAAAATAAAAAGAACCACGACAACACAAGATATACGTGGTTTACCCCTAGTGTAGGGGCTACGTCCATAGAACTGTGTTTATATTCAACACTATACAAACACACAGTTCTGATCTACACACTCAGCTGCAGATCTTCTCAACAACCCAAAACTGCGCACTTAGCTGCAGAACCTTTCTTCCAAAACCCTCTGCGCACTCAGCTGCAGAGGTCATCCACGCACTCAGCTGGGACTTAACCTTAACCCCAAAAATAGACATTAACTTCTTCACATCACATTGTCATTATACCCAAAAACCTTTGAAAAAGCTCTTTTCTCCTTTAGATAAGTGCCTATTTATACAGGTGCACTATTACAATACCATGGGTTTAAACCATGGGTTATTTACAATAAGAGGGGCTTTGACCCAACCCCAAAACCCCTAATACTATGTTGGACTGCAACTCCGCTTACAATTTTCGCACCAAAACCGCTGAGTTGCCAAAATTAAGGACCTTCAAGGTCCGAGCCCCAACAGGGAGACCATATAGAAGGTATTCCTGAACCAACTTCTCCCATTCAAGTGGATTATGGGGAGTTTACTCCTACCTATGATCCTTCACCCGACTTAGTTGAGTTTAGTCCTGTGGTTTCTAAGATAGGAACCTTTCATGATAGACCTACTCACTCTAGGGTTGATTCCCCATTGACGCATTATTAGTATGGAATGTCGGAGGATGCTGAGACTCAATTTGAACCCACAATCACTAGTTATGGTAGTTATGGTATGTCTTGTTTTCCCATACATGATTTGGCATTTCATGTCGAATCTGAGTTTGAACCTAACACTATGCCTAGGGCACTCTCATTCCTTACCATGCAGAGAGGTTTGGGAGTACTAGTCACATTGCACCTTCCATCCCGGTGGTAGAAGTTACATCACATATTCCTCCTAGGTCTAGGGTTAGTGATCCTATGAGGATACCAGATCCGAGACAAGTGACTATAGGGTATAGTACATACTTGATTACACAGATCCCTTCGTCCTCTATCCCTAGTTCTTCGAATGTTCACCCTCCACCTCATTCACGTGGTCCTTCGGACTGGAACGTTGCTATGATTCATGTCCATACTGTGGTTAATAGATCGGTTGTGTCTCAACTTCATGTACCACCCATTATTTTGGGAGGTCATGTTCATACTTCTAGAGGTCATATTCCTACTTCCAGAGCGTATGTTCCTACTTATGGAGTGTCTCATGGGACATCTCATGCAATGACTTATGGACCCTATTATGAGACACAGTATGGACAGGGTTGTTCACCTTATGGGGGAAAGTATCAAAAACCTACTTACTCCCCAAATTATGACTTTGTAGCTCCTAATAGTCAGGGTCCACCACACTATGGTGCTTCCATGCCACCCTATATGGGTCAAACGGGAGGAGGGCACTATGGCCAAGTCCATGGTGGTAATCAGACCTATGTGAATCAGAACTATTAGAGAGCGGTCCATCGACCTCATCATCCTAGACTCCCTTTCCTCGGGATGCTGAATCTTCCTGACTTGTCGAGATTGATGAACGATCCTATAGCTCATGACCCAGCTTGGCCGGCTTTACCTGCTAAGCTTCCCTCGGACATACCTAAGTTCGAGGGAAAACCGGGAGAGGATCCGAGTGAACATGTTACTACCTTTCACCTATGGTGCTCTTCAAATTCCTTACACTGGGACTCCATCCGTTTAAGGCTATTTCAATGCACCCTTATAGGGCCTGGCACGAAATGGTATATAGAGCTACCTAGGGGGGGATTTGCTTTGTTCGATGACCTAGAAATGAATTTTCTTAACCACTTCTAGCTAGCAGTGCGATATGAAATTGGTACTGAACTGTTGTCGACATTTTAGCAGGATAAAGCCACACATATCCTGGATCATATCCAAGAGTGGCGTAGACGGAAGAGATTAATTAAAGCATTTATATCGCCAAAATTCCTCCTCGAATGGTTCCTTAAGTCATTATTACCATATATAGTGAAGGATGTTTCTACATCCAAAGTGTAGAATGAGGAACAAGCAATTTTTAGGGTGTAGGAACTGGACTTGATTTATGCTCAGTCCAGTTTGTTATATGAGATTATTCCCAACGCTTCGCATTCTAGTTTCGACCCCAAATTAAAACCTGGACCACATGCCAATGTCATTGTTGGTTGTGCAAGTGCTAAACCTACGGATTTGGTTGCAAAACAAGTTAGTAAATTGTCTATCAACCAATCTAGTTTGGGACAAGCCATGGCTTCATCTCAACCCGTCCAAACGGCAAGTGTACTTTCAGTGCAATCGTCGGACCAGAAGGGTAACTAGCAGCCTGGATGGAATAGAAAGAAGGGTAAGAATAATCGTAAGGGTGGAAATAAGAATGAGAATGCTAATAATAATGACAAGAACGCCTGTAATGCTGGGGGGGACAAGCAAGCTAAACCTAAGGTTAAGTTCCCTTGCAAGTTATGTAAGTACGATCACCTCACTTGCTTGTGCCCTCATATCGATGAAGCCTCGATATTCTTGGCACAGGGCCCAACTGTGCTAACTAACCCTTTACCTCACAATCAAAATATGAACTTGAGGACCCATGATCAGTCTTGTAGTGATCAAGATCTGCCGAAGGGTACTGGTCGTGGTTGCATTAACATGGTACGTGCTGCGAAAGTTGTGACCCATGCGAAGGACTATGGTTCATCACAACCCAGCCCAAGTAAGGAACCTGATCCACTGAGGTCTCCTTTGCATATTGAGAAACCTATGGATAAACCTAAAGTTGCACATTGCATTCCTAAGGGATTCCTTAAGCTTTCGGGGCACAATACTAATGCCCAAGCCGCCCAAATTATTCAGTTGTCAAGGATTTGGGCCACACTCCTTGTGCGATGTCTGCATTGGAAGTGCTTCAGAGTTGTCCTTCGCAAAGGAAGGCTTTGATTTCTACCCTTGGTGTGAATGATGATGATTCTTCCTCCATGATTAAATTTGAAACCGCAGAACTTCAGCCTCGCTTGCCTTACTATGTGTGTCTTTTGATTCACATAGAATGTCTTAATATGACTATCAAGCGCATTGTGATTGTCGAAGGCGCTACCGCATCTGTGATGTATTTATCATGCTGGAAGGGTTTAGGTTCTTTTGAGTTGTCTAAATCAGATACCATGGTAATTGAATTCGATGGGAGATCATTTAGGTTGCATGGCATCCTTCCTTCCCTTAAATTCTGTTTGGGAGGGAAGACCATTGCGATAGAGGTCGAGGTGGTTGATATGCCCCTTGACTACAATCTCTTGCTGGGTAGGAATTGGATGTACAGTATGCAAGTTGTTGCTTCTTCCCTATTTCACATTGTGTGCTTTCCATTTAACGAGAATATAGTCATGATTGATTAAAAGACATTCAAGAATCCGTCTGTTACAGCATCTTTGGGAGCTTCGATCTCGATAGTTGAACACTCTCAGTCGACAACTGGGAGTGTGGGTGTAAGCATGTATCCATCCCTCATGGGAAGCTTTAGTTGTCCTACACCAATCCTTATGATAGGGTCTAGTTTTGGTGAGGCTTTGACATCTATGAGAATGGTGTCTTTTTGCATGATTCATATGGAAGATCCTTAGATTCTTCCTACACCGAGAACTTTGAGTGAGCCCATCGTGACGAATGTGCCATTGCATACAACTATGATAGCTTATCAAGCTAATATTGAGTGTGTTGCAGAGCCCAGTCCTTCCTCTTCATGGACAGAGGAGGAGGAACCTTATGTGCTTTCACCATGGGCAGTGCAGTCTTCTCACGTGCACGACTACCTTGATACTGTTTTCCCTTCAGATGAAGCGATTATTGAGGCCATGTCAGGAGTTGAGACACCATGGGAGGAACTCCATCATAGATATTACTTCCTTCCCAAGCTTGATTGCTTGGAGCGTGAGGACATTAGGGTGGTTGTTAGTGAGAGAGTTGGTAGTCCTATGGTTCCATTAAGCTCTCCTGGTCCAATGGCTGATGGAAACATGGTGAACATATCTTCAACGATTCCTATCAATATCTCTCGCGATCCTGGCAGGCTAGAGAATGTCTATATTGGGGCAGAATGTTCCCATGCTGAGATTCAAGAATACACCGAGCTATTTAAAAATTCCACGATATCTTTGCTTGGTCTTATGACGAAATGCCAGGTGTCAACCCTTGTATTGTCGAACACGAGATTAAGACTTATCCTAACGCTAAGCCTATTCGACAATGCTTGCATGCGGTGAATCCTAGGAAAGCACCCGCGATTAAGGTATAGATAGAGAAACTATTGAAAGCCAGTTTTATCTATCCTGTTCCCTTGACGAAGTGGGTTTCAAACCCCGTTCCGGTGGATAAGAATCAGGGAGTGATCCACATATGTACCAATTTCTGTGATTTGAATCGTGCCTGTCCTAAAGACAATTTCCCCACACCATTTATTGATAAGATTTTGGATGAGTGTGTGGGTAGCGAGGTTTTTTCCTTTATGGACAGCTTTTCTTGGATATAATTAGATACAAATTAAACCTGAGGACCAACATAAGACTGCATTTATTTGTCCTTGGGGAACGTTTGCATATTAGAAAATTCCTTTTGGCCTTAAGAACACCGGAGCTACTTTTCAACGGGAAATGACCTTGATCTTCCACGATCTCAAGTCAATTATCTAATTATTTTTGGATGACCTTTCTGCTCATTCTCATATGAGAATGCGTCATTCCTATCACTTGATATTGGTATTCGAAAGGTGCTGCCATTATTTGGTTAGGTTGAATCCTCATAAGTGCATCTTTTGTGTGAAGTCAGGTCGCTTGTTAGGATTCATCATTTCTAAAGAGGGTATAAGAGTCGACCCTTTGAAGGTTGAGGCAGTACTTCAGTTGTCTCCCCCAAGGAATATTCGTCATCTTCAATGTTTGCAAGGCATGGCAAACTTCTTATGGAGATTTGTTGTCAATTTTTCCAATTTTACTAGAGGATTTATGCATCTATTGAAGAAGAATACCACCTTTTGTTGGGATGATCGAGCCCAAGAGTCCTTTGATGCACTCAAGCCAGCCCTAGAATCAGCCCCGGTGATTATTCCCCCAGACTATAGCCATGATTTTATGCTTTATGTGGCCAATTCTATCGTAAAGGATTACACACCTAATAACCATAGGTATGGGGTTACCAACATACTCAATTAACTTGTAGACAATTGACTTCTAGAGTACAATAAAGAAAATAGGAGGATGAGAAAGACTTACTCGATTAAATAAGGTCAATCCTTGCTAGTCCTCTTTTGTTCTACTTCTTCTCCAAAGTCTTCAAGGTTGCTCCTCTTTCACCTATCAAGAGTCAATCTTCCAGATACAAGATGATTCATATATATATAAACAGGTTAGATAAATCATATATAAAAAGCAGAAACATAAAAATTTATCAACCAAGATACATGAAACACATATGGAAGAAGGATTCTCTTTATTATCAATAATGGAAAGAGTTCAAGTTACAACCCAATGCCTAAGACAAGGACTCCTCTGTAGCCAAAGGATTCTGAGTTCCACTGCTCCAAAGAATTATGTATACAATCCACCAACATAACTTTGCTCTCCAAGTCTATATATCAAACACCCTCCCCAAGGCCTGTATTTATATGGAGGAAATAAGGTAGTTTCGAAGGTTGAGGAGGTTGGTATAGTTGAGAGGATTAAGGGAAATGGATTAACTAATCTCAAATCAGCACGTGTTTTTATTTTTAAATGGTAAGGGACATATTCGTGGGTATGTAGAAGGACAACCCGCGAATGATTCATGACTTGATATAAGAGAAACCTGTGAATAGATCCATTCGCGACTTGCAACAACCGACACTCACGAACGATGCGCGAGTTGTACATGTAGAGAGTCTCGAATACAACTTAACATAGTAAAATGGCAAAGTAACCAGCTGGATGGAGGAGGAATGTATTATAGTAATCCAATCTATAGTGTTATGGGCAAACCTCAATCCATAGATGTCCTTTTGTGTGCCAACATGAGGGATGTCGGCACTCGGACTGAGAGGTGCCATTCAGATGGATAATAGATGCCCCCTAATGTGTGAGGTCAGAGGGAAGTGATGGAAAAAATACATTATAATCATCATCTTCAGAGAACTCAAAAATACAATGGAACAGAGAGAGTACCTGAAACAAATACATAGTAATGTCATATACATAGTTACATCCGAGGATGCTATGTTCAATTTACTGGAACACTAGCTCCTTTACAATATTTGAGTACATCATATAATATGGGTATAAAACCACGTATATTACAAAAGTGGATCGAAGCCTCAATATACAATAATGAGTCTTCAAATATCTGGAATCTGTGTATAGGAATAGAACATAATCTTGCGCAACTTAGTCCATAGGTGAGGAACTAAGGTCTTCATAAAGGATCCCAAAGAACCAGTACAATCCAAACCATGTGAATAAGGGTAAACTGAAGTCGAACATGGAAAGGAGTCAACAGTTTGTCAATCAATAGATGATAATCAACAACTAAAGCAAAGGAATTCACCAATGATGAAAGTGAATTCTAAGGTACCATTGTCAAAACTCTAGGTCTTTGTCCTCAGGAAGTGCTGAAACGGAACCATGCTGTGATAGGGAAGGCAATAGATCCTCCAACGGATCACAAGGGTGACTAGGAACTGGGCAAAAGAAGGGAGACACAAATAGATAACAGATATAACAATGATGGGATCAGGCTATAAAACAGACATTGAGAAAAGTCCTTGAACAGTGAGCACACCACAGAGATGACCCAAGGCATCGTATAACTTATAAAGAGAACAACTAGACTTATCTGTCATGTAGGAGACATGCTCAGATTCCCCAGGTATAACGGACAAGAGGAGGAGTAAAAAACTCAAAGTGATATCTGAACACAAGTAAACAATGAAACATGGATATCGAAAAAACAAAGAGTGCTATGTTCAAGGATGACATGCTGCCAGTACTGAAAACAAGAGAAAACTTCTTCCTTACCTTCCCTGTTAAATTTTAACGAGTATAGGGAAGCAAACTCGGTTCCCTCTTCATTTTTTAACAATCTTGAAGAGATGGGAAAATAATGCTTGATTCCCCTCTTTCTTATAAAGGTTTAACGAGTCCAAGAAAGAAAACTCGGGACCATCTTCATTTTTGGCAAGCTCGAAGAAAAGAAAGAAGAATGCTTGATAAAGCACTAATTCATGGATTTTACGAGCCCGAACTAGTACATGCTCAACGGTGTTTTCATAGTTTAGAGAGTCTGAAAACTCCAAAGAAGACTCCAGGGGGGGTCCTTTTTCGTACAATTTAGTCTCCTGGGGCCAAAAAGGTATAAAACAAACCAAAGAAGAACTCTCTTAACTTCCGAAGAAGAAAAGGCGCACCTTTTTCGTACTTTGTCAAGAAGGTCCGAAAAAGGTTAAATTACCACCTACCCAACGTTCCTTCAAAAGCAGCATATAGCCTGAGTTTTACGAGTGTGAAGGAAGGCAAGATCACTCAGAAAGATCCATTTGATTATGAGAAATGGGGCTTACAACAATAAACTCAATGCTTTGTTCTTTAGGGTTTAACAAGCATGACAAAGACATAAAGTACACTCGAAATCTTTTTCATGTTTTGGTCTAGAGCACGAAAAAGAGAAAACTAAGCTCATACCGGGGGGTTCCTTTTCTGTAAGTTTAGTCCCTCAGGTCCGAAAAAAGTGATAAACCTATGCCTGAGAATACTCTTCTCAATTCTGAAGAAAAGAGAGGGATCCTTTCTCGTATTATTCCACATGGTCCGAGAAAGAGATAACCTACCACCAATGTGGATTCCCATTCACATATTCTTAACGAGCCTAAATGGACAAGTTTACTTGGTAGTCAACTCTATTTTGAGGAGTCATACTTGGGCCTAAAGAAACTCAAAATCTTTTCCATGAATTTTTAACGAGTCCGGAAAAGTCAACTCGCGGCCTCCTTACTATTTTTAACAAGCTCGAAGGAGAGCATAAAGAATGCTCTAAATGTGAGGAGACGAGTGTCATAGACAGGAGAAACTAGTTCCAAGCACAAGGAATAGACCTATGCATAATGCAAGGAAAGTGAGCAAGATAAGGACACTCAGGGAACGTCTTCTCAAGGTAAAGGGTGGCAAGTTGCAAAGGCAAAATGATACAAGGCTTAGCGACAATGAGAACAAAGATGAGGGCTTATACAATGAGCTAAAAGCGTGGAAGCCAGCATCAGGCTCATAAGTGCGAGCAGGGCACATGCAAATGCAATTACAACTTGAAACACAAGGTGAGGCCAGTAAACAGTTATGAATCCAACTAAGAATCCCATCTCCAAAAAATAATAACATCAGGATCATATTCAGAAGAAAAGATCCAATGCGAGTCACTTTGGCAGAAACACATGTGGCTTTGCTAACTTCGACAAAAGTTAAAGTCAAGGCAGAATATACCGAAGAGGATTCTATAGAACCAAGGCTCGAGGGTTTATAATATTCAAGATCCACCTCAGAAGGAGAGCAAAAAATCAACAAGGAATATAGAGTCTACAGGAATAAACTCAGTATCACAGGAGTTGAAAAATTGATAAGAAAAATCAAACTCATCAGGATCACTGACTTGCTTTTCGAAGGGAGAGTCCAAAAACTCAACAAGACCAACATAAGAAGACTGATCCATGGGAAAATCAGGCTTACTAGGCAAATCAGGGCTAGACTTAGTCACAACTGAACCAACATCCAAAAGAAGGTTAGACTGTATCTGTTACCACCTAAGTTGTACTTAGTGGTTTTTATCAAGTGAGACCGGTGAACCGGACAGGGCTAACTTGTTCGGACTTCAAAAAGACCTTTGGAAGTAC
Source organism: Pseudotsuga menziesii (assembly GCA_001517045.1). Lineage (NCBI taxonomy): Eukaryota > Viridiplantae > Streptophyta > Pinopsida > Pinales > Pinaceae > Pseudotsuga > Pseudotsuga menziesii. Next base: position 38,808 of record LPNX010499297.1, on the reverse strand, counting down.
TTCTGGGAAGTGCGTGTTGTACTATATCACATGTTCATACCCCATGAGGGAATTGTAATAAATGTTCTAGCATGATAGTGTCTATAAAAGACTCGGTCTCTTAGACTTCATTTATCAATTCGATCAGCCCAGGGTGTTTTTTCCCTTGGTTATTATTGGTTGTTGAATAAATGACTGATAATTTCTGAGTTTTTCACTCCATACCTCCAAAGTTGGGGTGGTCGGCTTGGCATTTGGGCCTATTGAGGTTATTAGAGTCTATGTGTCAATGTATAAGCATACTAGACATCATTTTTGAGTCATATGAACATGTCTAAGTCCCCCTAGGTGTTTTTCAATTTTTCAATTTTTCAGTTTTTTCAGTGCTTTTTATTAAAATTTAATTTTTCCAAAACTTAGGCTATTTTTTAATAGTTTAATTGGAAAAATTGATTTTGTAATAAAAGTGGGCCAAATAATCAATTTCAGTCATGTAGGTGCTCATTTTCAAGCTAAGAGCACCATGTAAACCCACGGACCCACTATTTCCTAGTTTTGAGTGATCTTCCATCACTTAGGTCAAAAAGCCCCAAAAATCAATTATTGATTATTTTAATTAATAAATTGATGAATAATGGAGCAAATCCAAAATCAATAAATCAATGGATTTTCAACCGATTTGACTGAAATCAAACAGATATGGAGCAAATTGACTGGATCTGACAAATCCTTGACTGAAGGAGGTGATCAAATCAGATCTAGAGTTGATATTGAGCATCCTTTATGGGGAATTTTGCCCTCCCTCTCTCCTCAACACGTTTTGGCTCATCTGGATGAGTTTTGGGCCAATGTGTCAGTGTTTGGGTTGATGTGTCAGCCAGATCAGGCCCTTGATTGACAAGTAGGCTCAGTCCAGCTTCAGTTGTGCATTGATGAACTCTCCATCAGTTGATTTCACTTGATTCCATGAGGAATTACGCCCCCCCTGGGCTAGATGGCCTGCAAATTGTATATATCCCACTTGAGGCTCCCTCTTCCAAGCTAGTTAGAGCTGGACTAAAGGGATTGCCATTGTAACTCTGTATTTGATCATCATTTGTGAATAAATAAGCTTTGGATTCTATACTATGTAGTGCTTTTGATTTTGTGGATTATCAGTGTTATGCTGCTGATGTGGTAGCTGCAATTTCTTGCCAAATCCTGTGCTGCTTCTGTGTTCTGGCATCAAGGATTCGGTTGAATCAAGTAAGGGTTTAAACTAGGAAAGTTAGATTGTTTAATCTTGTTTATCCATATGATGTATGCTCAAAAATATTAGTTATATCCTTAAATAAGGTTATTTCTGCATAATCTCTCATTTTTGTTGCTTTATACATCCATATCCAGATCTCACGAGGTTTGTGTAGGCTTGTGTTATTTAGTTGCAGGTTCCTGATTGGATGAGGTTGTGGATATAGATTGACTCCTTTCCTATCCAATAATCTTGAGACTCTGTCCCTCATCACTCCACGAAAGGGCCTCCTTTCATCTTGCTCCATTCAAGCAACGATCCGACCTTCTCTCCTCTTCTTCTCATTTCTACAAAAAATCAGCACTTTACCTGGTTACTTTTTCAGTTCATAGCTGTGATTTCATTTGGATCTGTTTCATCAAAGTAAAATACAAATACATCTAATATTTCATAGCTCATATCCTAGATCTTGCACTTAAAAAAGTTCCATAAGCATTCTAGATCTAGCTTTAGGGGAAATCGTCTTTTTTTGCATGAATTTTAAAGAAAACTTGTAGATCACATGCATTAGATTTCCTTTTGCTGTTATAAAATTTAATATTCTGCAATATCAGTGCAATTTAATTGGCTGCACAAAAATCAAGCCAAGATCCCAAGGAAAGCTTGCTTTCCTTGGTTCCTTTTTCGTCGGTTTAAGCTAGTTTAATTTCATTATTTTTTAAGATAAATTAGGCTGACCCAAAGGTACTCTTAAAGTTGTTTTGGGAATTTTTTATTCTAACATTCTTTCTGTCCTTTAGCAGGTATGACAGAGAAGAAAGGAGGCTGCTGTCGAAAGTGGCTTTTGGAGCGCTCAAATCCCCCCAGGGGTCTCCCATTTGTCACAAAATTCTTAAAATTTTTGTATAACTGTAAGATCTTGGTTTCAGCCTGTATAAGGACCAAGAAGAAATGATATATCAGTCCTCTGATATTGTAACAAATAATAAATAAAATTTCCTTTGGAGTAGGCTCTTTCGAGCCCTTTCCCCATTCCCCCTGGGGGGATTTGCGTCGGTGTCTTTTCGTGCTTTTCCTCATTTACTTTATTTTTTAAAACCAGTATTGATATGATCTACAGGGTAGGATAATACATTTCATTATTAATTCCATATTCCATATCTTACATTTCAAGGTAATCATAATAATTACCCCACGATTTCCTGAGTGACCCGAAAGGGGAAAGAGATTCGTGGTAGGATTAATTAAGAAATCTGAATTATGTATCTGTTTGTTTTCTTCTATATTTTTTTTATCAGCAACTTTTAAATTAACCCCTCCTATATTCCCCAATTGAGATCCACTTGGATCGAAAGAGGTTCTTGGACGCTTTTCTTTTAAACAAGAACATGCGGTTTAAAACTTATTAAAATTTACAAGACTCCAGTGTGTATGCTGTACACTTGGATGCGGTTCATCCAATCAGTCAAGCTATATCAAAAGCACTTGGGTGACTAGCATAATTAGGACTCACTCTCCCCAATTGACAAACCATCAGGTGAAAATCCAACACCTCGATCGAACCTCTACGGTGGCAAAATACCCAAAGGAAGCGGGAACTTACTGAAAAGTGACCTCGGGGCACCGATCTTTGTCACACCCTAACAGGTGCATTACAGACAATAGCCCTAGAGACTCCATTTCAGCCCACATATTCCTTGCGGGTAGCCGTAAAGGTTTTGTTTTGGACATACTCCAAGTACTCTCGGGTATATCTGGAGTCCCCCCTTAGCCTAATTTAATCAATTCATACTTCAATTTTAACTTAAAACATACCAAGATGCAATTGCAAAACATTCACTCCGAGCACACGCAAGCACATTGATCATTTTGATTTGACTCCGTTCTAAGGCACTGGTCATTTTTGCTTTATATATATATTGTGTATCAGCTTTGTGCTTTCGTGTGTTTATCTTCGTATCTTGTCATATTTAATTGTTTATAGTTAAAATATTCAAACTCCTAAGTAACTGATTCAGTTTAACATCATCACACTAAGAAATCATTATTAGTAACTTAATAGGGTCTACCCCCCTTGGCTTCGTTAGGAGTTGAGCCTAAACGGAGGACTCAATAACAAGGTGACAGCCTTGACTCGAGACTTGCCCCCAAGGATACACCGAGTGGCTTGAAGATTTCTGCCACATGACCTAGGTGTGTGAAAAGGTGGCAACACTTTTTGGCACCGTTGCCGAGGATAAATCTTTTTATTCTCGAGTACGACTAAGCTTAAATTTTTTCTAAGCAACTAAAAAGATAAAAAAATCTTTTGATTGATCTAGTCTTTAAAAAACATAAAAATTAAAACTCGATCCATCTGGTGACTCCACTGTCTAACATCCCTTCAAGAATTTCTACCTGAAGAAACCACTGACAATTATTCAATCCTCTCCCTGATCCCAAAAGGTTTATTAGGGAAAGATTGAATAGGTAGACTTCTCGTAGAAACCTTGAAGATTTAGGAGACCAATCCCTCGCAGATATCCATAACATATTTGTAGAGAGTCACGTTCACCAATCTCAAGAAATGACAGAATTATTCAAACCCCTTGACTTTTTTCAGATAGCAGGTGCTCCCCATGCCATTCCGAAAGATACTATCAAGAAGCTCCCCAGGTTCGAGGGAAATAATTCCACCACTGCCAAGACTCATCTCCGAAAATTTGAAAGGCACCTAGTCAGTTATTATGATGATGTTTCCTCTAACCATGAAGATATCAAAATGAAGCTCTTTGCTTTATCCTTAGAGGCTGATGCTGCGGAGTGGTATGAAAACCTTGGTGATGATTCATATAAAACTCTTAGTGATTTCCTAGAGGGTTTTAAGAAGAAATGGGGGGAAAAGAAAGAACCAAGACATCTGCTTGCCGCCCTCCATAACATAAAGAAGATGGAGAATGAAACCATTGATGAATTTAATACTAAGTTCAGGCGTGTGGTTGCGAACTTCCCTAGAGAAATCAAGCCAAGGGATGCCTCCATCCTCATATATTACATTGAAGCTTTCACTGGTGATTTGAGGTACCAGTTAAGGGACAAAGAGCCAGCCGATCTACAAACTACTCAGGAATTGGCTGAGAAAATAGAAAAGAATATGCAATCTTCAGGCAAATCCAACATTCCAGGTTACACTAGGGGAAACACTTCATACAACGAAGAAAAGGGAAAAGCCTTTGAATCAAAAGAAAAGCGAGCCTCTAAAGACCCCATGGAAAAGATAGCTAGCATGTTGGAAAAAGTGATGACTAGTCAGGACCAATTCATGACCAAAATCCAAAAAAAAATAGTCACACTGGAGAGAAATAGTGGAACTAGGAATTTTCAGCCAAAACAGAATCAAGTGTATCAAAGGAAGTTTCCTCAGCAAGAGCCTAGGATTCCAAACCAGTTAGACTGAACTAACATGGTAGATGAAGTAATTCCTTGGTGTAGACCTTGTGAGCAATTCCACCCAGAAAGCACTTGATACATAGCAAATCAGATTATAGAACATGGGATGGTGGAGGTCAGTAATCAGGAAACAACATCAGGTGAGTATGATCATATATACATGGTAGGCCAAGCCTACCCTTTGTCACCATCTAAACAGTACAAGCCTGAGGATGAAACCATTGCAGAATCTTATAGTGAAACTTATGGTGAAAACTATGATATACATGATGGGACTCCTATGTGCTCTCCATATAATGATGATAGCCTAGAAGGTGTACTACCTTGTGACCTTTTCTCTGAAGAAGATGAGTATGAAAATGAGGACAAGTATAGCTTGGAGCATGATACAAGTGACGAAGACTCCCTTATCCCTGACAGAGATGTTGATGAGGAGTCTTGGACATTCATGGAAAATCCAGTCTATGACATGAATAAAGAGGAAAATAATGAACCAAAAACTTTTGATGGTTTTGTTGATGGCATATCTAAAGAAGAGATCATGGACCATGTGGCCTTGGGAAAATTTGATATGAAAATGGAGCATGTAGTTTATCCACATGATCAGTCTGAGACATATATCGATATCAGTAGTGAAGAAAAAGAGAACTCAATATTGGAACATGATATCAGCAATGGGGAATCCATCACATTTAACATAGATGATGGTGATGACTATTGGGATTTTTGTGGATATCTTATTAAGAATCCTATCTATGCTATATCCAACAAGGGGAGTGTCTGTTTAGAGATTTGTGGAAGTCCAATCTACTATACTTCCATAGAGGGAAGCATGAATCTGGATACCTTGGAAAATCCTAGTATGGAAAAGCAACATTCAAAACTCTTATATGATCATTCGGAGTCATATCATGCAGAGCCGCATAAGAGTATCAGTAATGAAGACATGGAGAAGCAGTTTTGTGAAAAGACAGATGTGATGCAGTTATTAGAATATCAGTCTCAACTATCATCTTCACATATAGAGTTTCCTCATGACTTGGAGCTTCTTGGGGCTTATACAGTAAATTATCATCCGGTAATCCTTGATGATCAGTATGATGGTGTAGTCAATCTGCCTCATCATTCCAATTTGTACATCAACCCTATCCAGTCATGGATAGAAGCAGCCTGCGCAGGCACTTACCAGTTTGGGAGGAAGTTTGACAACATTATTCATGCCTATGATTTCCCATCCATCCCACCCATTCTGAATCATCACGTAGGTTTTCATTTTCTGAATAAAGTATCCTTACTTTGGCTGGTAAACAAAGACAAGGAAAATTTTTTTTATGTCAATAAAATGCTTAGGTGGTTACATTGGATTTCTGATTACACTTAACCCTTTTTATATCATGCTTAGAGTAGGAAAATAAGCTCTTTGAAAGAGAGGATTTACTTTCTACATTTCTATTTTTAGCTATAATAAATCTTTGCTTATTTTAGTTAGTTACATCTATTTTGTTTAAATAAATCAGCTTAATGGTTCATTTGGTTTTTCATAAAACTTGTGCTACTGAGGTTTTTCTTGTCAAGTTGAGATGTTTTTGCAGGGTATATAAACCAGAGATTCTGGTGTTCTCGTATCCTCTCCTTGCCTTAAAGACCAGATCGAGCACACATCCCACAGTTGGAGTTAGAATGTTACCACCTAAGTTGTACTTAGTGGTTTTTATCAAGTGAGCCCGGTGAACCAGACATGGCTAACTTGTTCAGACTTCAAAAATACCTTTGGAAGTACTTCTGGGAAGTGCTTGTTGTACTATATCACATGTTCATACCCCATGAGGGAATTGTAATAAATGTTCTAGCATGATAGTGTCTGTAAAAGAATCGGTCTCTTAGACTTCATTTGTCAATCCGATCAACCCAGGGTGTTTTTTCCCTTGGTTATTATTGGTTGTTGAATAAACGACTGATAATTTCTGAGTTTTTCACTCCATACCTCCAAAGTTGGGGTGGTCGGCTTGGAATTTGCGCCTATTGAGGTTATTAGAGTCTATGTGTCAATGTATAAGCATGCTATACATCATTTTTGAGTCATATGAACATGTCTAAGTCCCCCTAGGTGGTTTTCAATTTTTCAATTTTTTAGTTTTTTCAGTGTTTTTTATTAAAATTTAATTTTTCCAAAACTTAGGCTATTTTTTAAAAGTTTAATTGGAAAGATTGATTTTGTAATAAAAGTGGGCCAAATAATCAGTTTCAGTCATGTAGGTGCTCATTTTCAAGCTAAGAGCACCATGTAAACCCATGGACCCACTATTTCCTAGTTTTGAGTGATCTTCCATCACTCAGGTTAGAAAGCCCCAAAAATCAATTATTGATTATTTTAATTAATAAATTGATGAATAATGGAGCAAATCCAAAATCAATCAATCAATCGATTCTCAACCGATTTGATTGAAATCAATCAGATCTGGAGCAGATTGACTGGATCTGACAAATCCTTGACTGAAGGAGGTGATAAAATCAGATCCAGAGTTGATCTTGAGCATCCTTTATGGGGAATTTCGCCCTCCCTCTCTCCTCAACATGTTTTGGCTCATCTGGATGAGTTTTGGGCTGATGTGTCAGTGTTTGGGTTGATGTGTCAGCCTGATCAGGCCCCCGGTTGACAAGTAGGCTCAGTTCAGCTTCAGTTGTGCATTGATGAACTCTCCATCAGTTGATTTCACTTGATTCCATGAGGAATTACGCCCCCCATGGGCTAGATGGCCTGCAAATTGTATATATCCCGCTTGAGGCTCCCTCTTCCAAGCTAGTTAGAGCTGGACTGAAGGGATTGCCATTGTAACTCTGTATTTGATCATCATTTGTGAATAAAGAAGCTCTGGAGGCTATACTGTGTAGTGCTTTTGATTGTGTGGACTCTCAGTGTTATGCTGCTAATGTGGTAGCTGCAATTTCTTGCCAAATCCTGTGCTGCTTCTGTGTTCTGGCTTCAAGGATTCGGTTGAATCAAGTAAGGGTTTAAACTAGGAAAGATAGATTGTTTAATCTTGTTTATCCATATGATGTATGCTCAAAAATATTATTTATATGCTTAAATAAGGTTATTTCTGCATAATCTCTCATTTTTGTTGCTTTATACACCCATATCCAGATCTCATGAGGTTTGTGCAGGCTTGTGTTATTTAGTTGCAGGTTCCCGATTGGATGAGGTTGTGTATCAATATTGACTCATTTCCTATCCAATAAGCTCAAGAATATGTCCCTCAGCACTCCACAAAAGGGCCTTCTTTCAGGTTGCTCCATTCAAGCAACGATCCGACCTTCTCTCCTCTTCTTCTCATTTCTACAAAAAATCAACACTTTACCCGGTTACTTTTTCAGTTCATAGCTGTTATTTCATTTGGATATGTTTCATCAAAGTAGAATACACATAGATATAATATTTCATAGCTCATATCCTAGATCTTGCACTTAAAAAAGTTCCATAAGCATTCTAGATCTAGCTTTAGGGGAAATCGTCTTTTTTTGCATGAATTTTAAAGAAAACTTGTAGATCACATGCATTAGATTTCCTTTCTCTATTGTAAAATTTAATATTTTGTAATATAAGTGCAATTTAATTGGCTGCACAAACAGCAAGCCAAGATCCCAAGGAAAACTTGCTTTCCTTGGTTCCTTTTTCGTCGGTTTAAGCTAGTTTAGTTTCATTATTTTTTAAGATAAAGTAGGCTGACCCAAAGGTACTCTTAAAGTGATTTTGGGAATTTTTTATTATGACATTCTCTCTGTCCTTTAGCAGGTCTGACAGAGAAGAAAGGAAGCTGTTGTCCAAAGTGGCTTTTGGAGCACTCAAATCCCCCAGGGGTCTCCCTTTTGTCACAAAATTCTTAAAATTTTTGTATAACTGTAAGATCTTGGTTTCAGCCTGCATAAGGACCAAGAAGAACTGATATATCAGTCCTCTGATATTGTAACAAATAATAAATAAATTTTCCTTTGGAATAGGCTCTTTCGAGCCCTTTCCCCATCCCCTCTGGGGGGATTTGCGTCGGTGTCTTTTCGTGCTTTTCCTCGTTTCCTTATTTTTTAAAACTAGTATTGATATGATATGCAGGGTAGGATAATTCATTTCATTATTAATTCCATATTCCATATCTTACATTTCAAGGTAATCATAATACTTACCCCACGATTTCCCGAGTGACCCGAAAGGGGAAAGAGATTCGTGGTATGATTAATTAAGAAATCTGAATTGTGTATCTATTTGTTTTCTTCTATATTTTTTTTATCAGCAACTTTAAAATTAACCCCTCCTTGATTCCCCAATTGAGATCCACTTGGATCAAAATAGGTTCTTGGATGCTTTTCTTTTAAGCAAGAACATCCCGTTTAAAACTTATTAAAATTTACAAGACTCCAGTGTGTATGCTCTACACTTGGCTGTGGTTCGTCCGATTAGTCAAGTTGTATCAAAAGCACTTGGGTGACTAGCATAATTAGGACTCACTCTCCCCAATTGACAAACCATCAGGTGAAAATCCAACACCTCGATCAAACCTCTATGGTGGCAAAATACCCAAAGGAAGTGGGAACTTACTGAAAAGTGATCTCGGGGCGCTGATCTTTGTCACACCCTAATAGGTGCGTTACGAACAATAGCCCCAAAGACTCCATTTCAGCCCACATATTCCTTGCGGGTAGCCGTAAAGGTTTTGTTTTGGACATAATCCAAGTACTCTCGGGTATATCTGGAGTCCCCCCTTAGCCTAATTTAATCAATTCATACTTCAATTTTAACTTAAAACATATCAAGATGCAATCGCAAAAAATTCACTCCGAGCACATGCAAGCACATTGATCATTTTGTTTGACTCCATTCTAAGGCACTGGTCATTTTTTCTTTATATATATATATATTGTGTATCAGCTTTGTGCTTTCGTGTGTTTATCTTCGTATCTTGTCATCTTTAATTGTTTATAGTTAAAATATTCAAACTCCTAAGTAACTAATTCACTTTAACATCATCACACTAAGAAATCATCCTTAGTAACTTACTAGGGTCTACCCCCCTTGGCTTCGTTAGGAGTTGAGCCTAAATGGAGGAGTCAATAACAAGGTGACAGCCTTGACTCGAGACTTTCCCCCAAGGACACACCGAGTGTCTTGAAGATTTCTACCACGTGACCCAGGTGTGTGAAAAGGCGGCAACAGTATCAAAGACTCTAGGAAGACATCATCCAAAGGAAGGAGATCATCCAAGATAGGACACATGTCTAAACTTTCAAGTGGATTGACAGAGTGGAGAGAAGGCTCTACAGTCTATATAGGATGACTCACCAAGTCAATTGCTGGGACCAAGTCGTGAGAAGTTAAGCATGAAAAAAGAGGCTGCCTCTCAGAAGCAATTGAACACAAAGGACAAGAGGCCACATAGTTCACCTGTGGTAGGGTAGTGTCAACAGAAACACTGGGAATCAATAAAGGAAAGACTTGGTCTCTAGTTGGGTCAGGAGACGGATCAAGAAAATACAAGTGATCGATAGTGACAATTTCTTCGCCATGATTAAAGTACATCACACGAAAGAATGTTGACACCACAGCTTGCATGGCATAGACATAATCATGTGCAAGGAGCATATTAAATTCCAAGAGGTCTTCTATCACCATTAAGTCAACTAAGACGGTCTTCCCACCCAAAGTAACAGGTGTTTGAGAAATAATTCCCAAGGCTATACAAGTTCTTCTATCAAACGCTAGTAATTGACCAGCAGTTGACACAAGGCTGGGAGATCCCATGCCTCGCCAAGCACGAGAAGATAAAATACTAACTGAGGCTTCTTCATCAACAATACAACGAGCAATCGTGTAAGGTTCAACTTTCACCTTTATCTGGAAAGGTGTAATAGAAGGAAGGCGCGGCTCAACTAGGCTATCTCAATCAAAGGAAGCAATCCGAGAGCTTGGTGGGGGTTGATCCGAAGTGAGTTTAGTGCCCCCTTGTTCAGTAAGTTCTGAACTGGCAGTGAAGAAAATGTGACTAGTAGACACTTCACTCTCCAAAGGAAGAGTGGGATTGATCGATAATGGAATCGATTCAACCGCTTCATGAAAGTCACTCTCCAAAGGGAGAGTGGGATTGACCAAAGATGACATTGGTTCAATCACATCAGGATCACTCTTCGAAAGAAGACTGGAATCGACCAAATCTATGATTGGTTCGACCACTTGATCATCCAAAGGCCGAGTAGGTTACTGAGAAACTCTAGGTTGTTCAGGAGAAGGAAAATCTTGAGTCTTGGACCACACTCTTCGCACCTCTGCGATAGCAGGGCACAGATGAGTAAGATGATCTCCCTCGCATATCATATAAGGGAACTTAAGTTTGCACTTCGAATGACCAATTTTCTCAATGGTGTCAACATGACTAGCAGTGGATGACTGTTTGCTCTCAGCATGACCTATAGAGGATGAGAGTTTCCCCCCAGCATGAACTACAGAGACTGGGTAACTGGGTCCAACCTCACTAAGAGAGGCTAGTTGTTGAGAGACTTCAGAATGTTCAAAAACAGGATGACCATGAATCCAAACTCTTCGCACCTCCGCAATAGAAGGGCATTTATAAGTAAGGTGGTCTCCCTCACAAATATTACAAGGAAACTTGGGCTTGTGTTTTGAACGGGTAGTCTTTTCAACAGTGTCAACATGACTCACAGTGGCTGATGAATTGTCTTCAGCATGAACCACAGAGGCTGAGAGACTGCCCCCAGCATGACTTGCAGAGGCTGAGAGACTGGATCCAACATGACTTACAGAGGTCGGATGGGCACCACCAACATGAACAACAGAGGCTGAATGGTTAGGATCAACATGCTTTGCAGCAGTTGAGTGTGTTCCCCCAGCATGAACCACAGAGGCTGGGTGGATAGATCCAACATGAACAACAGAGGTTGGATGGGGAGGTTCAACTTGAACAACAGAGGTTGAACAGGTGCCCTCAGCATGAACCACAGAGGCTAAGTGACTGGATTCATCATTACCTGGAAAGGTTGGAAGGATCCCACCAGCATGATCAACAGAGGCTGGATGGTGAAGATCAACTTGACTTGCAGAGGTCGATTGCTTAGATCCAACATGACTTGCAGAGGTTGGATAGGTTCCCCCAACATGAACTACCGAGGCTGGGTGGTGAGGTTCAACTTGACTTGAAGAGGTTGAATGGGTGCCCCCTTGCTTATGTTCCTTCTTCCTATTCCTCCTTCTTTTACTCCTTTTAGACTGCTGGTTACTAGTATCAGTACTTTCACCGCATGAGGTAGAAGGAGGAGGAGAATCAACAACAGGTGAAGGGGAATCAGTGTTTTGATGCCCTTGATATAAGGATCTTACTTGAGAAGCATCAGGAGCATTCATGACAGTTGGAGTGGAAAACATCCACATCGGTAGCCCTAGGGTGAATCCAAGTAGATTCAGGGTGGCCATCAAGGGAACACCAACATTCCCCATGAGAGGAATAGTACAAGGAGTTCCCAGCATGGGGATCTCTTGGTTGGTGTTCAAAGAGGGGCTAGCCATAGTTTCAAACAAGGATACAAAGTATGAGGTTGATAGGCAACCAAAATTACAAAGCACACACCTAAAGGCACACTAAGTACAGACAAACCACACAACACTCACTAAAAATTCCTAAATCCAAACAGACAAATAGGTATAAGATATACTTTGTAGAAGAAAGCTGATAGATAGTTACTTGGCGTCCCTGTAGATGTTCTTAGGCATAAGCAGAGGAATCACCCACTGCCCTCCCACACTTTCTATCAGGGTTACCTTCCAAGCCCGTCCAAGTTCAACCAGAAATAACCTATCGGTGTACTTGTGTATGAACCCTAGATGTCAAGAGACTAAAGGCTACCTTGACTATACCAACGGTCTGGTGGGACAGTCGCAAGCCGGACTCGTACGCATGGGCAGGGTAGATGAGCCCGAAACTCTGTCTAGGATAGAATCCCCAGATGCGTAAAAGTCCCGAGTTACACTTTGACAAGGATTCAGAGGGTTATCTCCTATGTCCAAGCCTCCACGCGGCCTCGTGCTTAACTCCCGTTTGAGAGGAGCTTCCCAGATACAGTTGATAAACTCAAGGATTTACCTAGTGATTGGCCAACTACGTCTGAAATTTTAACACTTGTGGAGAGTTAAAACTCCCTAATCCACAATTCTATCCTGAACTAGTTGGTGTATGACCCTATAAAATAAAACTCACCAGTAATTTTTAAATTATATCGTTTATTTTAAAGGCTGTTTTTAGTCAGAGGGTAAATGGCATGAAACTTATGTGGTGTTTTGACTCAAAGTTGAAACAAAACAACTAAGCAAAGAGATATGAAATGCAAAAAGCAAAAACTATTCTTTTTATATTTTCAAATATAAAACTTGAAAGCCACAAAAGAACAAATTCTTTTTTATTTTTATTTTTCAAAAACAATGATATGCCATGCAATCTAGACTAAAAACCTAATCTATATGCATATAAAGCAAACATGTGTTTTTGTCTTTTTATTTTAAAAATGCAAAAGAAAAACAGCCTATCGACTAATGCAAGCAAGTACTGAAAGCAAAGCAAATAGATAACTACTCTAAACCCCACAAACAAGCCCTAGGTTTCCCTAAAGTTAGATATCAACCTCACTTGAAAAGAAGGCTTACAAAGGTAAACAAGCCAACAAATTTGGAATGAAGAGACTGGGCAAAAATACTGACATAAACAAAGGTCAAGAAGTCTCAAGTATCAATCTAAACCTACAAACAAAGGCTGCTCAGTACCTTGTCCAACAAGGTCAAGCCAAAGAAGGAGGTAGGGGGGGGGAGCAGTAAAAACAAGTATAGGTTCTTTTTAATTTTCTTTTATAAATGCAAAATAAAAAATACAATGCACTATACTTGAGCAAACTTGAATCAAATAAACTATCTAAAAGCAACAAACTGAAGCAAACAGGCTGACAGAACCAAAAGACAACCAACAAAGGAAGGCTAGGAACCCTATCTTGGGTGCACACAATGACAAAAATCATTGTAGACTTATAAAGGAAAATGACAACCAGCCACTGTCATAAGACAGTGTTGAAAAATAGAGCCTAAGACCCTGATCATAGATCTGGACAAAGACACTTTAACCCACAACCCAAACAGGCCAACCACTTCAGCATGCAAACATAAAATAATCCAAGTAAAACAGACTCAAGGGCTTTCGAAAAAGCACCAAGTGTGATAAAAAAAGGTACTCAAACAAGCCATACACCATTCATAAAGAAAATCAACACACCAACAGGGATTACAGAAAGAAAGGAACAAGGGAACCTCAACTTAAAAAATCTCTACTTCCAGGCAGATTCACGACTGTATATAAGAGAAACCTGCAGATGATCCGCGACTGTCCAGTACAGCAACCCACGAATGCAAACTTGTATTCGTGACTGTTCAGAAGAGAAACTCATGAATGGGCATAAAATTTTTCTCAAAGAACAAGAAAAATTCCAAAGACTTTGAAATACTGAGGCAAGTATGAACCAGGATGTAAGATTACATACAGACTTCAAGCAAAGACTGGTCAGGGGTGACAGAAACAACCTACAGCAGTCTAGGCTTCCCTAGTAGAGTCGCCAGTTCTGTTGTAAAGGATTACACACCCAATAACCATAGGTCTGGGGTTACCAACATACTCAATTAAATTGCAGACAATTGACTTCTAGAGTACAGTAAAGGAAATAGGAGGATGAGAAAGACTTACTCGATTAACGAAGGTCGATCCTTGCTAGTCCTCTTCCATTCTGCTTCTTCTCCAAAGTCTTCAAGGTTGATCCTCTTTCACCTGTCAAGAGTCAATATTCTAGATACAAGATGATTCATATATATATAAGTAGGTTAGATAAATCATATATAAAATGTAGAAACATAAACATTTATCAACCAAGATACATGAAACACATATGGAAGAAGGATTCTCTTTATTATCAATAATGGAAAGAGTTCAGGTTACAACCCAATGCCTGAGACAAGGACTCCTCTGTAGCCAAAGGATTCTGAGTTCCACTGCTCCAAAGAATTCTATATACAATACACCAGCATAAATTTGCTCTCCAAGTCTATATATCAAACACCCTCCCCAAGGCCTGTATTTATATGGAGGAAATAAGGCAGTTTCGAAGGTTGAGGAGGTTGAGATAGTTAAGAGGATTAAGGGAAATGGATTAACTAATCTCAAATCAGCGTGTGTTTTTATTTTTAAATGTTAAGGGACATATTCACGGGTATGTAGAAGGAAAACCCACGATTGATTCATGACTTTCTATAAGAGCAACCCACGAATAGATCCATTCGCGACTTACAGCAACCAACACTCGCGAATGATGCGTGAGTTGTACACATAGAGAGTCGTGAATACAACTTAACATAGTAAAATGGCAAAGTAACCAGCTAGATGGAGGAGGAATGTATTATAGTAAGCCAATATATAGTTTTATGGGAAAACCTCAATCCATAGATGTCCTTTTGTGTGCCAACATGAGGGATGTCGGCACTCAGACGGAGAGGTGCCATTCAGATGGATAACAATGTCCACGGAGATGATTAGTATGGTTTTGTTTCACGAGGATGAGGAGCTCCAAGAGCATGTCATATACTATTTGAGTTGGAACCTTATTGATGTAGAGATTGATTATTCTCATGTTGAGAAGCTTGCTTTAGCTACCGTACATGCGGTTCAATGGTTGAGACATTATATTCTCCTTCGCCAGACCTTGGTTGTAGCCCATGTCAATCCGTTTCAATTCATACTCACTCAAAGGATGATTGGGAGAAAACATAATAAATGGATTTTCATCCTGCAAGAATTTGATCTCAAATTTGTTTTGGAAAAATCGAAGAAGTCTTTCATTTTTGCAGAGCTTATATCGGATTTCCCAAGTGAGGCCGAGTAGTTGGTTTGTGAAGATACGTTTGTTGATGAACACATCTTCTTAATATCAACTTTAGACCCATGGTATGGGGATATCATTATATATTTACAAACATTGAAGGTCCCTACTCACCTCTCACGGGATGAATGATGATTATTACATCACGTGTCTAAGAACTACCTCATAGTGGATAACACTTTGTACCGCCCTGGGGTAGATTCCATTTTATGATGTTGTTTAACTCATGAAGAGGCTGAGGTAGTGCTAAATGATTGCCATGGAGGGGCGTGTGGTGCTCATTTATCCAGGATTTCTATAGCCCAAAAGATCTTAAGAGCGGGTTATTTTTGGCCATTGATCTTTAAGGATTGTGTAGATGCGGTCAATAGGTGCCACCCTTGCTAGGTGTTCGCACAAAATATGTACTTGAAACCTGCCCCATTACATCCCATTATCACTTCCGGTCCCTTCACTACGTGGGGGATTGATTTTATGGATTGCAACCCAGCTTCGGTTGGGGGGCATAATCATATCATAGTGGCTGTTGATTACTTCATGAAATGGGCTGAGGATATGCCTACAGTTAAATTCGACGGTGAGACAGCTGCCCACTTCGTATTCAACCAGATTATTACTCGGTTCGAAATTTTGAAAGAGCTTGTCACTGACCATGGCTCACACTTTCAGAATCGTATGATGGAAGAGTTGGCATCAAAGTTAGGGTACAAGTAAGAGCATTCCTGCTCTTACTACCCTCAAGAAAATGGACAGGTAGAAGCAGTGACTAAATCACTCAAATCCATTCTCCAATGAACCATCACACAGAGCAAGAATAATTGACACATTATGTTATATCCTTCTTTGTGGGAATATAGAACCACTGTTAATACTACCACAGGTTTTTCTCCATATCAACTTATACATGGAGTGGAGTCGATATTTCCAGTTGAATGCGAGATTCCTTCTTTGAAGCTAGCTATAGAACTCTTACCAGACACTTCACCATTGGAGGAGCATTTGGTCCACCTTGAGCAACTTGATGAGCAGCGTCGGGATGCCTTGGTGGCTCTAGAAGTAAATAAACGTCACATAAAGGTCCAATACAATAAGTTTGTCCGTCCAAGGAGGTTTAGTGAGGGAGACTTGGTCCTTTTGTGGGATCAACCAAAAGAACCCTTGGGGGAAGGAAAGTTTAATCCCATGTGGCGTGGTCTTTACGTGGTCAAACATGTGTTGGAGAAGGGTGCTTATGAGTTAGTGGATTATGATGGAACAACCTTGGCAGAGCCTAGAAATGGGCTCTATCTCAAGAATTACTATGCATGATTCTCAACCAAGGCTGGTTATTGTAAAATTAGTGTACAATTTTGCATAGTTAGGTATTTTTCTTATAGTGATCGGGTTTGTGATTAATTTTTGTTTCTTTTGGCAGATGTTAATGGAATCTTCCACCTGCATAGGATTCACGGATGGTGCGAGCCGTCACACTCAACACTCAGCCTCTGTTGTTTGGGTGATTTATACTCCTATGGGTCAGGTACTGTCTTCAGGAGGCGTATGTCTGTGGCCATATTCCAACAATGTTGTTGAATATAGTGTCGTTATTGAGCTTCTACGGGATGCCATTTCACATGGCATTATCTCTCTTGAGGTACGTCTTGATTCGGAGTTAGTAGTGTCACAACTTAATCATTTGTACCATGTTAGAGATCCGATATTATTAAGAAGATTATTACATGTGAGATTATTAGAACGACAATTTGACAATATAACACACATACATATTCCAAGAATTAATAATCAATTTGCTGACTCATATGCTAACTACGTGTTAGATTGGAATTTGTTTCATACACAATAAATTCATCACAAACACAAATTTTTACACATGTAAATAAATAAACTGATCACCATAAAAACTTTTTATATAACATCCAAAATGTGGTAATATATAGTGTCATGATACAAAAATGGGGCTCTCGAGACACCAACATATAATACATGGTAGTACAAAATGTATAGACTCCCAGGTATCTAATCCTGTGGAAAAGGAGGGGGGTTGTGATCATGGAAAATCACTATGGCTCTAGCTAGCTGTCAGAATAATCACACCCATGCTCGTGGTACACCCACCACCTAGTGCTGCATAGCCTCAGGAAAGTCCACGACTTGCGCCATGGGAACTCTATGTGTCAACCTAAAAAAATTGGTATGAATGCTCTGGAGCATCTACTCCGCATCTACACCCATGATATCATCTCCTCTTCCCCTCTGTTGTGACGAGGGAAGCCTTCAGGCCGCCATGGTCCCACATCTGCACACAAATGGTATATGTCACTATGTATTGTCACACAAAAATATGTATTTTGATTCCATATAATCAGAAAACACAAAAAAAATTAAATAACTCAAAAATTAAAAGAGAGGGTCAAGATTCATTACCTATATCGCCATATGCCGATCCTGGTAGTAGCGGCATGTTCGGGTCCCCCCGGAAATCTATCCCCACATAGGGGTAGTCGTTGATGGCAACTATGTGTTGTTGCCACCACGGAAAGAAATCAGCTGGAGAGGGGTTGACCACCCTACCTCCCCCTAGTCTGCGCATCGCATCTGCCCAACGCTGTTGGGCCAGATCTTGAACCCCATGAAGAGGAACGTCAACTCTGGGGCTCAATCCTAGAACACGCTCGAAGAAAAACGTGCTCAATATACTGCTGAGCCCAAAGTTCTGCACTCTTCCCGCCTTACACTCACTGAGCTGATGTTTCATGTTGCTTAGTAGTGTAGTGCTCGAATCATAAATCGTGGGTCTCATGCATTCCACTGCATAGAACATCAGAGGCCGCGAGGCCTGGTGGAGTGATGCCAAGCCTGCTATCCTGCCCAATGTCAATAGTATGGCCTTTAGGCCCAACACCTGTATAGCGTTGGTTGGGACCTGACTCCCCACCTTCTCTGTCTCTAGATAGCATTACACCACAATGTACTCATCGATAGTCAGGCCACCTCCTGGCCCACCATGAGAATGAAGGTTCACTACTTCCCCCCATCAAGAAAGCCCTATAATGAAGTATATGTCCTCCACCTCTATAGTGAGGGACATCCCATCTATCTGGAAGGACTCAGAGTCTGTATCCCAGTAATCCACCAGCATCTGCAGTAGTCTTGGTTTGGCCCTCAAGCCACCAAGACATCAAAACTTGTAGAGTCCACATGCATGTAGAGATTGTTGAGCCATTAGATCGGCCCTTACTGCCTCCTCTACCACACCATGTTCATGCTCTCTCCATTCTAGGACCATCCTACACAAAAAATTGCAAGTTTTCCCATTAGATTACTTAAAAAACCTTATGCACGGCCTCATATGTGACTGTTTTCCAAACAACCGCGTATGTACGTGACTGTGGGGGCATTTTCCGCGTATATCCAGCACTATATGTGAAAAAACCCTCAATTTTCACGTGGGCCACAGTGCCTTTTTTAGTTTGGCCTAGAAACCTCAAATGACCATGGAATTTGATAAAAATTGCATTCAAATGTAAGAGAAGAGCATGGGCAAGTACCTGGAAGAAATGGTAGTGGATTCCACCGGCTGGATCTCCTGGAATTCGCTGTAGAAAATCAGAGCTTAATTGGGTAAAAATTTCAAATGTTTTATAATATTTTGAATTGTTTACTATTTATAGAAATTTTCAAATTTTTGAAAATTTTTACCCCCTTTCCTATAGTTTGGACTATTTCTAATCATTTTGGACTGTTTTCGACCTAACTCATGATGTAAGAGGCCTTTTTCAGTGTCGTTTCAGTTGTTGGATGGACCTGTTTGCGCCGATCTCAGGTATCATGTCTAAACTGGCATATAGTTCAGGTTTCATCACCATTTGCATTTTTCATGACCTTATGACCATTTCATCATAACCATAGGTACAAACCCACTCTATTATCTCACAAAACCTTCTTGCTGTTTTAGAAGTGGCATGATATGAGTGGTAGAGCTTGACCTTACATGGGTACCCTAGTTAGCACCTTATTTGCATTTGGTGCCCATGCTGACATTTTGTCCTTTAGGGTGTGGTAGTCTATTGTATAGTATTGCCATGACATTTCGCAAGAGCCTCATACTCCTCTTGATCTTTTGCTGGCCTATTTCCCTCAGGACTCCCGTATGTCAAGTTGTAAATGCATTATCATGAGATTTTCCTGCCTTATTGAGCTTTATGCCGGCTTCCCTGACATTGCGTTTCAGCCATATAGCCCGAGCTTGTCTCATGTCTATCCATGCAGAGCCATTTTATATATCCTTTGCAGCTTGTTTCCCTTTTTATCGGGAGGGGATTTTCCCCCGAGTGTCGATATCCTACACATGTGTCCTTGCATTGAGCATAGGTATGTTCCACTACTTGGAACTAGTTTGTTTGCCCCTATGACACTCATCTCCTCCTAATTTGTAACTAGAAAGCAATTTTATTCTTTTTAAAGCTTTTTAAATATTTGAAAAAGTCCAAAAAAATAAAAAAACCAAAAAGCCGGACAAGGAAAGATGTTATCTTTGGCAGCTATCGAGTCGTGTTGCCTTCGAACAGAGCACTGTAGATCACATCCATTGGTTGGGTTTATAGTTTGACTTTAGAAGTTGTACTTGTTTATCTGAGTTTATCTCCACCGACTGGTTAAGCTTCCAGTCCCCATGGAGCCTCTGTCGATGCCTCCTGTGTCGCAGAGATGTCCCAATTTGTATATCAAGTCTATGCTTCCTTTATTCAGTCACCATACACCATTATGCTCATGTTCAAAGGAAGTTGAAACTTGAGTTGGCCATTTCTCAGTTATCTTGACTTTGCATGTCGGCCATTCCCAGTACAGATACTGGTTCGTGCACCTTATGATCGAGTCCTTCCACATTATACAGCTTTGCTGAGTACCTCATGTCGGATGATGGGGGATGCCTGAATTCCCTCCTTCCATCGGATTTCATCACATCGACTTCAGATCATTTATTTTGGGATCAGAATCTAGAGTCATTTTGAGTGCCTTGAGACTTGCAGTCAACAATGGCAGGTTCTCTTGCCATCGACAGTCTTTGGGAATACCTTAATGTCCCTTGATTGATGGATCCTCTCAAGTGTTCGACCTCAACACATTTATTCACACTTGTTAGTTTTCACTCTAGTACCTTGATTCCCATTTTCATTATCAGTGGGTAATCTCGTGTCTGTTAACGGTATACATTAATGACTAGTAATCAGATGATGGACTACTATGTTCGACCTCGACACCTCTATTCACATATTAGGACATGTACTCATAGTGGTTTGTGTAGAAGACTTTCCAGATTGGTGGCATCTCTTATATGCTACCTCTTGATCGTGCCAGTGTTCATGAGATTTCATCTCTCGTGACTTGATTCCAGTATATGTTAGACATTTCCATCCATTATGGAGATCTTGATCCATTATATATCTTTAGTCATTATGGCGATCATGGTCCTTTATATATCTTCATCATGGAGATTCTGATCTATGTATATTTTATGTGGCGATGACCACTTATGTGATATCTTGTATCATGCCTATTCATGGCCATTGTACTCTTATGTATCTGGGACTCCTATATGTATTTGCAGTTATGTGCAGAGTTCTATTATTGTACTATGCTGATTGGGTGGCTGGTCTTCCATTTGAGATCTGTTTCCAACTTTTTGTACCATAAGTTGGTTTACCTGAGGATTTGCCGGTTGACAGACTTGTTCAAAGTCTAATTCCAGTGTATCAGTTGATCCGTCTGCTTGTCTATCCAATATTGGCTAGTCACTTTTTTATTTGAATAATTTTGACCATGGCCCCATGGGGTTTGTAATAAAATGTGCTAGTAGGATATTTTTGAGTGGTTCGGTCTCCTGAGACATAGAATCTCAAATAGGGTATTCCAGGGAGTTTTTTTCCCCTGACAATTATGCTTTTCCTTCAGCTGAGTATAATTGAGGAGGTTTTCTCCCGCTTCCTCCAAAGCTGGAATGCCCGATGTTGAATTTTGGGCCTTGGGGGGTTATTAGAGCCCAATTGAGTGTTATAAGCCTACTAGACATTATTTAGATAGATCATGGTCATGTCCTAAGTCATCTGGACACATAAAAAAAAATTCGAAAAAATCCTTTTAGAACAGTGAAAAATTATTTTTTTTAATTTTTTAATTTTTAATTACTTTTCTTAAGTTTTTTGGGTTAATTTTTTCATAAATAAAATGGAAAAAACCCGTTCATGATCTGGACTCAGAATTCAGTGATTGAAGGCTCTAACCTTAAGCCAAAAATCATTCTTGATCAGCCAGCCAGTCAGAGCCAGATTTTAGATCAGCAATCAGACACAATGCCTTTTTAATCAAAAAGTCAGTTTTGAGTAAAAAAACGATTTTTAGTAAAAAAATGATTTTTATTAAAAAATGATTTTTATTAAAAAAATGATTATTTTGGAGAAAACTAAAACTCTCCACATTAATCCAAATTTAGTAAAGTAAAAGGCTAAATGACATCGCATGGAACACTTATGATGATTGGAGTTATCATAACTCAGCTTCAGTCATCATTAAGAGAGCAATTAATTTATTATCAGTTATCAGACATGTCATCTCCAGCTAAAGATGAGATGGAGAGCACTCATTGGTCTGGTGATTTGATCGAGGTGAAGACTAAAGCTTGCACCATCAGTGGGCTTCACAAACCTAACGGAGGCTCCAGCCAAACCTGAGGATGAGCTTACCTACATCACACATGTGGGCTCATCCGGCTTGTTTTCAGTGCACAGGTTTCGAGTGGGGGCGCCTTTCCTGGGTGGAGGCCTCCCCTCACTCCTGGTTTTCCGGTTTAGGTCTAGGATCTTTGTTAGGTGGCTAAGCTAGTTAGGGTTGGTTTTTTGGTTTTAGGGTTTTAGCACTCTCTCATTTGTTAAATAGAGGCTCTTTCAGCTCTATTGGGATGGAGAATTTGTGCAAGTACACTCTGGAAAAATTTGTAATATCTTTTGAATTTGAATAAAGCAAGAAGACTTTGGAGGTCCATGTGGAACTTATTTGTGTGCCATGTTTCATCTTGTTCAAGGTGATACCATTCTTAGTTTATTTCTTTTGATTCTTAAGTATATGATCTTGTGATTAGAAGGCTAACAATCTAGCACAATATTATTTGATCTATGCTTTTCTCTTAAGTTTTGTGGCTTTTAGGTATTCTCCCAAACACAAGAGGTCTTGTTTGGTTTATGCATTCATTCTACAGGTGCCTAAGGGAGTCTTCTACTTTAAGAAATCAAGAAGCGAAGGGCTTGCTTGCCTCATCCATCAAACCACAAACTTCAAAAAAATCTATTGGTTACTTTGGTTGCTACAAGTGGATCTCCATTTTCAAGGTTCTATCCTACCTCTTTTCCACTTTTGTAGAAGTTATCAAGTCATTTAAATCTTTATTTCAAGCTTGCTTTTCTTCTACTAAGTTAGATTTAGCCTTTCTAGCCTTAGATCTATTTTTTCAAACCTAGATCCATCTTTCTAAAGGTCCATTTTTAAATATCTAGTTTCATTTTCTTTTTAAATCCATCTTTCTTTTTGCCTTAGAAAACGTGCATGAGTTTTCTCGAAAAACGTGCAAATTTTCCATTTTTTGGGCTTGCTGGTTTTCTGTATTTTTTATTAATTCTAAATTATGGAAATTCATTAAAAAATCAGAAAATTTTCAAAATTTTTATTTTATTTTTTATTTTTTGACTTTTTCTCGAAAAGCATGCCATTTCAAGTTCGTTGTTTTTGGGCTGATTTTGAATTTTTTTTCTGTTAATTCTAAATTCTGGAAATTCATTAAAAAATCAGAAAATTTTCAAATTTTTTCAATTTTTTTACTTTTTCTCGAAAAGCGTGCCATTTTGTACTTGCTGTTTTTTTACTGTTTTTTGCAATTTTCTGCTATTTTCCAGATTCTGGAAATTAGCCTAAAATGTTAAAAAATATTTAGTTTTAAATTCGCAAAAAGTCCCAAGTCGTTTCGTAAAAAATCGTGCATTTTACATAAAAAACGGTGAGCTTGTCTAATCCTTTCCAAGTTTTGATTTTGGGTCTCATTCCATTGTTTTGATCTTTTGTTTCATCTCATAAGGCACTTGTCTTTTCATCCACTTAATCTTTTCGAATCATAGGTTAAATTTGGTTTCCTAACACTCTCACTAGTCCTTGTTTACAGCTCTTATCCACATGTGAACCAAAAACAAAACCAAACAAGAAAGAGCAAGCAGAACTAGATCCAAAGCCAAAAAAGAAGTCATTCTCCTTTGTACAAACTCATAAAAGTTTTTCATTTTTACTTAAGTTACTTCTCAAAGTCCTGACAAGGATTAAGTTCCAAAGGCATTTGTACTTCATTAATAAAACAAGGCTAAGTGGGATAGGGCCTCCCATACTTGGTTTTTCTTCCCCATTTGGGAAAGAGTGTTTTTTGTTCTTAGCTTAGATTTATTTTGAGTACTTAGAGTAGTTTGATTTTTTTTGCAAAGTAGATACTAATTGTTAGAGTAGCCCATTTTGTTTCATTAACTAGGTTGATTACTTCATCTTTTAATTTTTTGTGTCTTTCATAAGTAATTCAACTGTTTAAAGTAGAAATCTCTTGAATCTCACTTTGTAGATCAAGAGTGCTCTCTATCGAAGTGTTGTCTTTTCATTCTTTAATAAGGTAATCAATTAATATTGAAAGTCTCTTGAACTTTCCATAATCCAAGTCAAGAGCACTCTCTATTGGAGAGCATTCCCACTGCATATCCTTGCATCAAGCATATAGATTAGCTAAGTCTCTTGAACCACTGTCATAAGACGAGGTCAAGAGTGCTCTCTATCGGAGAGTTTTAATTAATTAACTTAATAAAATTCGCAACTCACATCCCTTTAATTAATTAACCCCCTTCCCTCCTTGCCAGAGTATGCTCTGATCGATCTTCGATCAAAATACCCAGAAACGGCATTGGATCTCTAAACCCCACAAGAGGAACTTAACTAAAACTTTTCCCCATAACCAACGCACCGGCGTTGTTCGATAAATACCGAGGCATGTGGGAAAATTCCAAGTGTGGGCATCGGGCTACCTAATCTAAGCACTAGTAGTTAATTTATTGAACACTTACCTTTGACCCCAGACAGGTCCGTCATGTCTTCGAACGGAGCCACTGAAGGTATTACCGGTTAGGACATCCAACCACCATAAGTGAAGATCACAAACAAAAAACTCTTAAAACTTACCAAGAGCACTTGCAAAACCTAACATTCACTGGCATCTTTTGGGATTCACATATTTACACTCAAAGCATCTCTGATAAGTTGACTCCATAGGCACTGGTCCCATCTTTTATCATTGTTGATAAGCTAGGCTATTTGTCCATCAAATGTTTGATTATAAATCATATCTATGAATGCTTTATCTATTTCTTGAAGCTCTCAAATATTTGTCTATCTTTCAATTCCGGTGATAGCAACGTGGATTGCTTTGTCTTGTGTTAAATTCATCACATTAATCATCTTAAATCACAATAACACCTAAACAACACCCATCCGCATCCGAAACATCTAAAAATTGACTTAAACATTGAGCCATAGACAACTCTTTGTTAGGGACTACCCCCCTTGTCTTCATTAGGAGTTAGCCTAAACAGAGGAGCTAGGAGTAGGTGACAGTACCTAGCTCTGTGATTGCCCCCAAGGTCACACCTCTCCCACATTCTCAAGTGAGGAGACAACTTTTAGAAGATTTCTGTTGCTCGTGTGCAATCGACAGACAACATCTTTTGGTGCCGTTGCCAGGGACAAATTTTTTTGTTCCTAGACGACCTTTGTTTCTTTTAGTTGTTTACCTTTTTATCCTTTTTGGTAGATTTTTTAGTCCAATCACTCTCTGAAATTAGACTTAAGTCCACCTGGTGACTCCACTGTCAGTTAACACCTCAAGGTATTCTACTAGAAGAACCTCTGTAGGTTTGGTCAATTTCATCCCTGACCCCAAAAAGGTCTTAAGGAGGAGATTAAACAAACTATATTCTCACAGGATCCTTGCAGAACTTGGATCTGAGTCTGTTTCAGACATCCATCTTTTATTTCCAGAAAAATTAGAAAATTTGCAAAATAATAATCCTTTCCTTAATCTAATGGGTGAGTTTTTTACTCAACTTAACTTTGCTCAGATAGCAGGTCGTCCTCATGATATCCCTAACAAGGCTATTGCCAAGCTTACGACATATAATGGCACTGATGCCTTCCTCTCTGCTGAGCAGCATATCAGGAATTTCACCAAACACTGTGGTGCCCATGTCATGGGTACTGATAGGCATGAAGATGTTTACATGAACTTGTTTGCCTTGTCTTTGGATGGAAAGGCTGGAAACTGGTACGATAATTTGCTGGACAATTCTTTCGCCACCTTAGCAGAATTCAAGGCCGCTTTCCTTGGAAATTTTGGCAGCAAAAAGGAGCCTAGACATCTAGTAGCAGCTTTGACCAGCATAAAGAAGTTTGATACGGAAACCATGGATGAATTCAACGATAGGTTCATAGAGTTATCAAATTCCATCCCTGCTACTTATTCTCCTCCTGTAGCTTCCACTTTGGATTATTACATTGAAGCATTAAGTGGCAAGATCAAGTACCAGATTAAAGACAAGGAGCCGACCACATTACTTCAGGCTCAGAATTTGGCCATTAAAATTGATAAGAATATGCAGTCATCTGGTGAATCTAACCTCCATGGTTATTCAAGGTCTTCAACTCCTTTGAAAATTAGTGAACTTAAAGACAAGGATCCTTTAGCAGCTATGAAGGATGCCTACGAAAAACAAATGATTGAAATGAAAAGGGAGATGAAGAAAAATATGGAGGAAGCAGAACAGAAACACTTAATACAATTGAAGGAGATTCAAAATAGGGTGATTACAATGGACAGAACTCAACCTCTACCACCTCTTGAAGCTTTCCCTACAAAATCAACATGGCAGAGAAAGAACCCCAACCATGAGCAGAGGCCTCCTCATCAGCTAGAGGCCACTAATGTGGTTGAAACTTACATGCCATTTTATAGGGAATGTGAAGACCTTCATGAAGAGTCTTCCTGCTATTATGCATGCTATATTCAGGAGCATGGTTTTCCAAAAGATTGTGGTCCTAAAGCATCATCAAGTGAGCCTGAGTACATAAACTATGTAGATGACATGCATGATATTTTTGGAGAAAGTTGGAGAAAGGAAAAATAGTATTCAAGATAGCCTGAGTACATTAACGCAGTTGGATAACTCCATCATGTCACCACAGAAACCCGGTGTCAAGTCGAAGATTTTAGTCAACAATTGGATAACCTCACTGAAAACTTTAGCACTAATCCTACTAATGAGCATAATGATGATAGTTTGGAAAGTTTACTACCTTGTGACTTTTTTTTCTGAAGAAGATGACTATGATCATGAGGAGGGATATAGCCAAGAATTTGATACAAGTGAGGAAGAACCCATTTCTTCTGAGATGGATGACAACTATGAGACTTTAATTGAAAATCCAATCTTAGAAGTTTCATGTGATGAGAGTCCTCCATGCTCTCCACCGGATTGCAAATATTTGGAAAGTTGGGTCCCATGTGATATCTTTGAAACCCAACTTTTTGAAGAAGATTGTTTTGCGCAGAATGAGGAGTGTAGCCAAGGACTTGATACCAGTGATGATGCATCTCTCATATCCGACATAGATGGCGATGATGACTATTGGACTTTTATTGAAAATCCAACCTATGATACTTTTGAAAATATTTTTGAGAATCTCATCTATGATGTGTCCAACATGGGGAGTTGTTATTCTGAGACTTATAAAGAAGAGCAGTTGGAGTTTTCCTATGATCAGTCAGAATTGTATCTGAGTATCTGTAATAAGGTCTTGGAGAAGCAGTGTGGTGAAGAGTCAGATGGGATACAACTAGTTGAAGTTTTTTCTCAACCATTGTCTTCACATATGGATGCTCCTTATGTTTTGGAGCAGCTTGGGGCTTATACAACGAGTTCTTATTTGATAAGCCTTGATGATAAGCATGATGGAGTAGTCGACCTGCTGCATCATCTCGATTTGTATATCAGCGTTATCCAGTCATGGGTAGAAGCAACCTGCGCGATCACCTACTAGTTTGGGAAGAAGTTTGATGACATTGTTCATTCCTATGATTCCCCATCCAACCCGCCCATTCTGGATCATCATGCATGTTTGCATTTTTTGGAAATTGTGTCCTTACTTTGGCTGGTAACCAAAGACAAGGCAAAACCTTTTTATATTAATAAAATGCTTAGGTGGTTACATTGGATTTATGATTACACCTAACCTTTTGTGTATCATTCTTAGAGTAGGAAAATAGGCTCCTTAAAGTGAGCGTTTACTTTAGCATTTTCTTTATGTACTTAGAAATAAATAAGTTTTTCAGTGAAGTTTTTTCTTTGAATAAAGAAACTCTTGGATCATTGGCTCTTTTTCATAAAACTTGTGCTACTAAGGTTTTCTTGTCAAGTTGAGATGTTTTTACACGATATGGAAACCAAAGATTTTGGGGTTCTCATATGCTCTCCTTGCATAAGAGACTAGATCGAGCACACGTCCCGTAGTTGGAGCCAGATGTTTCCAACTTTTTGTACCATAAGTTGGGTTACTTGAGGAGTCGCCAATTGACAGACTTGTTCAAAGTCTAATTCCAGTGTATCAGTTGATCTGTCTGCTTCTCTAGCCAATATTGGCTAGTCACTTTTTTATTTGAATAATTTTGACCATGGCCCCATGAGGTTTGTAATAAAATGTGCTAGTAGGATATTTTTGAGTGGTTCAGTCTCCTGAGATGTAGAATCTCAACTAGGGTATTCCAAGGAGTTTTTTGCCCCTGACAATTATGCTTTTCCTTCAGCCGAGTATAATGGATGAGGTTTTCTCCCGCTTCCTCCAAAGCTGGAATGCCCCATGTTGAATTCTGGGCCTTGGGGGGTTATTAGAGCCCAACTGAGTGTTATAATCCTACTAGACATTATTTATATAGATCATGGTCATGTCCTAAGTCATCTGGACACATAAAAAAAAATTCGAAAAAATCTTTTTAGAACAGTGAAAAATTATTTCTTTTAATTTTTTAATTTTTAATTACTTTTCCTAAGTTTTTTGGGTTAATTTTTTCATAAATTAAATGGAAAAAACCCGTTCATGATCCGGACTCAGAATTCAGTGATTGAAGGCTCTAACCTTAAGCTAAAAATCATTCTTGATCAGCCAGCCCGTCAGAGCCAGCTTTCAGATCAACAATCGGACACATAATGCCTTTTTACTCAAAAAAGTCAGTTTTGAGTAAAAAAATGATTTTTAGTAAAAAACGATTTTTAGTAAGAAATGATTTTTATTAAAAAACGATTTTTATTAAAAAAATGATTATTTTGGAGAAAACTAAAACTCTCCAAATTAATCCAAATTTCGTAAAGTAAAAGGCTAAATGACATCTCATGGAACACTTATGATGATTGGAGTTATCATAACTCATCTTCAGTCATCATTAAGAGAGCAATTAATTTATTATCAGTTATCAAACATGTCATCTGCAGCTAAAGATGAGATGGAGAGCACTCATTGGTCTGGTGATTTGATTGAGGTGAATAATAAAGCTTGCACCATTAGTGGGCTTCCCAAACCTAACGGAGGCTCCAGCCAGACCTAAGGATGAGCTTACCTACATCACACATGTGGGCTCATCCTTGGCTTGTTTTCAGTGCACAGGTTTGGAGTGGGGGCGCCTTGCCTAGGTGGAGGCCTCCCCTCACTCCCGATTCTCTGGTTTAGGTCTGGGATCTTTGTTAGGTGGCTAAGCTGGTTAGGGTTGGTTTTTTGGTTTTAAGGTTTTAGCACTCTCTCATTTGTTAAATAGAGGCTCTTTCAGCTCTATTGGGATGGAGAATTTGTGCAAGTACACTCTGGAAAAATTTGTAATATATTTTGAATTTGAATAAAGCAAGAAGACTTTGGAGGTCCATGTGGGAGTTCTTTGTGTGCCATGCTTCATCTTGTTCAAGGTGATACCATTCTTAGCTCATTTCTTTTGATTCTTAAGTATATGATCTTGTGATTAGAAGGCTAACAATCTAGCACAATATTATTTGATCTATGCTTTTCTCTTAAGTTTTGTGGCTTTTAGGTATTCTCCCAAACACAAGAGCTCTTGTTTGGTTTATGCATTCATTCTACAGGTGCCTAAGGGATTCTTCTACTTTAAGAAATCAAGAAGTGAAGGGCTTGCTTGCCTCATCCATCAAACTACAAACTTCAAAAAAATCTATTGGTTACTTTGGTTGCTACAAGTGGATCTCCATTTTCAAGGTTCTATCCTACCTCTTTTCCACTTTTGTAGAAGTTATCAAGTCATTTAAATCTTTATTTCAAGCTTGCTTGGCTTCTACTAAGTTAGATCTAGGCTTTCTAGCCTTAGATCTATTTTTTCAAAGCTAGATCCATCTTTCTAAAGGTCCATTTTTAAAGATCTAGTTTCATTTTCTTTTTAAATCCATCTTTCTTTTTGCCTTGGAAAACGTGCATGAATTTTCTTGAAAAAGGTGCAAATTTTCCATTTTTTGGGCTTGCTGGTTTTCTGTATTTTTTATTAATTCTAAATTCTGGAAATTCATTAAAAGATAAAAAAAAAAAATTCAAAATTTTTTCAAATTTTTTTATTTTTTATTTTTTGACTTTTTCTCGAAAAGATTACCATTTCAAGTTCACTGTTTTTGGGATGATTTTTGAATTTTTTCTATTAATTATAAATTTTGGAAATTCATTAAAAAATCACAAAATTTTCAAAAATTTTCAATTTTTTTTGTAAATTTTTTTTGACTTTTTATCGAAAAGCATGCCATTTTGTACTTGCATTTTTTTTACTGATTTTCTGCAATTTTCTGCTATTTTCCATATTCTGGAAATTAGCCTAAAATGTTAAGAAAGCTTTAATTTTAAATTCGCAAAAAGTCCCAAGTCGTTTCGTAAAAAATCGTGCATTTTACATAAAAAAGGGTGAGCTTGTCTGATCCTTTCCAAGTTTTGATTTTGGGTCTCATTCCATTGTTTTGAACTTTTGTTTCATCTCATAAGGCACTTGTCTTCTCATCCACTTAATCTTTTCAAATTATAGGTTAAATTTGGTTTCCCAACACTCTAACTAGTCCTTGTTTAGAGCTCTTATCCATAGGTGAACCAAAAACAAAACCAAACAAGAAAGAGCAAGCAGAACTAGATCCAAAGAGAAGGATCCAAAGCCAAAAAGGAAGTCATTCTCCTTTGTACAAACTCATAAGAGTTTTTCATTTTTACTTAAGTTACTTCTCAAAGTCCTGACAAGGATTAAGTTCCAAAGGCATTTGTACTTCATTAATAAAACAAGGCTAAGTGGGATAGGGCCTCCCATACTTGTTTTTTCTTCCCCATTTGGGGAAGAGTGTTTTTTGTTCTTAGCTTAGATTTATTTCGAGTACTTAGAGTAGTTTCATTTTTTTTGCAAAGTAGATACTAATTGTTAGAGTAGCCCATTTTGTTTCATTAACTAGGTTGATTACTTCATCTTTTAATTTTTTGTATCTTTCATAAGTAATTCAACTGTTTACTGTAGAAATCTCTTGAATCTCACTTTGTAGATCAAGAGTGCTCTCTATCGGAGAGTTGTCTTTTCATTGTTTAATAAGTTAGTCAATTAATCTTGAAAGTCTCTTGAACTTGTCGTAATCCAAGTCAAGAGCACTCTCTATCAGAGAGCATTTCCACTGCATATCCTTGCATCAAGCATATAGATTAACTAAGTCTCTTGAACCACTATCATAAGACAAGGTCAAGAGCGCTCTCTGTCGAAGAGTTTTAATTAATTAACTTAATAAAATTCGCAACTCACATCCCTTTAATTAATTAACCCCCTTCCCTCCTTGCCGGAGTATGCTCTGACCGATCTTCGATCAGAATACCCATAAACGACATTGGATCTCTAAACCCCACAAGAGGAACTTAACTAAAACTTTTCCCCATAACCAACACATCGACGTTGTTCGATAAATACCGAGGCATGTGGGCAAATTCCAAGTGTGGGCGTCGGGCTACCTAATCTGGGCACTAGTAGTTAATTTATTGAACACTTACCTTTGACCCTAGACAGGTCCGTCATGTCTTCGAACGGAGCCATTGAAGGTATTACTGGTTAGGACATCTAACCACCATAAGTGAATATCACAAACAAAAGACTCTTAAAACTTACCAAGAGCACTTGCAAAACCTAACATTCACTGGCATCTTTTGGGATTCACATATTTACACTCAAAGCATCTCTGATAAGTTGACTCCATAGGAACTGGTCCCATCTTTTAGCATTGTTGATAAGCTAGGCCATTTGTCTATCAAATGTTTGATTATAAATCATATCTATGAATGCTTTATCTATTTCGTGAAGCTCTCAAATATTTGTCTATCTTTCAATTCTGGTGATAACAACGTGGATTGCTTTGTCTTGTGTTAAATTCATCACATTAATCATCTTAAATCACAATAACTCCTAAACAACACCCATCCGCATCCGAAACATCTAAAAATTATTTCAAACATTGAGCCATAGACAACTCTTTGTTAGGGACTACCCCCCTTGGCTTCATTAGGAGTTAGCCTAAACGAAGGAGCTAGGAGTAGGTGATAGTACCTAGCTCTGTGCTTGCCCCCAAGGTCACACCTCTCCCACTTTCTCAAGTGAGGAGATAGCTTTTAGAAGATTTCTGTTGCTGGTGTGCAATCAGTGGACAACAGGATCCTTCATCACTCCACTTCTGGGATGGACTTATAATGTATTTCGGCCATCGTATGACCCCTCTGACCTCACACATTAGGGGGCATCTGTTATAGTTGATTTTACCACTCTAGGTGAATCACACTTGTATGGCCTTTCCCTTGTCCCTCTGCAGACTCCTTAGACCCCTTGAACCATCTTTTCTCCTTTGATGTTTCCTCAACCATCCCTAAAAACATGTGAAAAATGATACACATGACTTTTAAACCCTTAATCGCATATATACGTGGGTTTGACCTCTAAAAACGCGTACATCGAGATGTGTACAAAATCCAAATCCTTTTAGAGTTTTGATTGACATGGATCTGACTCACTTAACTCCTAGCCTTCCCTATGCCTTGAGATCGCTCAGATTCGACCTTTCATTAATCCTTTTAAAAGCTATATAAGGAACTCTATGGTACATTGAAGGCATATGAGAGAATTAAGAGCAAAGAAACTATAGTCCATTGTTGTCATAACTTATGCTTGAGTCTGCATCCCTTTGTCCCTAGGAGCACTTTTGTGTTCTTCCCAAGCTTGCCTTTTGCTTGTGAGCTTTCTATCGAGAGATGGAGGATTGAGGTGGTGGAGGCCCAGACATGCCGACAGAGGTTGTATTCATTGTAATCTCTGATTTATATTAATAGAAATATCTTTTCTTGTCCAATAATGTATGTTTGAATGATATTTTATCCATGGGATGTTTTCAAATGCTTATACATTGTTGATTATATATGCTAGAATAGATCTAATACCATGATATATAGTATGCTTGTATTGTTTACTTGTTGTTGAGGAAGTAATCTATCAATTCAAGCTGAAGTTGGAAAGCTCAACGGGGATCTACTTCAATCATCCGGAATAAGGTACGAGGTCTGATCCTTTAGTGTTAGATGTTTAATTTCTATTGCATATTGGAAAGGATTGATTTCTGGAGTCAAGCTGTTTGTTGTGGTACCCCAAGCCATAGGAATTTCTCTCCGTAACACTTACCCAAGCATGTCATGGACATCATAGTAACGTTTCAGGCATCTTCCATTTACCATTCCTATGATGGGCATGTCTTATAACTTATGCAATTTCACTGTGCCCACGTCAGTTATGTGCACAAACACATATGGCCCTAGACATTGCGTATTTAACTTCCCTGAATGTTTCAAGAATTTACTATCATATAGGAAAACAAGTCCTCTGACTTTGAATGTCTTAGTCCTGATATGGAGAATATGCCATGCTTTTTGCCTTTGCTTCTCTATATTTTGATGAAATCTCACGACAAGGCGTTCCTCGTCCATCTAAACGAGTTGCGCCAAGATCTACTTGATGACATCCACATATGTCATTTTTGTCAACGCAACAATTCTTAGGCTCAACACAACATACTCCATAGACACCATGGCTTCTTTCCCATACACTATTCTAAATGGAGTGTTCCCTGTAAATTGTTGTTGTATTTGTAACTTTGGAATGTATTCATGTATGTATCTTATGTATTGTAACCCAATGTTTATTTTGGGATGTATCTATAATGTAATTGAGTCACATTATCATGCCCCGATGTTCCAATCGGGAGGATCAATAATGTAAACAAGTCATGTCAAGTCATAGTGAGTAACCCTCCGATTGTCTAAGAGTTAAAGTCCCCGCAGTTCCAGGGCACTAGGGTTATTAGACTCTCCTAGTAGAGGTGGATCTAGTAGGGTTTTAGTCATGTCGGGATTAGTATAAATAGAAAACTGGAGTCTCTATTTAACACACAACTCATCCACACTCAAGTATAGCACATAGTTGAGGAAGGAGAAGACACCGGGGCTAGATAAGAAGAAGGTTACTGCTATCGAGAGATCACTTACTGTCTTTGGGGATTTTACTGTTTTGGTGCTGATTCTATCTCCGAGGAAGTTGTGGGGTTTTATCCTTTATGGTTTCCCCGAAGAAAAACATTGTGTTCATTGTCTCTTGTGTTTGATTGTTGTACTTGTTATTCTCTCAGTTAAAAGATCCTAATGATGCTAGCTTAATATTGAAAAACTAACATGGTATCAGAGATAACCTGAGAAGAATACACTGTGCAGCTGTGGGAACTAGGGATTCCTAGTTTGTGGATCTTCCTCCATAGATTTTCAGCAAAAGTAAGGTGGAAAAAATATCCTCCTTAGGGCGCATCTTTCTGTCGAAGCAGAATCCTATTCTGAGGTTTTTCAATTTTGGACTTGTCACTACTGTCAGAAATTAGGGATTTTCATAGAAGAGGAATTTTTTAGTGAGCCTAGGAATGGATTGATCTCCTCCCCAAAATTGAAGTTAGGGACAAATTTCAAGGCATTTGGGTGGACAAAACTCCAAAAAAGCAAAACCTGAATTTGCTCATGAACCAGCTTTACAGGATTTCAGCTCAAGTTTCAGATCGGACATTTTGACCTAGTAAGATCTAAGATCTCTTGTATTTCCATTTGAGATTCCCATTTTAAAGATGTCTCATCATACCAAGCTTGATGAAAATATTGAGGGAGCTGATAACTTCCAACCTTGGAAGTATAGGATCTCCCTGGACCTAGAAGAGAATGAATTAGACTCCTATATTCATGAGGATGTTCCAGTTCCAGAGGGAGATGAGGCAAAGGCCTTACATAATATAACATTAGAAGAGACCTATCTAAAATAAGATGTTATACATGTGATGAAAGATGACACTTTGCAAAATACTGTCCTAAGAACAAGGTCCACTCTCATAGGAAGAAGGGGAACAAAAGAAGACATCATGCTGATGCTGCAGAGGATGATGAACCATCCAAGAAGAGATCCAAATATGAAAGTGAAGATTCTTCAAGTGAGGATGAATATGTTTTGATCTCTGCTCTCACAGGTAACATTACTCATGGTAGTGATTATTGGCTTATAGACAGTGGGGCTTTCAAACATATGACGGGATTCAAGGAATCCTTTGTAAGACTGTCAGAACATGAATCGCCTCACAAGGTGAAGCTAGGAGATGACTACCAATATCCAATAAAAGGTAGTGGGGAAGATTCATATAAACTAGACTTTGGTAAGTCTCTAACAATGAATGAAGTATTGTTTGTGCCAGGACTCAAGAAGAACCTTCTCTCCATATCAGATTTGGATGCAAAAGGAATGAGGGTTGCATTCATAGATGGTCAAATCATTATGTGGCCTAGAGTAAAGACTATCGATGATGCAGTAGTGATTGGAGAACAAGAAGGAGGTCTGTATAAATTGAAGGGCCATCCAGAACAAGCCTTGGTCCGTGATACAGTAGATCCAAATGAGCTTTGGCATAGAAGGCTTGCACATGTGCATTACAGAGAACTACCTGTTGCAAGCAAAGTTGTTGAAGGTCTTCCATAATTCCAAGCAAAACATGATGGGGTCTGCAAAGGATGTGCGAAAGGGAAGAATAAAAAGAAGACATTTCCCAGCAGTGAAAGCAAAGCCAAAGGCATACTCGAAATCATCCACTCCGATGTATGCGGTCCTATCTCATCAAACTCACTAAGCGGATATGCATACTATGTTTCTTTTATTGATGATTTTTCTAGAAAGACATGGGTTTACTTCATGAAGAACAAAGACAAAGTATTCAGTAAGTTCAAGGAATTCAAAGCCTTTATCAAGAATCACACTGAAAAGAAGATCAATACTTTTCGATTAGATAATGGCAGAGAATTCACTTTGAATGAATTCAAAGAGCGATGCAAAGAATCAGGGATTAAGAGGGAGTTGTCCACTCTTTATAATCCATAAGAGAATGGTATTGCAGAACGAAAGAATAAAACCATCATGGAAGCTGCAAGAGCAATGCTTCATGATCAAGATCTTCCTATGCATCTTTGGGATGAAGCTGCCAAAACATCGGTGTATGTACAGAACCGTACTCCACATAGAGTACTCAAGAACAAGACTCCGGAAGAAGTCTTCTCCGGAAAGAAACCAGAAGTCAACCATCTCAGAATATTCAGCTGTCCTATGTACATACACATTCCAAAAGAGAAGAGATCAAAATTAGATCCTTCAGGAAAGAAGGGCATATTTGTGGGATACTCTGAAAGCTTGAAGGCTTACAGAATCTATTTCCCAGGATACAAGAAGATTGACATCAGCAGGGATGTGAAATTTGATGAAGACACAGCTTACAACAAATCTAGAAAGAGACCTGCTAAAGAACTTGAAGAAGCAGAAACAAAAGTACCCAGAATTCATGATACAACCATGAACAAAGAAGAAGCTCAAGAAGAAGATCGAGATTTCGAGGAACCAAAAAGACCTATAGATCCACCTCTGGAGAAGAATCCTCATAAGAGGAAACGTGCGTGGGTATGTGAACTTATCCAAGGTGTAAAAAGATATGGGGCTCTAGAAGAGAATCACAGAGAAAGAAAGAGGACCAGATCCTGCTCTGGGTATGTAGCTTTACTATGTGATTTCATTGATAAAGAACCTTTCAGTTATGAAGAAGCAGTAGAATAGAAAGAATGGAAGGATGCCATGATCGAAGAATATCAATCGATCATGAAGAATGATGTTTGGGATGTTTTCCCAAAACCAGAAGGGAAGTCAGTTGTAACTTCCAAATAGATCTACAAGATCAAGCATGCTGCAGACGGTAGCATTGAAAAGTATAAAGCAAGATTTGTAGCTCAGGGTTTCTCTTAGAAAGAAGGAATATACTATAAAGAAACCTTTGCACCTGTAGCCATATACACTTCCATCAGATTAGTACTTTCTCTGGCTGTAGTGATGAAATAGAAGATACACCAGATGGATGTCAAGACTGCTTTCTTGAATTCTATAGTGGAAGAGGAAGTGTATGTAGAACAACCACTCGGTTTTGAAACACATGACAGAGAGTCTCATGTATGCAGATTGAAGAAAGCCCTATAAGGTTTGAAACAGGCACCCAAAACCTAGTATGACAGAATTGACAGCTTTCTATCTAGTTTGGGCTTTACCAAGAGTAAAGCAGATTCTAACCTTTACTACAAGGTTGAAGATGGAAACCCAGTGATGCTTCTGCTATATGTAGATGATCTATTTGTGACAGGTACAGGTGCGTTGATTGCTAATACAAAGAGAAAGCTTGTTGCTGAGTTCGAAATGAAGGACTTGGGGATGATGCATTACTTTCTAGGTATGGAGGTGTTGCAAAGTACATATGGAATCTTCCTTGGACAAGGGAAGTATGTAGTAGAGATCCTGAAGAGGTTTGGGATGATGGACTGCAAGGCTATGGCCACACCTATGGCATCGAACCTGAAGCTATTGAGTGATGCTTCATCAGAGACAGTTGATGCTATGATGTATCATCAGATGATTGGGTCATTGATGTACCTGACGAACATGAGACCAGGCATTTTCTTTGCTGTGAATACCTTGAGCCAGTTCTTGACATGTTCACTTGATTGCCTAGTCTCGTATTCGAGACATGTTCACTTGATTGCTGCAAACCATATTCTGAGGTACCTAAAGGGTATAGTTGATTACGGGCTCAAGTACGATGCGAATCAAAAGATTAACCTGGAGCGTTATGCTGATTTAGATTGGGCAGGCAGTTCCATTGATAGGAAGAGCACTTCAGGGTGTTGCTTCAATATGGGATCAGGTGTAATCTCTTGGTTTAGCAAGAAGCAATCCTGTGTGGCACTGAGTACAGCTGAAGCAGAGTATGTCGTAGCTTGTTCAGCTAGTTTTGAGGTGTTACCACCTAAGTTGTACTTAGTGGTTTTTATCAAGTGAGCCTGGTGAACCGGACAGGGTTAACTTTTTCGGA